>VSDK01019098.1:721177-750006 GCA_009767595.1 Symbiodinium kawagutii | reverse complement strand
TTAAATTTATACCTTATAATATCTTATATTATAAATAAATAATTAATACTTAATATTTAAAAAATTCATAATTTATAAATAATATACAATAACTACAAATAAAAAACAACAATTAATATTAAATTATTAAAAACTAAATACCAATAACCAACAACTAATAATTAAAAATAAATACCTAATATAAATTCACTAGTATAATTAATAAATTTATTTCTATTAAAAATAATATAAACTATTTTTTTTTTAAAATAAATATATTAAATAAAAAAAATATTATTAAAAAAAAAATAATAAAAATAACTAATTAGAAATTTTATATTTTCTAAAATTATATTTTAATATAAAAAATTTATTTAAAAAAATCAAGAAAAATTAAAAAAACAAAGTATTAAGGACTTATATATTAAATATATAGATTTTAAAAATATAATAGGATTAATATATTTAAATATAAAAAAATAAAAAGATTTAAGGAATCCTGGTCTAGAATATTTATTTAATAAAAAATTTTTAATTTTTTTATAATATATTTTAATAATTTATTATTAGAATTTTAAAAATCTTTATTTTAAAAAATATGTGTTTTTTTTTCGCATGGAATATTTGTCTTGCTGCCGATGTTTAACTAGTGTTTCCTCCATTCCCAGTAACCCTCAAAGCGCTTTCTGGGTCAATACGATCTGGAACAATCACTGTAGCATTCTTTCCCTGTGTCGCAATGATCCGCAAAGTTTCGAACCTGGAAGGAGCAACGTTTCTTGGCAGGGCTAAGGCCAAGGATGCGGGGTCAACCTGATCAAGGTTTTTAATCTAAAAATGGAAAATGTAGTTTGTTTCTGAAAACTATGAGTTTAGGGTCAAGAAATCTATGATTTCAGGGGTATGTCCAACAATATATATGTATATATATATATATATATGTAGGAATGATACATGCCAATATCCTTCGCATATCATTGCATATTGTTGCTGTTTATTTGCTCCTGCTATCAACAACTGACCATTGGAAACTGGTTGGCAATTAGTTTGAATATGCCAAGAATATGAGTCAATGAACTGATCATCCTAAATACTGGAGAAAAACATAACTTGAATCCACAAACCAGTCCACCATTGGTTCAACACTTTCTATTGACCAGTAGAAGTCTTCACTGCCGGAAATAACCGTTGTGTAGCTTGAACCTACTAACCATGCTATCAGTATGACTTACTCGATCATTATTACCTTTAACCATGTGATTTTTTGCAAACTAACTATTTACCAAGGTCTATCAACCATGAAAATCCCTCTTACTATTTACTTGCGTACTAAGTATTAACCATTAATACTAGTCTATTAACCAACCACTTACTTCAACCATCAAAACCATTAGTGTATTGCTAGTCAGTGGATAACCGCCTGACCATTGGTGCTGGTCCGCCATCGCCCATCGCCAGCAACTCAGTTCCAGGTGCCATTGAAGTTGCAGAGCCGCTGGATCTTGCCCCATGGCCTGGCAAATCCAATGGTTAGCCATCACGAAGCATGGTCAATGACCATGGTCACCCTGAGGATTCACCAAAGGTGACCTTTGTAAGGGGATGGCAACCATGGCGGTTTTCCACGGGTGACCATTGCAAGGACCATGGTGGTTAATCATGAGTAATGACAATTTTAAGGGTTCACACCATTGTGATGAACCATGATGTTTGACCACCGTTACAACCATGAACCAACATCAAACAACATCAACCAACCAGAATCAAACACTACCAACCATTCTCAACAATCTTCGAACATCATTCTGTGTCATCAACAATCATCATTGGTTGCTGATTAAGTATTATCAATCGTAATTGTCCGCTCAGTAGCCAGCATGATTGACCACCATAACAATCGTCAGCCATTCAAACCATTGTCAAAACAAACCCAGCATTAATCATTCTTCACCGTTATCAACCACAATCAACTGGTATCCATCCTTATAAACCATAACCAGCAATTAATCATTACTGGTCATGGTTGCTAAGCATCATGAATAAGAAACATTTGATATCATCACACATGGATGAGCTCAAGATATCAACATAATCAACTAATGATATCAACCATTGGCTTTGGTGATTGACAATCTAGTCCAACTGTTGGGATGTGAAAACTACTACCCCTTTTGGAGATGGTTACTAATGACCACAAGCAATATATAATTAGTTGATATAACCCCGGTACAACTGATTACAGTTGTTGTTTGTTGTCGCATACGATCAACCGTTAATACAGATACATATATATATATATATATAAATATGTAAATGTAAATACAAATATGAATCAAACCCATGAATCATTATTGATGGATGATAGTCGGGGATAATAATGGTTGGTTCACCCTTGGCTGGCAATCTCCTATAATCAACTTAATATGTTCTATATACTGAAGATTTATTGTTGAAACAACTTAATCATATATTATATAGTACCCTGGGTGGGAATCAATGGTCACATCCATGCTATCAGCAAATATCCACATTAATAATCCAATGCTTATTGACTGTTCACCAGCTGGCTCACCATCGGTTGGTATCTATATTGGCTGCTTCTTGATGCCTTATCATCATTTGTGCTAATATCCATTGCTTGCTGCGAATTGATCAACCATTAATCACCAATATCAAGCATTATTCCCTGTTCTCAACCACTAATGTACCATTAATATTGGGATAATCATATTAATCTCTATGCCTGCAATTGTGGCTTATTGTTCCCCTGTTCTCATACCATGTTCCCTACTATTTTGACACTTATCCATATCTCAACCTGCTGCTTTTTACCCCCCAGGTTGCTGGTTGCTTCCCCAGTCCCGCGGAAGCCGCGCCTGTGAAGCCTCGGCCAGGATGCTGGCGGATTCGCGCTGCGCGCGCGCCTGGATCAACTTGGCTTCGGCCTCCTGCTGCGCCTGTAACGGTGGGGGGTTGGACGGATGAGGCGTGGGGAATGGTTGGGGAAGTGGTACGGGTGGTGAATGATGATTGGTGAATGATGGTTCAGTACTGTTGGTGAATCGTTGGTTGATTAGTGGTGGGTTGATGACGGATGGGGAATGGAGGTTGATGGTTTGTAAATGATTGATTACTGATGGTTGGTGAATACTTGGAGGAATGGTGGTGCTTGATGGCATTCGCTTCATCAAAGTATCTGACCCTCCCAAACTCAGACTGGAAAACCTTGTCTATCGAACCAACTCAACAATGGAAAACCCTTCCATAAACAGCTATTACCCATGTCTGAACCATCTATTAGCCATGTCTGAACCATCTATACCCATCCACAAGCCAGCTATCAAACAATCGGTTCATCGTCTACACGCCAGCTCTCAAGCCATCTTTAACCTAAACCACAACCATCGGGTTAATCATCTATAAACCAACCATAACCATCTACAAACCAACAGCTAGTGACTACTGTAGCACCTGGACATACCTGTGCATCCCTGGACGCTTGGCATGTCAGCCTCCGCCACTGCGGCCAGCGCCCTCTGCATGGACTGCTGGATTTGAACTTCTTTCAGCTCCACCTGCAAGTGCAAAATTGCCATGTTCTTAGAGATTGCCATCCTGCTATAAATCATGGATGGCAAACCTGGAAGCTGCATGTTTTAGAGGTAAACCTGGAAGCTAAACCTGTAGCATTCCCTTACCTGGAAGCTAAAAATCACAATTTTTACAAGTGAAAGCACTACAAATAGTTGATTTTCTACTTCCAGGTCAGTTTGCCGCAGTGTGTCAATGATGCATGTTTCAGGCAACCAGGAAAGTTTATCAGAGGGTAGCAACAAAACAAGAATCTGCGGAAGTTCATGGGTAATTGATGATGAGTAATGGTTGATAACGAAGCATCAAGGAAAGACTGTTCGCAGAAACCGAAAGTCTTGGCTACAGCCAGGTGGATCTGTTGGAATTGTTTGGGTCGCTTGGATGCTGGCCCTCCCACCTACGCTGGAGCGTGTAGCCCCAAATATATTTACAATCCACCTGTTGCATCTGAACCATCAGGGGGAACGACAACCATCAGCAAACAGTCATCAACAACAAAAAACTGATAAACAGCAGCAACATCATCAACTCATTGTCATCAATAATCCTTCAGCCTTAGCGATGCAAAAACAGTGAGAATCAGAATTGCTTGATCTGCACCGCTCTTGAAACATGAAAGAGATCATCTGCACATTCTCCAACCAACCATTGACCCTACTTGTTGGATCTGCTCGCGTATAGGTGATTCACCAGTTCTGGATGACTAAGCAGTGATGCCTAAGATCAATTTTCCCCAAGAACAACATCAAAACTTGTTCATCAAGTTTGATTCCTGCAAAATAAGCATGACCTGCATTCATCATCAACCATTTTGTAGGACTACTATGGACTACAGGTATAATATCAAACCCGTTTTGATAGTATCCTATTGTTGGTTATTGATATTCAAAAGACTGATCAAACTTAGACATAGCATTGGTGCTGAGCATCTCACATTCTGGTTCATTACGAAAACATCTGCTAATTATTTCAATCCAAGTGGCATTCTGCTTTCAGATTCATTTCGCAAGGACTACAGATCAACCACTTCATCATGAACCCACCACTTGACCAACCACTTGACTCACCAGCTCCTCATCCAACCACTCCCGTTGTGGCACCCCGTTGCAGGATCCCCAAGGCCCCAGCTGCCCCCGGCACCTGGCTGACCTCGATGCCCCAGGGCCCCGTGGCGGCGTCGATGAGCTCCGTGATGCGCGCGTTCAAACGCGGTCGCTGCGCGAAGATTTCGCTCAAGTCGTTCTCGCCCACCACGGTGCCTCGGGAGGTGGTGGCCACTGGGGGAGGAGGTTGAACATGGTGAATGATGCTAACCTCATCGAGGTGCCACGACACTGGATATAACTGCAACTGAATATAACCATCAAGGCATGATGAGTCATTTATGATTAATCATCGTTACTGATGATTGATGCCGACACATGGCGCCTCACAATGGCACATAGTCAACACATTTCGAAAGCAAACTGAGAATGATTTGCAATGGCTAGTGGTGCTTGAGGAAGTTATTTTTCCATGGGGATCACGAGCTGCCGTTGGGCTAGCGCGGAATTGGACGCTGAGAGCTGAGCTGAAGCAGTGACTGGCAAGGTGAGCTGGTGACTGGTGCCATGACGACGATGGCAGTTGTAAAATGATGAGCGCTGTTAGATCAAGGAAGATCAATGACAAACAATAAGCAAACAGGTGGTTATAATCTACTGATGCCCCTGTGCAAACTGAATCCAATCCTGGTCGATCAAATTGCGGCTCGACTCGAGCCAACTCTTTGCAAATAAAGCTACGCATGGTAACTTGCACGAGGTTGCTCAAGGCTTGCTGGTAGTTCTGCACCTCGAACAAGACCTCGAAACATGAGCGAATCGAACTTGCTTCACTTTCGAGGTGTTTGGTTGGGTGGTTCGTTGGCTGGCGGGTTGGTCAAGATGCATATAGGTCATTCTCACAATAGGGGAACCCCAGTTATCATCCCTTTTTAATCATATACAGTAATAAGTAATAAGCCCATTTTTTTTGGCCCCCTATCTTGAGACAGACCCATATGTAAGTTGTCCTCGCAATTTCTTTGCCAAGACACCTTGGTGGCATCTAGGACACGGTAGAAGCACACAGCATCAATTGTGACCGTTAAGTTGTCCTTCGTCATGACCATTTGGGGCTGAACGTCAATGCACGCGACCTTCCTCAGGGATGCACAGCAGAGGACAGCGGGACTGTGGTCGAATAGCAACCACTTGCGGAAACAACATGAGCGAACTAACAAAGAATGGACCATATGTGATCATTAACCATTGTTTGACCAACACGTTTCTTGGGGAACCAAGAAATAAGACAATGCCAACAAGACATGGGACAACGTAGTCCCCCTGTATTTGCCAACCAATGAACATACTTTGCCAAAAAGTCAAAGGGCACATATAAAATCAATAAGCTGGAGGGTTGTGCAAGCATTACAGACGTAGCACAATTCTGCCTCCTACTGGTTGTCATGGGCTCATTCAGATGGAGGATAAACAATTTCAGCTGATGGACGGCATGGAAAATCACTGCAAGTCGGTACCCCTCGTAATCAGCTGGTTTCTGGTCATCGAAGCGAAGGTAGATTGCCATAAAGCGCAGTGATCCCGGTCGGTTATCAACGTCACTACCCAAACCATCTGATCAAATCATTTTTTCTCATCATTCAACCTAGTTAAATATAGTGACATCACCACACGTCACTTGTCCTACATTATTGGTGAAAACCTATCCATCCCTTGCCCTCAGGCGCAAGCTTCAAGGGCACAACCACGACTTTCTCTACCGCAACGTTGAACTGGTGTCGTCCCGGATCCAACATGCGGTCGAACTTGCCGAAGCGGAGGACCACACCCACAGAGCCCTGCTCCACTTGGGTGAAATTGCCAGCACCACCGAAGGGTAACGAAAGAAGAGCATAGATCTGACCGAAAAAGGTGCGGATCTTGTTGCTAAACGGTTGCCTGGTCTCAAGAGTCATGTTCAATGCGAAACAGGTTTTTGAAAGAGTCAGAATATCATAATGGCCAATGATCATCAAACAACCTCAATTCAATCAACAGAGACGCAACATCACCAGCATCACCACACAAAATATCACAAATGTTATCAGTCAACCAACCCTCGGTTAATATTGGGGCCCATAAAAACGTTTGAAACCAAGAACTTTCCAACTTTCCAACATTTTTTCATCTGCCAATTTTTCAACCACCAAATTTTCATCTGCCAGCGACTTCCCGGACTTCTTCGCTGCTCGCGCCAACCGCAGCCCTCTCCGCGCCACGAAGCTCCCGGCCATCGCAGCCATCGCAGCGGCCGAGGCCTGGGGAGCACCGCATGGACGCGGGGCGGCCACCGGCGACGCCGCCGGCACCAAGGGCACTGCGGGAGCAACCAGGAGCTGCACCGGCGAAGCGAAGGCCAGGGACGACATGGTGACAACTCAGCAGGGCCCAAGCAACAAACCTTCAGCAACAGCAACAGAATTAGCAACTCAGCAGCAATATGGCAAACTTCCTTCGCAACAAAGTCATTGAACACTTGATATACTTCGTAGAGACCAGCTTTTGATTCATTCTTGACCAACAATTCGCCTGCTGATGACGTGTGATTTTCAGATTTGCATTTGTTGCCACCTGCAGAAGCTGCGGATCCACAACAAAACTGCAGGTTCCTGTCATTGGAGGTTGTCGCCGGATCAGCAATTACATCGATCGAACAGCGTTCCCTGCATATGTTGGGCTTCCTAATCAACCATGTTTAATTTTCACATGGCTGGGGCACCACTACTAGGGATATAGGTTAAGGGAAATCTCCCAAAGCCATGCTTGCATGGCTACTGCTTGCAAGGTGGCCCGTGGCTGACTAGCACGGTGGTGTCTTGATCGTCAGGAACCCACATCATCCGATTGGAGGTGAAAATTGGCGCGCAAATCAAAGCGGCAAGTGTGCATGTCATGCATTCATAGCCAACAGAAGCTTCTGAGCTATACTAAGACCAGTATCATGAAGACCCCGATGCCCAAGAAGATCCAACCTTCAACACATTCGGAGAGTTGGTCACGATCCATGTCCCCACATTGCAAGAAAATGCTGGGCCGAGCACCCGCCGATCCGCACAACGGCAGTTGAAAATCCACGTCTTTTCTCGTCTTTCAAACGGCGCCTAGATGTGCCTAGGGTTCTGTGCACTGGCTTGAAGCAAAACTTCAGGGCCAGTGCAGGGGATAAATCCAGAAATGGGGTACCCTCGAAGAACTCAGGAGCAGGGGAGATGCTCTCCAAGTGCCTGGAACGGACCAGGACTTGAAATGGCTTACCCAAGTCCAAAGCATGTTGCTTCATGAAGTCAACTATTGAGGCCTAGGTACCCCTTTCGAGCTGGATATATCCATAATTAACCTTAAAAGATGCTGGCTCAAACTCACCCCAGCCTTTGCTGGCGTGACAGCCATGCAGCTGAAGCTCTGCGCTCGATCTGTACCGCATCTTGCGCCCCATGTTTCCCAAGCAAAATTTGAAACAAAAGCAGCGTTCACTTGAGTTCTTTGTAAGTCAAGAAATATTTGCATTTCACTTCCTTCAATGCTTTGCCCTTCGAACCTCTTTGAAAGACAACCATTTTGGGACAAAATTACTCTTTGGTAAACAAATCAATCGGTCATGTATATTGATTTGTCTTGATTGGTGCTTACAATATATATCTGTTACCAAAAACCAACTTTCTGATAGAATCCAAGCTGATTTCTATTGATTCCAGCCTTTCTTTGGACGTCTTCAAATAACGCCTTTGGCTTTCCCGACTTCCACGAATGCATCGATGCATTGCTGCACCTGTTCGGGCCTGCGGCAGGTCAATGGGCTGGTGAAGGATAGCTGATAAGAATGGTTAAGCGTAGGGGAAATGTTGGTCAATCATCCATCAAATGATGGATTAATTGACGCTTAATCATAGGCTAACGTCGGTTCATAGCTGATAAGAATGGTTAATAATGGCTAATATGTATTAACCTATGATTAATCATGATTAACAAATGATTAACCGTGATGATTAACGACATGTAGGCTTAGTTCTGTCTAGTAATTACCAAATAATTGCTAAATTGTGCTAAATGAATGAATGTAAATGGTGGATAAGCGATGGAGATCCTGTTAAACGGGAAAGTTAGGGGCTTGGTTTAGACTCCACTGCTCAAGAGTGGCTGTGATGTTAACCACTATGAACCACCACTACTCATTCATCGTTGCCCAACTCTTTATGATGAAGGCCACAGTCCTTGATGATGAATCGGCACAAACAACACGAGCCAGCTTAGAAACATCACTCAAGGGGCCGATTTTCCGTTGGTATGCCACTCTGACTCTCTGATACCGGCATAGTCCAGTACAGCCCCATTTTTGTGCTTTGCACCCCATGGTCGTCTCTTAAGGTGAAGCACCCCGTTTGTGTATCAATCGTCCTAATCGTCATAGTGTCCAACATGAACTGTGCTTACCGTAGCTGCAAGTCAAACTACCCCATGTGGAGGCCAGTTGCGCTAAACATGAGATGTAGATGTGGTTCATCCGTACTTGATATTTTCTGGGAGTCACTGATAATTGATGGCAAACCATAAGATGAAAAGTAGTGAACCTCACCTGCCAACTGTCTGCGTAAATGCCACATCCGTCAGGCCAACTGGGTTTGGAACTCATGGGATGCACTCATCTGAACGCGAATGCCTCGGCACCCAAGGACAGCTACACATGGGCTGCGGCAAGCATCAAGTGGTCATTTGGTTGGGTTGGTGGGTTGGCCTGCTTCTGCAGTAAATATCCAACCAATCAATCACCCCTCTTCATCATCAATCATCAATGATCTTTCATAATCATCATGATTTGCTGATCATTGGCTAACCATCATCATCATCATCATCATCATCATCATCATCATCATCATCATCATCATAAACCACCCTTACTAGCGCGATGGGCATTAGTATATCTAACCATTCTGGAACATTTTCAATGAAAATTCATCCATTCAAGACCGTGGTTCACCGCCATCATGAATCAATAGTCATCAACAATCATGAACCATTGAACCATCAATCCTTCAGCTGATTAACTAGTGCATCAACCCATCAAACACCAAACAATCATCAACCATCAACCACTAGTATCAACCATCAACAACTATTGCAAAAATCATTCGCCAACATTCATTTACAATCATCAACTCTTACTAATCAACAACTATTCACAAATCGTTAACCACTTTTCATCAACCCATCAACCCACTAAGGCATTCCCCATTGAGGCCAGCACGTGCAGCTCCTTTAGGCACCACAGGGTAGCTAAAGCCGATGACCTCACTGAAAGTCTTGGCAGCAAATCTCGCACTCGACCTTGTAAATTAGGTGGTTCATGGTTGAAATATGATAAAGATGATTGATGATAAATCTGGGTAATCCTCATTATCCCCCACTTTTGGTTGATAAAGCCGCGGGTAGCCAATGAAATAGATGATATACCAACTAGTTAATGGTGGATTTATGATGGCTATAGTGGCTGATAATAGCGGGGTCAATGATGGCTAACCGTTGGTTACATAACGATGGGTTTCGCTAGTGGCTGAGATGGCTGGTTGCTAATAATGGATAGTGTGCAGGGATGAACGAATCAATCAACAAATGGATCAAGAGCACCAACAGCACCAACTGCAACGACAACTACTCATACCATCAGTTATGACACCGATACAACTAGGCATGGGGCTATAAACTTGCAGCATCCCTCAAAGCGAATCATCAAGGAGCAGGACATCCTGAAGGAGCAGGACATCCTGCAGGAACCATTCTTTTTCACCCCAGCAAATCTTAGGGGTTGGATTCGATCATAGCAATACTGCTGTTGTGGATTCCGATTCCGGGTAAAACTGGATCAATGTTGATGGTTCAGAATGGCCCCAAGTTAATAGTGACATTCTCAAGCCATTGTTCACCATCAACATTGACCCAGTTTTATTTTCAACCAACCAACAAAAAGCAACCAACAATCATTCCGATTATCGAGCCATTCTTCACCATTGACAATGCCTGGCAACTGTGTGCCTCATCATTTTTATTTCGGTAACCAAGCGACCGACCAGGTAGGATTACAACCAACAATCATCTGGCCATATGCCTGGATGCAACTAATGCAGGAATCAAAGCAACCAACAAGCCAACCTCAACCCTCTTGTCTTGGATCAATCAAAATATTTTCTGAAATTTGGCTAGGGACATATCAGCAAGAATTACAGTCTCTCCCTTGTTGGAAGTTACCTCGAGTATGATTAGAAAGTGAGTTACTGGAAGAAATTGCATTATGCATGATTTATTTGCAATTGCCTGTGATTTTTGAAACATTTTTTCCATTGTCTTAGTTTGGGCATTAGGTTTCATGGTAGAGAAGTTCAGCAGTTTGGGACGACGTGCCTCTTCTGTTTTTTGTGAAGAGGAGAAGAACTCCCAATTGGAATCATTAACAATCCGAAGAACACTTCACAACTGTGACATGCAAATGATTTGACATCGGCTACCAATCTAAACCAGTTGTTAAATCTACATGAATCTACCAATCCATTGCTTAAATCTACATCAATCTACCGATCTAAATCCACGTTTGCTTCCACCAAACCCAGCAATCTGTGGGCTTGAAGCTCGGCTCCGCACGTAGATGCCACGTTTCAGCATCTCATCCGCCATTTCACTGGCCAGTCGGGCGTCCCCCAGCATCACGGGGACAATGGGGCAGCTCCTTAGTGCCATGAATGGCGTAGCCATGGAGGAACGACTCATGGAGAGTCAGCAACCACTGAGTTTTCGCTTTCTATTCGATACCCCTGGCTAGTGATGAAACATCAGACTATGATCTATGTGAGTTGATTGGATCTTATTTGATAATTTTTACCAGACCTTCCTATTGGATATGATTGATTGGATTGGATATCTAGTCATTCTTGATTGGATGAAGATTTGGTGAAACTACGTCAGCAAGCTATGATCAGCGACCATGATCTTTAGTTTCTCCTGTTCAGGCATCTATTTAGGTTTAGTTTACCTATGGGATACCCCGGTTGGTCAGTGATGAGACTCTTGGATTGTAGTCATAGTCTCTTGGATATAAACCCAAAATGCTATTGGGTGTTATTGATTTGTAAGCTGGAGCTTTTTGCAGCTATACAGCTATGATAAAAAATCTATGAAATGGCAGTTTTTGCCTGATGACTGCTACTGAGCTGTAGTTTACTGGCTCTTTCAGTAACCTCTGGAGTTTGTTCAAAAGTTAAAACCGAGTGATTTTTGCATAGAAACATGAGCTTCTTGGAGACCTCATGTGATTCGCGTGTTTACAAGTGGAGTCGACCCCCAGTGTCGTACCTTGGTCTGATCAGGATCTACAGCTGTAGCGCGTCTTCGTAGATCAGAACATACTCATTTCACATCCATGCTCACCATCAAGTGATTAGTGACATAATGTGACATATAAAAAACAAACAAGCACAGCTATGCCACAAGTCGTGGTTTCATGAGGATTCCCACTATGAGTTGTAATAGCTTCCAGGCAATGAGGTGACCTGACATCCATAGCAACACATGTCGCTGTTCGTTGCGCTTTTGGAAGTTATGCACAGCTTTCAGTTCTGGCGCGACATGTGCAGTGCAAATAGAAACCAAAACGTCTACAAGTAGATTGCACTCAAATACAGTATCTCTATTCGGTATGAAAATGCAATACATAGCCGCAGTCAAATTGTATCCCGATGTATTATTGTTATGGTTTGATTTATGCACGATTGCATCCATACTTGATCACATGTTTTTATTGGATCTTGATCATAGATTTTAAGTTCTCCAGTTTATAGCCAGGCTCTTTCCCGGTTATGTCCCCACGACTGTTGGTTCAAGTATTTCCAGGGAGCTGCTTGATCTGTGGGACCCGACTCGTGGCCGCTCAACTTGAAGCCAGCTGCGGTCATCGAGGACCGGAAGTGCTTGACATTGGCCTGCCGCAACCCATCGATCACATGGGGTGATCCACTGAGGCATGCTTACTGGGTAAGGCATGGGAACCTACTGGAGGTCAACACTAGATGACATGATTGATCTTAGGGTCAATTTGAAGTCTTGACAGTGGCTTAACACTTTGCACCAATAGTTTTGATTGTTTAGCAAACTTGAAGGGATGGCATAATCATGGTTGAACCCTACATATAACGACTCATGCTGGTGTGACATGTCGCAGGAATGACCCCTATGTCCTGGTTAAGAGCCAGCGGTGCCTGGTTCATTCCCAAATCACTCGACCGATCGCTGTGAAATGTGGCTTCGAGGAGAGCACACCAGCTGTTGTCTCTGGTCTTCTTCGTAGGAAACCCCCAGAATCCCCAAATGAACCATATACCAAACTTTTGCTAAAAATCAACATCTAGTGGCTTATTGTTACTCAACTATTGTTGATCATGAACCTATAGTTGTTGATCCTCTTGGCGAATGTTGGAAAAGACAATGTTGAGGTCCCATGATCCCAGCCTCATCAGTCGTCAGCCAAAGATACGAGCTGGTTTAATGGTTGCGACATGTTGCGACCATCCATCCCACCCATGGAACAAAAGAAAATCAGTATATAGATAGATAGATAGATAGATAGATAGATAGATAGATAGATAGATAGATAGATAGATAGATAGACAGACAGATAGATAGATAGAATGAAACATGGTGCAAATTAGGTGATGCACTGCTCCGGATCCTTCCATTGCCTCATCTGAATTGGAGCAGTAGCTGGTAAGGATCTGACTCAACCAACACTGGGGAACAGCTGGTTTTGACCAAGCAAATTGGGAAGGTGATGGAAGGTGAATTTCTAAACGCATGATTTCAGTGAAGAACAGTTACTTGAGGTGATCCCTTTTTAGCCACCATGGGCGGATCCCTAAGGAATAAACAGAGCATGTACTATAACTAACCTTGAGACGACTGTTTCACCCCACATCAGCCAAATCTTCAAGAGTTGTTTATGCAAATCAACGCTTAGAACGATCGGATAGTCCATATGAGCCAGTATCATCAAGCTGTATCCATCCCATATGCAACTTCACAACCAATCCATCCCCACAAGCTGCTCACAAACGCCGCATCGCCTGTAATCTCTGTAGCAAATCGCCGCTGTTGGACAGCATCTTAAAGACCTAGTTGTGCGACAGTCGCTGGGGATGTCCCCCATGATAGGTCTGCAGAAATTTGTGGTGAGCTATGGTTGATATGGGTGTTTCTCAAAAAAGGAGACCCCCTCAAATCATCCGTTATTATCAACCAGTGATAGGTAGGTAATAAACCAACCATCTTTGGGCACCCCTATTTTGAGAAAGCACAATATCCATCATCTAAGAGTATCCATAGTTTTGTCCATACATATTCCCATCTTAGATGACGGATATTCCCATGATGTTGATAGATAATGTACCGTTGGCACTCTAGTTGTATATGCATCATCTAACAGTTGCTGGTCAATAGCGGAAATACTGTCAATAATAATTCATGGAAATATCAAACAGAACTGGTTGGTGGTTTCAACTCTTATGAAAAATATTAGTCAACCAACCATTCCTAAATATTTGGGGACAAAAAACATGTTTGAAACCAACCAACTAGAAATGTGTTCTTGGCAAATAATTAGCACAGTGTAAATTCAATAACATAGCGCAGGAAGATTCAGCAGATTGAACACTTCAACAGGGGCAGAAAACTCATCCCAAGATGATAGTGGTTGTCTTCTTCGTAGTCCCATGCCCTGAATCTCACCTTTGAAGCAAAATACTTCCAAAGGTGCAAACCAGCAGCTGTCAATCTTCACACGTGAACGTGACAAAACATATGATACCTCTAAGGATCATCATGCAAAATCACTACAGAAATGAGCAACATAGATATGAGGCAGCCTCGAAATCATTTGATTAAGGTGTATTCACAATTTTTCGAGAACGTCCCCCTTCGTTTCCAAGACTGGAGTCCTCCTTGGGGTTACGGTTTTAGGTCGCCCCCTATTGTTTTTCGAGCAAAATCGACAAAACACGTCCCTACTCAACGCTTAAGCTAAACGCAATTGACTATAATTTTGTCTCTGGCTCACATAACAACCATCTCCTAATACTCCGATAATAACCCAATATCACCAAAGCTCCAAGAAAAACTCGGAGCCACCAACGATCCCGGGAGGTCCACCAGCGGTGCCTCTAAGGAAGCACCTGCGACCTGAGGCAACCGTTGGGAGCATCGCTAGCGGTTGCCTACGTAGCCCAGGGGATCCACTGATTTTGTTGTTGGATCTTCTGATGCCTGGACTTCAAGAAGCTTCACAACTGGGATTGCAACTGATGTTTTTTTCTTCGTTTTTTTGCTTCTGACTTGGGTGGGTGAAACGTTCACGGTTCTCAAGACCAAAGTCAATGTTTTGCATCTGAAGTCCCGGGCTGATGGTGCAAGCGTGTTGGAAAAGAGGTATGGCCTTTGGAAGCAGAATCAAACGCAAACAAGACTGAGATTGATCTGAGATTTGCTTTACAACGCTGAAAACAAAGCAAAGAAGGAACACCACACTGTGGATCCTTTCAGAAACGTTGCTGCCAACATGTGAAGGACAACCTGTCCAATGCAGTAAGCGAACTTCAAAAGTTGTCATGAACTAATCCGCGAGCTTGCAAAACAGACTGATTACATACAGGTCGACGAGGGCTTGCACCTCATCACTTAGGTGCTGCTGCTGCTGCTGCTGCTGCTGCTGATTGCTATTGACAATGGAGTGCGACCTGGTTGCCGAATCAGGAACTGAGCACCCTGCCTTGCTTTATTTCTCAAAAGATCAATCAACACCTGCAGCTGTGAGCCTAACTTGGGAGCTGAGCAGTGAAGATCCACGGTGCAATTCAAAGCAATGGTTGCAAATTTGTTCAATCATGATTTGATGGTGGAATAGTTTGATGAAATGATGGCTAGCACTAGTCCAATGCTGGTACTGGATGGTCAACAAAGGGGTAAGACGGGACAAGAGAGGTAGTGCAAGGGAACACAATCATCTGTAACCAACACTCTATCGCGAATTCATGGCATCATCTTGGGATTTCCCGGCATAGCATGAGTTCCAACTGGATATCAGGTAAGATCACCGACTCCCACCATGGAATTTCTCGCGTGTGTTACTGGATCACTCACACCAACCATAACCAAGCAGCTTTGATGTTGTTGTTGCTGCCATTGGTAACTGATGATGATGATGATGATGATGATGATGATGATGATGATGATGATGATGATGCTTGTTACCCACATGGATTACGAATTCAATTGAATAAAACCATCACAAAGTGATGAGACCAACATTGAAAACCTAGCCTTTTCTGAGACCGAGCTGTTGGCACATAGTACTGCATAGTACTGCTTAGAAATTGACCAAGATCAGCCAACACCAACCAAATGCAGCTAGCCTCTTTGTGGATTGCTTTCGTTGCCTTGTTCAGTGTTCCTAGTTCGTGGTTCTCAGGAACAACCAGAAGGAAAACCGGAAAGTTGAAGAACTTGCTTCACACCTTAGCCGTCAGCAACAATGGGCTGTAGACCCAACCAGTGGACCAGTGGGTGTGGCTCTGTGGTTGATGACAGTGATCATCAACCACGACTGATCAACGGCTTCCAATGAGCCCCTTTGACAGCAATTACTATGACTACTGCAATGTGATCAAACTTGTGAGCATGTCGGCGCCCTTCTTACTGACCAGAGGTAGCTGGGCATGTACATTTGGCAATCTGGCTTCTTAAATCAACGGCTTTGCTCCGCCCGCCAAACAATTGCAATGTTCTTCGGAAATCATTGGCCTTTTTTTGAGGCTCTCAATTCATCATTTCAGAGCAGCCTACAGAAAATATCACAACTTTTGGTAGATGAGGCACCTGATGGCACCTGGACAATGAATCTCCTTGCCACTGATCCCAGTAGGCCTTGGCAAAAAACGCCACCCTCCCAGGTGCTCCAAGGCCTTAGGTCCAGTGGTGTAGCCACCTGTCGCAGCATGGGATGCGGGGTCTTGAAGTTACATGCTGAGAAGCTGCGCATCGAAATCCGACCCTGATACATGTGCAAAACTATGCTGACTATATCTGACTATGCTTTTGTGAAGGTGGATTTTCTTAGCGCAAATAGATCGAGAATAGAGATGAGATTTGGTTCTGACATGGCGACATGCCAAACTAAGAACAAACCCCCATCCGACCTCTTGGTGACCGTGACCAATGCAAGTAGAAACATCCAACACGGCCTAAGTCTATGATAAACATAGTATCCAACTGGCTTTGTTCATGGAATGGTGCAGTGTACATGTATCCACTGGCGGTGCCGAATCAACCACCACGACAACAACTCCAACTGTTGAAGCCCGTGAGTGTTGGCTCATCTTACGAACAATGGATGAATTGCGGCACCATCACTGACAATGAACCACTTTATGACCAATGCAACTTGCAGAGATTTCACGAACCATTATTACTCTAATAGAACTCATGCTCATTACTAACCATCATATGACTCATACTCATGATATGAATCATCCTTGACCATCATTCACCAGCAGCGTTGACACGGGCTTTAGCGCCAGCAGCTCTGTACCGCACCTGTTGCGCCACCAAGCGCCTGGTAGCGTTGGATCAGTGGTGATCATCCAGCTGTTCACTTCACCTTGAAGCTCTAGGGAAACCATGGGAAACCTATGGTTAACTAGCTGGTTAGGGGTCATTGATAGGGATCATCAACAATTCATGAGAAACTACAACAGCTATACATTAGGACAAGGTGGGCCCCCAACCACTTAGAGCTGTAGGCTTATAACTAACCTAAGTAGGGTTACCCACCAGTTCTAGGGGGGTTGAACGAACCCAACTTGTAATTGTTGGGGGCCCAGCTTGTAGCTATAGGGAAACCACTGTTGTGACGGCAACAGGCTACACCTGGGCAACAAAGCCATCCACTCTCAGTTAGGGCGATGTGGCGAATTTGTTCCCGAAGATATTGCAGAATAGCTGTCGAACTCAGATTTTCACAGCTGTATTCCCATATTGCCTTAGTCATGGGGGTGATCATGGATCCCCATGTTTACACTCAATTATATAAATCTTGGAACAACATGGAACAACAATCATCATCCATTCTCACCAAAACAGGTTTATAAGAAGTTGGATGTCCACCAACCGTTCTTGTTGGCACTTGGTGCTTGCCCCACAAACATATCCACAGCTCCACCCCATCCGTTCACCACTTCGCACGGCCTTCCCTAAGGTGCTGTTGATGATATCAACGCGTCCTGCGGAGCTCACACAGTGGCAGCCCCAAAGCGCAGTCATCTGCACGTTGACATCACTGGAAGCACTTGATGCGATGCTTTCCGGAAGCTGTGCCATGGAAATGCTGGTAGGTTGATAAGGTAGCCTTGGATACGTGGTGAATCAAACCACTGGCACCTCAAATCATCCAGTTCATTGATCCTTCACAGTAATAAACTGTAATAAACCATCCATTGCCAGTTGGTAAATCCCCTCACCACTGCCCAACACGTCGTGCTTTCCGGCATCCTCACTGCTGGCAGGTCCTGAGACTCCACAAAGCTCCGGCGTGCCCTTGCCAGTGGCTCCTCAGCTGCTCCAACAGAACAACCAGGCTACGGCGCTCGTGCTGGGCCCCGTTTTACTAGCTGCCGTTGGGTTATAGCTACCAGTTCTGGCATAGATAGTACTATAGTGGCCCTACTAGCCATGTTGTAACTAGGGGGCAACCTTGTTGTTAGTAGTGGCTACTTATAGCTGGCTGAAGAATCACAGACTTGGAAAATTGTTGGTTCAAATCATTGTTCAGTTGCTTGAACCACAAAACCCATGGATACCCACAGCGACGCTTTGACCTTCATCGGTTCCATTGCACACCCGGAAGGTGACTACCCTTGGCTGTCACAATGCAGCATGACTGTTGGATATACCCCACTCTCGTTAGCAAGTGAAGATGAGCAGTTCCTTTAATCATTGGGGCCATGGCTGCCAATACACCCCGGGCAACTTGCAGGTTCTTGACCCATCATGTTGCTGATGCACTGTGTTGATTGTTATAGCTTCTGGACAGAGATTTTGGATTTGGGTATGTGCCACAATAGGGCAACCGATAACCAACTAAAAAAAATATATAAACATGAGCACTTTACCGAGAAACCATTCGTTTGCGGGGTGCCTTCATATTTTTGCACATACCAATTTGGTGCCATGGTTGTGATCCATTTCCGTCAGTCTGGCATGCAAGTCTGGCAGCCAGGAGCTTTGGCTTCTTTTTCGACAAAACATGCAACTGAAAACAGAGGTATTTGAGTGAATTTGTTTGAGACACCAAGCACTGTAAGCATCTTGACTGTTTTTTTCTGTGGGATAAAAATCCAGGGTTGGGCCATTTCTCACTGTTCATAGACTTCAATTTGGGTTGGATCAGCATGTGCACCCGTATCCGGCTCTGAAGCAACAAGAATGCCCAACCCTGGAGTCAAGATCCGGCTGGAACAACCTGCTTTTCCTTCGAGGACTTTCAGTCCGTTTGCTTTGCAGCATTGGAAAACAAAAGGCACGGGAGCCCAGAGTCAATGTCACATCCATCCTCAGATGCATAGCGGCGGAACCCGTGGAACTCCCAACGAAACCACCAACCTGTGGAACTCTGAACGAAAGAAATTGTGGCACTGTGCCAGGCCACCACAGGATAATATGCGGGTGTCGCACGGCTGTACCAACTTGCGTTGCTTCCCAAACAACATGATTATAACTTTGGATCATGGTGGACTTCAGTGGACTTCTCTAGCCGATCAACAGAATGACTTCGTTCATGGCCAGTGAAACTTGACGATGGATCAGCAATGGTTCATCATGGCGTCTAAAAATGCTCCAGGAATCTCCAGAGGATAGTCAGTCAGTTGCAATTGGTGAATGGAGTCTCATGCAGTAGCAACCCGGCAGAATCTCCACACGTGTGAGCGACGCTGAAACCCACCTGATTTCTCTCACACGTGGTAAAGCCTTTGCATGGAGATTTTGGACAATCTGCTGGTCATGTTGGTTTCTCCGGCGAACATGGGCTGCGTAGTCATCATACCGCCTACCCTTCCAATGCTTCAGCCCTGGCGAATTCCGTGGTGCGCGCAACTATGGTTAGTCCCCACCGATCACTAGCTCTGGGGGAAGCCTGGTGCTTTGCAATGAATGATACTGGCTGAACCATGATGGACTTCTGTTGGGTCTGCTTCATCCCATGACTGTGGGAGTTGAATCAAATAATTCAACCGTGTCGCGATACGAATTTGTAATCATTGTGAACATTAAGCAACCATCGCAATCCATAATCATGATCACATGAACCATCATCAACCATCACCATAAGCATCATCATTAAGCATCATCATTCACCATCATTAGCCATCAGCATTCACCAGTCGTGGCCTATCCCAGTTACATGGGTCTAGCCATGCCACCACTTTCAGCCGTGCTGCAGCGTTTTGTCAGAATTTCAACATCTGCGCCAGTTGCGTCTGCCAGGGGCCAAAGTACACTCCGTCCTTGAAAAACCTCAGCGCTGGCTGAATCTCCCGTCCCAAGGCGATGAGATTTCCACCATGTCACCAGCAAACGAGAGTCATGGCATGAAAAAGAAGAATTTTCTGGGGATTTTGTGGCCACTTTTGCTGGGGGAAGTGACCCAACCATTGGACCTATCTATTCATGATTTATAGAACCAGAATGATTTGATGTACTGGTAGTGGACCTGTGCAAATGGTTCCCCTATTGGATCTGGAGATTGGTTTTGGTTGGATCCTCTGATTCTTGTTGCTTATTGTTGCTTTTGCCCCAATCCCCCGTTGCTGCCGTGTTTGTTGATGATTAATGGTTAGTGGTTGAATACAACAAAAGTTAGTAACCAGACTACCTGGTTAGTATCCCTCATCCGTTACTTGTCGATGGTTAGTGGTTGATGGTTAGTGGTTACAACATCCAAACCAGGAAAGTTCGCAGCTCCGCAGACCTGCCACTGGGTTTCACTGCTGACTTGGTCAATGATGCAACCGTACATCTAGTGGTGTCACAAGTATACTACTCTAGTACTGCTGCGTATACTACTAGTGCTAGTCAGACTGCAAGTAGTGAGACTCTCTGCTGAAAGAGTCGTGAGTAGAACTTGTCGGCGCTGAGAGCCCCGACGCCACCTGGGCGATGGCCAGAGCCGAGCCCATGAAGATCGCCGCTTGGGGCACCACGCGCTGCGCTTGCTTCATCCTGGTGGCGCCACGGTTGGGTGCATGGATGGATGGATGGATGGTGACTATCGTGGTGTGAGGAATCATTTGGGGAATAAAGATTGATTATGTGGTTGATTATGGTTGAATAATATGATGGTTGATTGATTATGCGGCTTGATGAGGGATATGTGGTTGACTATGTTGGATTATGGTTGATTTTGTAGTTGATTATGGTGGATAAGGGTTGATTATGTGGTTGATTACTGGCAAGAATGGTGAATAACGGTCACCAACATGCATCGTAATGATTATTTTCAATTTTAGGTAATGATTCAGAACAGTAGAAAAAAGTTCACCATGCTTTACACTTAATGATTGATATTGGTCCATGAGTCCATAAGGATGATGACGGTTCATAGAGATAGCCTGTCCTATTGGACCTTCTGATTAAAAAGCAACTGTGACTCATGCTATGCGCCTTAAAATATCTCCGCCACATTCTTCGCCATCCTCTCACTGACCAGAATATCTTGTCACCTTTGATCGTTCCAAACCTCTGAGTTACTATCCATTCTCCCTTCTGTCGTTGGGCTTCCCAAGCTCACCGGCCCTCAACTCCTTGAAGCATTCTTCAAAGTCAAACACTATCGGGATAACCCCCCCTCCAAAGACCACATTCTATCACGCCTTCTACACCCATTTTGCTATTGAAGACGAAGAATTGGTACGACTCTATCACTCAGCTCCATCTCCTTCAACCCATCTTCCACCATTTCAAGGAGACTTGCCTGAAGAATATTGGAGATGAGTATGTCCCTCCATTCAGATGTTCATTGTGGTTGCGCCAGATCTTATCCTTTTCTTGGCTGTGGTTGTTGTCGTTGCTGTTGCAATTTTCAAACAGCGCCACAGACCCAACACATGTCGCCAATGGTAAGGATGTATTCGGCAGCATCAACTATTTCCGACCATCATGAGCCAGGATTCACTGTCATTAGGCCATGAACACAACCATCCACAACCACTCGATTCTCCCTGTCCTGAGTTCTGGCTTGTATCCCAGCAAACTAATACTGCCTGCTGTAGCGCCAAGCGTAGCGCCCACCAGCAACCCTGCAATGCCTGGTGCGACACCATCGTCATGTGGACATCCAACGAAATTGCTGGTGATTGTTGATGACTGGTTGGGCATTGGTTGGATAAGTCACCGATGGTTCGCAAATACACATGGTTGATATCGGTTGGGACATTGCATAATCATTGTTGAGAATGGCCGTAGTCAGGAGGTAGATCCATAGAACCATGCAGGTATGTCCAAAAGAGTTGAAATCCTCGACAAATGCAGGTAAAGTAGAAGTGATATAGTTTGGGAGCGTCCGCGCTTGAGGAAGAATCCATCTGAACGGAGTTGTCCATGCAACCTATGATGATGATGATGATGATGATGATGATGATGATGATGATGATGATGATGATCGAAAGGATATCGATGCATCAGGGGGAGGCAGGAGCGCTCACGGTCAACGGTATATAATCAGTATAATCAAGGAAAGTGGCGAAGAGGCAAGCACTTTGTGTTGGCATCTGCAGGCACCCCCTAGCAAACGCGAACTTGATTCATCGGATCTATTGCAGTTGGTCATAAGAAAAGCTGAATTTTCTTGGAATTAGTCGGTGGTCTGTCAACAATGTAACAAGGACAAACAAATTAAGTGCGCACTCACGTTGACCACGTCACTGCGATGAAGCTAATGCATTTGAAGAACATTGTTCCGACATCGTGTGAAGTGCCAACAATGACACCTATAAGGCCCATGGAGATAGCCCCCAAAGATAGTCTTCACATATTGCTTCTAAACAGCTTGTGGACAAATGGCCAAGCACAACCTTTATTGCACCTATTAGAGATTTATTCACTGGAATTAACACATTGACTCCACGACTTCTATCTAATAGTTACAGAAGTAAATGGCATGGATCATTTCTTCTATTCGTTAGTTGTATTTAAATCCAGTAATTTTACCATGATAGCTATCTGTTTTAGCATACGAGTCATATCGCAATAGGCCAAATCCATTCATCGTATCCATTAGTTATACCATATAGGTTATACCACACCATCAGTTGTATGCATTAGTTACATCCGTTAGTTCTATCCGTTGGCTATCATACTTACATCCACTAATCACTTATGATGCTTACATCCATGAGCAAATCCTCTTGTTGTCTTCAAACCCCTATGAAAAATATGCTTGTCAACCAACCCAGCATTTGCTATTACTGGGGACAATTAAAAAATCTGAAAATCAAACCACCAACGAGTAGTTGTTTAACCACGAAATTCACCAATGACAAACTGCAACAGGGCTCCATTCTCAGCCATGATTACGAGGTGGGCCCCCCTACTTGTAAGTCAGTTCATATGGCCATTTGGCAAGCCAGTTATATCTACCATAACTTGTACCTACCCTAGTTACAACCCAACGGCTATAGCTGATGGAACGGGGCCCACCCAGCGTAGCCATTCGTCGCATGGTCTGCCACCCTGGTTCCCCGCACCGTCTGCCACGAGCTCGCCGAAGCTGCGCTCTTTGCGGTCCCGGCTCTGGGGGCGAATCTCCCACCACATGGCGAAGCTCGAAGGTGGAGAGTGCGAAGCAGGACGGGTCCAGAAGGGTTGGTTCATGGCTGGGAAGTGGTTGCTAGGTGGTTGGTTAGTGATTGCTTAGTGGGGTGTTTATATTTGCTTCATGGTTGGCTTGATTGGTGGAAATCAACGGAAACCCTTGGTTGATGGTTGGCTAATTCAGGGCTTTTGGAAACCAAACAAATGAACAATGCTAGGGATGAAACTTCGGTTGGATGTTGAAAAGCCCTGAGTTTGGCGTGCCTTTTCATACATTTTGCCAATAGGTGCGTTCATTTACCTTCAAGAGCGGAACAACACATCGAAATGCTGTGCGGAAACAACGAACTTGTGTTCTTTCCGATTCTCTAATTCGACTGACCCATCAGCTAACCATCAAACAACCATCAACTGAGCAGTGCCTTTTTTTGATGCTTAGGGCTCATAAACTAACTGCTTATAACACAGATGTCTTTCTAACAGACCTCCCATGTGAGACAACGCCGCGTTGTCAAAGCTGAGCCAGCAGGACATCCAGAAGGCTTCGTTAGCAATGTGCAGCAGGAGAAGCACTGGAACCAATGGGCCATGTAGTAGCAGTGGTGCAGCCATTGCTGTCATTCGCATGATAAGCTGAACAAAGAGACAAAAGCATAACCTGAACGAAGAAACCAAACAAAATGGTATGCAATCCAACTGACTGTTGCTTTTCTGGCTCCATTTCATGGATTTTTCTTCAGAAAAGCACCGGATAGATCATCAATATCAATCACAAGTATGTCAGCATCAACATCAAAAACAATCAGAAACACATTTATGATGAATAATCACAAATATATCGCTGGTATGACTACTGCCGATAGATTGCAACCCACCAGTAAGACCCAGGTATCAATCAAATGATCACCAGCAACAACCTGATAGATCATCAACTAAAGATTGGATACCCTAGATCCCACCCACAATCACAGTGAAGCATAGCAACACGCCTGAGGGCGACCGATCTAAGCAATGTAAACCAGCAGCAGCATCTATCATAAGCACTTAAAGTGAATCTCAAGCAATGAAGCATCATCCAAAAGAATCTTCACCCAATGATCACTTCATCAGTAAGCATCATCCAATGAATTCTATCATTAAGCATCACCTAATCATCAACTTAAATCATTGATTCTATCATTAATTCTATCCACTTGATCTAGTATCACCTGATGCTATCCCCAAAAGTTTGACCACTTCCCAATCTGATGCCAGTGCAGCCCTAGTCCGCCTGGCAACCGTGGCTCAGCATCCCACCCAGAAAGCCCGTGGCATGGCCTCAGCAAGCCATGGCCATGGCAATGGCATGGTCACACCATGGTTACACTATGGTTTCAATGTGGTCATGCTACGGTGACACTGTGGCGCAAGTATGGTTAGGCTATGGTTGCACTATGGTTGACTGTGGTGTAAATGCGGTTAAACTGCAGTAAATTGTGGTAAAACTATGGTCAAACTATGATAGGCTATGGTAAATGACAGCTAGTACAATGTCTGAAACCTTTTCAGCAGGCTGCTGTCCCCCAACCTTGCCGCTTCTAAGACACCGGCATTCGTCCACAAAGACTTGTGCCTCGTACTTGTCCGCCAGGTCGCAGATTTCGCCTATCCCACAGCTTGTCTCCAACACACAAGGGGGGATGAATGAGACAAGCAAAGGGTGTATGAGATCCACAGGGTGTATGAGATATCTGAGATCCACAGGGTGTAAAAGCAACTGTATACACATCCACAGCGGTGATTAGCACAGAGATACATACTGTGTAATTATACATGCATGAATGGATATAGCTAGGGAGAGTGGACGGCCTCTGGGCCACTTCACCACCCCTTCACCATTTTTCATGTTTTTGCCGATTGGTGTTGACCATTGTCCACATGGGAGTTATAGTTGGTATTGTGCAAGACTTTGAACTTTCCTCTAGAATATAACCTCATCAAAATCTCGTGGTTGAGAAAGATAGCAAACAGCTGCAGGAAATCCATTTAACTATTGGATTAAACCATGTTTGTTGGGCATTTCGCCAAGGTGTGTACCACGCAGCGTTGTGCCGGTTCATCCTCTGGGGCCCTGAATGGAAACTCACCTGGGGCATACTTAACAGAGGATAGGCGCATATCTTGCAGTCGACAGGCTGAACAAAATCAACCGATTAGCAGTGAATGAGCCGCTATCACCGACTAGAAGCAGGAACTCACCATCCACTGACCAACAATATGTACCAATCATTCAACCATTCATCCCCAAGATCCCAATGCTACATCCCAACCATTCATCCCTCATCGCTGAGAATCTCACGTAGCGGTGCAATGTCTCCGTCCATGGAAAAAACCTAGCGCTGGTGGACGCGGCGATTCTGACAATGGATCCATGTACCAATGATGGCAACGATGGTTGGTGGTGCTGTCTGGTGGTGGTGGTTGTATCTCAGTTGGTTTCATGATTCATAAACATGGTTTTGTACCATCTCATTAACCATCACATGGTGCTTGATGCTGCTAATCTAAATGGTCGGTGATACTGGTTATTGATGACGCTTAGCTATGGTTGATTCATGGATGATCGTGATTGAAACCCAGCCTGACAGAATTTGTTTGCCATCCCTAAGCACATGTACTACCACGTATTTGGTGCCATCAAGAACCATGGAAAATCAACGATGGTTAGGTGATTGTTGTGTTGGAAAGCAACTCTGGCCCCAAGTCACCCAGGGATACCCAGGGTATCCTCATCGTACTCTCGTACCCAAGTGATTCGTGGCATGTCGACCAATCAATCTTGGTGGGTCGATGGTTGGTTGGTTGACAGTGGCTACCTGAAAACAGGTGGTTTCTTGTCAGTGATCATGGTTTGTGCAATTTTGTTCACCAAATGTTTGAAACCTCCTGTTCAAATTCAGGCATGCCCGAGACTTTTTGGGTGCTTTCCTAAACGAAACTCTGTCTGTTGTCGGTTGGCGTGGATCACCACTCAAAAACCACATTGGATGAGTGGGTGTCAACCAAGCAAATCCATCAAACATCAGTTCCTGTACAGTTTCAAATCACTCACTGAATAGTTCACAACCATCACAATATGGTTTACAGCCGTAAAAATGGTTGACAATGGCTCACAATCATGAACTGCTGCGAGCCGTCAAAATGAAAGTCCATTTTGATGGTTTACTTACAGATTCATGATAATTATTCAAAAACGATCCATCATTCCAAACCGACCATTTTTGGCCAAAGATGATCCCTTGCAACCAGGCCCTAGCCCCATGATCCCAGCTGTCAGCTTGGAGCCAGCAGCCTGAGTTTCGGACTCCATCTGTCACAATCATGCGCTGTCGGGTCCCCTTGGCCACGCACTCTTTGAGGATTTCTTCGAGGTGTGCCATGTCCATGTGGTTATACCTGGCACCACAGGGATCGCTGCGGATCATTGTTTGAGGCTTACCCCACAGGGGAATCCACGACTAGTGATGCAATGGGACCCAGTTGTGATGCCAGCGTCGATGGGAAAAAAACTAGTAGGAAATGCGATTCAATCAGCTAAGAGTGCAGCCACTATGTGTGTAATCAATTAGCCTATCGAGCAGTAGCAATCATGGTTGAAGCACAACTCATTAAAGTCCATTGCGACGACCAAGCAACGAATATCCGACGTTGCGCCCTAACCAGTCTAAAGCATCAGGATCCCTGGTATGAACCGTTGCAGCACTCAATTGTTATGAACTAGGAACAATCACCTTAAAAATCAACCAGCTTGTTGTACAATCATATTAACCATATCCACCATGGCGAACCAGCATTTGTGAATCGCTTAATCCTAATTACCTCCGAGAATTCACCATTATCCCGAGATCAATCGTCAAGCCCCAACGAAAAAAAATACCAAACGTTTGTTATGCTGCGCCCCCAATAATAGTGACAACAATGGTTCATCATTACCCTAGGTCATTCATGGTCATCCCCCGGTGATGCTCAACCTAGGGTCATGATTCATCACATGTCCAATCACTACCCTCTAGGGTCATCCATGGTCATCCCCCATTGATACTCAACCTACATGCATGACCCTTGGTCATTGCCACTGCGTGGAGCACGCCTATGTCGCTGAGCTTTGCAAAGTCGGATGCCATCGATGATGGAAGCGTGGTTCAACCTCTGAGGGCTGAAGCGCTTGGCTGATGATGGGTGGTAGGTTGGGTGATTGGTTTGTGGGTTGCTTGGTTGATCTTGATTGGCTACTGGCTTGAACAGTGGTTGGCAGGGCCAATGAATAAGTGAGAAATCATGGTAGTCATTTTGTTTTGATAATGGCAGGTGACTGATCTGAAATTACCAACACTAGAAAGGTGATCTTGTGGGCTGTTGGACGGTGGGCCATGGCTGGATCCAAGTGATGGCCGGGGTTCGCCCCAGTGATCAACTCCCCAATGAGGCCACTCAGCCTCCCAGAATTGTTGAATAGTTTCCATTAACAGTCATTGACCATTAACCATTCACCATTCCAATAGCTACAGTTTCCATCAACTATCAACCGTAGCCATACCACTTCTAATGACTGAGCTCCAGAAGACTTGGTTTCCTCATGAAGCTTCTTTGGGGACATGCCTACTGGCAGCTTCACCATCAGTGGATTTCCCCACTGACCAACACATAGGTTCAGAGGACCCAGGCCACTCCACACCCCCTGAAGAACCACAACGCTATGTGTGCCACGTGACGCGTCCGAAATGACGGCATCTTCGGGACCCAGGCAAGCCTAGCGGGCTGAACTTGAGGGAGCGTCCACAATGGTTGGGTGATAGTTAAGAATGGTTGGGATGGCGAAGACTGGTTCAGCAATAACGGAAAGATGTTCACTTGAGGGTTGATTTCGTCATTAATAAATGGTTCTCAAACCTAGTCACCTGACTAATGATGACTCATGATGCTTGGTGGTGGTTAGTCATTGGATATCAAAAGTGTACTCCACAGTTACTGTTGGTTTCCCTAGCATCCCTTTTCCCCTGTCAGATTTTTGCTGAAAACGACGGGTACGTATGGAATCCAAACAGTTTAAGGGTCCAGGTACCAAAGCAGGGAGGAGTTGAACATGATCATAGGTTGCTCTATCCTTTGCTGTTTGGATTCTCCGAGGGAGTTGTGAAGTCCTGATGATTCAGCACTGGTGAACGTTGCTCGATCAAAGTTTCTGGGCAGAAAGCGGGCTCCCACAACATGCTGCGCCTACCTACTGCTGTGCCTACTGCTGAA
>VSDK01019098.1:603491-721167 GCA_009767595.1 Symbiodinium kawagutii | reverse complement strand
GTGAATTTCAGGTCTTCTCACCATTGAAGTGTAGCTGCTGGTGCCCACCAAATCTGGTGTATCAAACCGTTCCTTTCAGAGGTACCTGTCCCAAATAAAGCCATTCAAATTGGAGTTGATCAGCAGATGTACCCTAAGACCTAGGCAAATAAGCCATTCAAATCCAGTTAGATCAGTAGATATTCTGGATCCACATCCCTCAACTGAGCTGGTTGGGTCAGCGCCTCAAAGAGCCCCGCGTTGGCATCGAAGCAACTTGGAAAGAGGATCGTGTCCTCGGTGCCGTGGAACTTGCTGATGGCAGCCTGCGCCGCTTGGATGGTGCTTTCCTCCAAGGAACGACGGGAGAAAACGTGGAAACAGGTAGAAACATCGAATGCGATCCTTGGTCACAAAATAGAATGATAAATTGATCGATCATTGGTTGATGAACGGCATCATAGTAGTATGGAATGTAGCTAAATCATGGGCACCAATCACAAACGAACATGTTCGGTTAAATGATGATTCATGGTCATCGGAATTCTCAGCTCGCGTTGGACATGTGGCAGGATGTGTCACTGGCAGCTCTGTCTCTGACTATCCTGGCAATAATGGGAATAATGTGTTGGTGATTGATATTCTTTTAGCACTCAGGATCACAGTGGTTTGAAACAAAAACATCAAAAGGGTTGACCATCATCCTTCCGGTTCTGGCTACGTGTTGCTCAAACTTTCTGCAAAAGGTATTCTGGAAAATACCAGCCAAGGATTGTTCTACCATTCTTACTTGATTTATGGTTTATGGCTACTTATAGCTGGATATCATTGCTTTACAACAAGATCTTGAACCAAGGAAGCTCTAGCACTCCATCCATTTTCTTAAGAATTGACCCTGATACTCTGGTTAGGATGAACCATGAACATCAATGGTTCCAATGCTTAAGCATCAACTTCTGCAGCAGCCACAAGTCTGGACACCCAGCCCCGGAGCCACCGTTAGCGCCTCTAACTGCTTGTGGACGTCCTGGCGACGACAGCTGTTCTGGTGCTTTTGGAACCAGCTGATTCATGGTGAATGTTTTTGGCGCGGATGCATGACAAAAATCCATGGATGTTGAGCTATTTGGACACGGTCGAGGTGGATTCATGGTGATTCATTGTCAAATCTATTTTATTTGTCAGGCCATTTAGCATGCAAAAAAACATGTCCGATGATGTTCACCATGGACTCAAGGACTTGATTGTACCCTCCGGAGGTGCTACGGCATCTTCAAGTCATCGGGTGCTCGGTGCTACCCTCAGGTCATAGGCTGAAGAAACCAGCCGCAACGGGCTGAATCATCGGAGGCGGATTATCACCTGTGGATCCTGGGAAGTCTCACCGGAATAGTATCCAAGTTTCGGGTTACGAAAAGTCTATCATTCTAAAAGTTGGAATGTTTGGGGTTGTCTATCACTGGACCATCATTCTACAATCAGTTTGGGGTTGCGAAACCAACCCTGAACCATTGTGGAAGCTCACAAAACTGATAAGGGACTACGAATAGAAACACTGGCAATCGATGGCACTTATTACATGCTCCGAACAAATCTCTAGTGATGGCAGGTAGTTATTAACAATGCCATCAAATATTGTTAATCATTGGCAGTATCGAACAAATGGAAATAACAATGAATTGTGTAAGCAACAATGAAAGCCAATCATGCTGACAATCAAGACCCCAAGTGTGAGCTCATAGCAGGCCACCAGTATACCAGAAGCCGGTGAATGATTCGGAGTCAGACTTATGAAGCCTGCATGAATCAATGAAACACCATCATTAAGTTACCATGGATTGCCATTAATGAATCATAAACCACTGAGTGTGTGACTACCGCAGCCGTTAATGACGGTGTAATTGGCCGTTGTTTAATGGTTAAACATTAAATCCACCAATGATTGCAAACTGCTAGCAGCAAAGCTCCATCCCGAGCCATGATCAACGGGCCTTTGGGTTCTCACTTGGGCCTAGCCATCACCCTGCTTGATCATCTAAAACAAACCATAACTGGGGACCAGGGGGTTCCCCAATGTGAGAGCAATTTCATTGGTGGAAAAACCGGTCCTGAGTGCCACAAATGAAGCGAACTGACGAGAGCCCAAAGCCATGGGAACTCAACGTTTCTTGGGCAGCCTGCAGGAGTCGGGGTTCGTGGCGTTGGTGGCTAGCTGTTTGAGGATCAGAGTTGGGCAATGATGGTTGAGATTGGTTCCTTAGAGTTGACGATGATTGATGTTGGTAGCATGAGGATGGATGGATGGTGAATGATGGTGGATAGTGGCTGAGTTGGTAGAATGGAATGAGCATCAATGATTACCAGTGGTATGTGGCTAACATTGAAGATGGTCCATGGTAACCACTGGTCAATAATGATGGACACCATGAAACATTCTTGGTTGATCATGCATGATCAGGGTCAAAATGTTGCAACCACAGAGATGCCATTGAATTTATCTTTCTTCACTATGTCCAAGAATTTCAGGAAAAATAGCTTTCATGAGTATTGGCATGGGCAAGCCTGGCACATCATGGCCACTTTGGATGCCATGGGGCCTTCTACAGCCTTCTCGCAAGGCAGATGAAGATTGTCAGTCCCATGCAATGGATCTCATCCTCCTCAAAGCATCTGCGGTGTCCATATCACGAAGGTGCCTGTATTGGAGCTCCAGCAACGAGCTTCACACTTGCAACTACGGATCACAACTAGAAAAACCACTACATTCAACTAAAATCAACGAACATCTAAAATCAACCAGATTTGTGGATGAGGCTTTGGCATTCTTCAATAGAGTCCTTGAAAAAGATATAAGTGGACACGTTGTCAAATCTTTCAACACATTGAAACGCTTTACTATCGATAGTGTCAGCAAGTAAGCAGCAACAACAAAAATACAGGGCAATATTCAGAATAACATGGAGAAAAGTCTTGGCACCATCATCATCAACAACACAACTAAATCACGACGACTAAAGTTTGACCCATTCCAGCTGTTCCATACGAAACAAACTGTTTTGCTAGGCTCCAGGTCCACAAACCAGTTTCCTATTCAGATGCCCTGTTGGTAGGGTCCAACTGTTCGAGGATACCAGGACGACTTCCCAGTGGCCAACCCGAAGATTGGCTCGCTGCCTTCACCAAAGATGGATGGCTTGAGAGGCCCAGGTAGTTGTTCGCACAAAAGTTTAGCACCGGCTTGGACCTCGGCCACTTCCCCTCTGACTCAGGTGAGAGGTCATGGCTTTGGGATGGTTTTGGTCGATCTTTGAGAGATGAACTGGGATGATTGCTGTCAACCTTGGCTGGATTCTTGCTTGGATGCTCTTTGAACATCTGGCTGAGCTGGTGGATCCTTGGCTGGGTCAACACATCTCTAGCTGGTCAACTGGAAGCTGCTCTCCTGATGGGTTTCTCTGGAGGGTGCCGTCTCCAGTGGGAAACTGGCAGTCTTCACTAGCAGGCTGAGCAACCCAGAAGCCCAGGAACTAACCAACCAACATCAATCAACAAACCCAGCAAACAGCTATTCTTCTGAATAATTATCATCATTATTGTCAGCAACCGGTTGGTTGGTTTGCTATATCCCAGGTATTCTTTGTTCCAGCCGGCTATGACGAGTTAGTCATGGCTCGTAACCAACCAACAAACCAGCTAACCTCAATTACCAAACACTTATTCTCCTCATGTCCTCACGCTCTTTTGCAACAGAAATTCTTAACCAACTCCCCACCCTGCAACGTGGCACCTGGGCTCCCCACCCACCAGCCACGGTGACAGCACCGCTCTGTGGAGACTCCAACACTCGTTCCACCTGCGCAACTGGTGGTGACTCATCTGCGAGGCTTACCTGGCTGGAAAATCTCTCATCTATACCTGGCTTTCCAGGTTTCTGGTTGGTATTTCAGCCATCGGAACAGCCATGGTGGTTGTCCATGACGGGTACCATCCAACAATCCGGACATGATCATTGCAATCGGGAACGGTATGAATTTTGGCGGTAGCAATGACGGAATATTCAGTGAAACCTGGTTTTGGCCCAAAAGTATCACATCCAAAATGGCATACTGGATCCCACTGGGTACTGCTTGGGGTACTGCTTAGGCTCCTTCAGCTTCGGGGTCTCATAGTCAAACTGTTTCTTGGCACCCATGGTAAGAGATAGGCCCCCACCATGAGAGCCATGATGCCACTCAGCTGATGGCTAGGGCTCGAGCTCAGAATTCAATGTGACCCAACAGAACCATTCAGAATTGCACAACCACCGAGGTCGCCAAAAGTTCAAGCGGCTAGGAATACTCCACCCGCGTGTCAAGCTTTGCAGGGACGTGCTGTAGGCCATGGTTCTAATCCGCGGTCGGCAGGGAAGCCCAATGAACAGACCAGGTTTCCGGCTGCTGGTGACGGGTACAACCAGGGATCCAAGGATGGAACGGCACAACTCAGGCCTTGAAGGTACCGGCTGCTCGCATGCCCTGTAGCTCCTGGAAAGCAACACGTCGATGACAATCCAACCACAGTGCTGAGCAGTTGAGAACCAATTTTGGTTGCTGTACTACCCCCTGGTGATTGATCAGGAAATGGGAAGTCACCATATTTTGCAAGGAAACCTTGGAAACCATCTATTTCTTTGACTGATTTTCTGTTGCCAGGTCGATCTACCGAAGGGTCTTTGGAAACAAAAATGGTAAATAGATAAGGATGACGATGGAAAGTACAAAGCCATCGCAATTGCCAACTACAACCAGAGTTTGGAGTGATGAATGACGGTTGGTTCGCAGGAGAAGGACCCACGACCAATCAGTAGCTGATCACAGCAACAACCAAGCGACAAACCGAAAGTAGGTTGTGTCAGGATTTGGCCAGTAAGTTGTTGGATGTGAAAGTCGGACATGAAACCAACAGGATAGGGACCAACAACCAAACAGTTCAAGGATTCTATGCTCTCAGAACGTAGGGAAAACCTATTCACAAACCAACGAGCAATGTGTCGATGGCCATGTCTTAACAACATTGGCAAATAGTGAACACGCATGGTGGTCTTTTTAAGCCATGGGGGACCCCCAAGTTATAGTTGGTTATTATCATAACTGGTTCAGATGGGATGATTTCGGGGGTCCCCGATTTCCAGAAACACCCGCACTGTAACGCTGGTGATCATAGCAACAATATAGGTTAGCATCACAATATTGGTCGACAATGACCCGCGCGTTAAGTACAACATAGTCAGCGAACTATAGGCGATTGTTGGTTGACATCTCCTATGAAAAATGGCATCAGCTTACTACACATCATCTATACCAATCATGGGGCCCCCATCTATGGCCACACCAGCTGCCAGTTCCATCTGCTCCTCCTCCAAACGAGAGAGGAACCCATCATTGCGACCTCGGTATGGCTTCAACATATCACTGGTTGATCCATGGATGGAATCGGTGGTGCTTCATCGCCATGGTCAACCAACATGGGAAGGCGCCAAGCGCCCTTGTAGAAAGAGCCTTTGGGCCTCGTTCACCGACCTTCAAACCCAATGGTTTGAAAGTCAACCCCCCCATCAACTACGGAATCAGCGCTGTTGGAAGGAATTTTGAAGTAAAGAGCGCAACAGTCTTAGATGAACCATCGCAAAAAATCTACCCTTTTGCTGGATAGCTGGTTGACCAGTGCTAACCGACGTTTAGCAACCACCCGTGGACACTGACTATGAAACATTTGAATCAGACAGTAGCCATTGATTTTACCATAGACCATGAACATCCATGAACTATTGACCAATAAACCAACTAATTCACCATTTCTGTCTAGTAAAACTTAGCTGAATTCCACCATAGAAATAGCTGTTTTACTTATTGACCATGATGATTCTTGATTTTAAGGTTAGTTTCCAAATGGATGCTTCAAAACAGGGGACCCCCAAAGCATCCTTTTTCAATCAGTCTTATGCCAGTATAGTAACTAACCAACCACTCTTGACCAACAAACCAACAAATTCACCATTACTTTCTGGTAAACAAATCAATTTTATCCATTTTTGGGGGTCATCCCTCCTTTTTTAAAACCCCCCAGCTGGCAACCATTGAAATCATTGTCCACCTGAGCCTCCATGCTGGCCGCCGCTGTACTGAGCCGCCGTCGTAGGGCCACTCTCAGTGGCCTGGAGACACAAGTGAAGTCAGGGTCATCAATAGGCAACCAGCTTCTAGGGTGAAATCAGCTGCGTCTGCCAGGGAGGAGTGGTGAATTAGTTGGTTGGTTAGTTGATGGTTGATACTTGATTTCAATGCTTGATATTTAATGTCCAATACTGGTTACGAAATGGTTGTAGCCACTCTTCACAATATTTCTCGCCAGTATTGATAGCCAGTATTCAGCACCCAAGCATGTTAATCATCCTGACCCATCGTACCATTTAGTGAAGCTTGTGAACCATTATTGAGCATCAGAGATTCACCAATATGACCTATCAATTCCCCATCAACCGCTGTTAGCCATCCTTCATCATCAGACTACCAACCAATATTCTGATATGAACTATTAACAATCACTATTAACCATGATTAACCACGATTGATTAGATATTGAAAAAAATAATTCTCAACCACTTGTCTGCTAATGTTGTCATCAATCAATGGTCGATTTTCCATGCTCGGCCCGACGACTAGCACATCCATACGCGATCGACTCTGATCAATGCCTGGTCCATTTTTGTTCACTCGAAGCATGACGACTCGAACTGCTTGGGGAGACAGTCTAATGCCACAGCAAAATTCCGGGTATAAATCAAATAATAGACTTTAGCTACCAACCCGCCTACGAACCAACATACCAACCGGCCCATCAACTGAGCAACCCACCAACCAACCATTTCTTAAGTAAAGATACCAGGCGAGCCCAGGTCGGGTCCTGCAAAGTCTCAGCGCCGCAGCCATGTTTCGGAAACGAAAGCGCCACAAATCCGAGAGGCGTTCTGAATGACAGCCGAGAGTGGCGACAGGTTGTGACAAGTTGTGAGCTACAGTCAGGCCAACAGATCATGAGGACAACATGGCAGGTGGTCATGACATTCCATAGATCAACAAAGTTCTTCAAGCTGTTGGGATCTTCACCCAGCCAGGCCTGTTAGAAAACCCATCCCCCAATCTCCGCTGGCCAACAGTTACCCGGTTCACCTGCTGCTGGGTGGAAACCAACCTGGCACCTAAGATAGCCTAAGGATGTTTCGTTCGCCTTGAGGCATCTGAAATGTCCGACCGGTCTGGTAGACCCATTAATGTTGCCGACATCGATCCAATGATTTTCATGGCACAGGATGATTGCCAGTTAATGTAGAAAGACGCTAAACTTCCGGGGGGTTCTCTGCTGTGTGTACTCTTTGGTGAGGATCCGAAGACTTTTTTGGGGTTACAGTACTTCCCTATTCATTCAACAAACAGAGGGTGTGCGTCTCACTTTGGGCAAGGCCACAACGTTGCCCTCTTCATTCCGGTATTTCCACTTCAGTGTTGATAATCTCCGTGAACCAGGGAGGTTCATACCACATTAACGGCGTCCGGGTTGACCAGTGCAAAAATCCATAGGCTGGTTGCAGTGTCTCTGCCAGTTGACACAGTGAATCTCCCAGCGATGGAAGCTCTCCAACTGTAATCAGTTTTGACCAAGGAATCACATGAGAGATACCTACGGAGATAGCTTCCATCATTTGGGGATTACTTGAGGATACCTGTGGAAATACCTAAGGAGATTCCCCAAGGAGACAACTGTCAGCAATTCAGACACCAATCATCACTTGGGGATGCGCAAGTACCACTCAGCAATCACATTTGGTCCATCACTTTGCCAATCACATTGTGCTCCCGGTACTTGTGCCCGGTCAAGATGAATTCTGTCGAATGAGCCGATCGCATGGAAGCTGCGCCTCGAGCGGACCGGTGGTCTGCCAATGGCCGCTAGAAACATGCAGCACTTCTTGTTCGTGTTGTCGGCTTCCCCTGAATGGATCCTAACACCTGACCTTCCCAGGAGTTTGGTTCTTCCTCCATTTCCAGTCTTTGGTTTGTGATATTGAACTCATGTTCTGGCATCTCCATGCTTTCCCCATGCTCCCATCATCTCCCATCTTCTGCTGCTCAACGTCACGGTTTCCTCCAACACTGGATATACTTTTGCAACTGCTTAGTGCCAACAGCGGCTTTGGAAGATTGAACAGCCTCTACTGCACCCTGAAGAGGTTGGTTTTTGATTCACGTGCCAGTATAGAGCCCGCTTCAGCCACAACATATCTTGGCTGCTTACTTGGTCGGATCAACCAGGGATGTTTCAGTGTCCACGTGTCCGGTATAATGCAAAAATATGTTTGCTTTGCCATACCCGAAGATCGGGACTCTGGAAAGCGGATTGTCGAAACCAACATCAAGCAATATCAATCAACCAACCTAGCCACCCAACATTAAACTCAGGATCAAAATCAAGATCGACCAACCAACCAAGCAATGAGCAACTAGCCGGCGTTGAGATCATCTTCAACCAATCCACCATCATCAACCCATAATGACGATTCTCAACCAATATTGATCATCATCAACTGTGAACCATGAACTACCAATTATATCAGCTATTGTCAACCATCACCTTACCACAAATTCATCCTTATTTGACCATCAGCTACCCATCATTATAAACCACCAACTTTAACCATCAATATTAATCACCAACTTTAACAATCAATATTAACCACACATATTAACCATCAACCAATCCCAGACTCCATTTTTTGACTCCTTATGTCTTTCCCCATCCCTTGGTGCTGCCGGTCTGTGCCTTGGTAAGGCACTTCATCCGAAGACCTGGCAAGCAGATCGTGCTGGGATGTATCAATCTTGAGCTCATCTATAAAAGCATTTATTGTCTATAAGATATGTGCATATATATATATATATGTATCTATATATGTATATGCTATATTCATAGATATGATCTACAGAAATTCAAATATATAAAAACAAGAACATATGAAATAACAAAAATCAATATACTTATATCTATCTCTTTTAGATATTTGATATGCACTTTAAAAAACTGATCTTCTGGATGTATAGACAACTTAATGTAAATATATGTATAAAATAATACATGCAACAAATATCAATCAATCACATTAGATGAGCTCAAAATGCGTACTTGTCCGGACACATAAACCACTAGTATATACATAATTACATATATGTGCATCCATCTCACATACACGTACATATACAAAACTTCATCAAACAGAATCCAGTACCGTAGGTGAAACTCCAAACAAAAATCTCTGAATTTATGTGGCAACTTTGTCAGGATCGTCACTTGATCATGTAGTCATATGCGGGACTGATGGTAACCATACGCACGGGTTCCTCTCCCTCCTTGCCCCTTCTCCGTCTCCCTCTCTTTCTCTCTCCCTCTGGATGTATTGATCATACACACATATCAAATGCACTGCATATGCATATTGTTGTACATGACATCCAGTGGTGACCCCATCCAGCAAAAATATTGGGAGGCATCTGGCAATCATGCTACCTGAGTTGGTACTGCGATCGAAAAGCAAATGCTTGGTTGGTCACCAGGGCGTCATGAACCTCATGTTTGCTCGGGATGGCACAGCTTGAAATCTTCGATAATAGGATGGTTGTGATTGGTTCCATTAAAAAAGAAGAAACAAATCATAGGTTTCATGGATCCCTTAGGATTTCCTTGACTGAACAACGTGAATCAAACACAACTGGTGGAGCTGTGCCAACTTGGTGCTGCATTGTGGATCAGGTGAGGATTGCACCGATCAAACCTCTGGGAATTTAGGCGATGAACCTGCTGATTGTTTGGGAGTTCCATTGAGGGACAACTTGAAGCGGCCTGAGACGGAGCCATAAGATATCCCCAGGCCATAGAAATGGGAAACAAGTAGTTCCATTTGATGGCTTGAGTCGCGTCTCAGATTTCTTCCGTCTTTGTTTGGCTTATGAAATGAGGGTAGCTACCCATAAGCCATCCAACAAGTTCTGAGCCTTTGAACGAGCTCGGAGCTATCTACTGTGGTTCAGTGATGGCATTTGGCTGGCAGCGGATTGTTGATGCTTTCATGATGCTTTCCCAATTTACAGTTATATAATATAATGAACAATTGCGGGTTCACTACGGCAATGATGTTAATGTCATTTTTTAACGGCAATTGGCAATGGTCAATGTCAAATCATTTCTGCAAGTGCCCCAAGGCGGAGGGTGGTTGGAAACTGCTTCGTTTCCAGCGTTGGGAAGTAACAACTGGTACCCGACCAATGTGGAGATATGTCAGCCAACCTCCCTTTCTGCCAGCCTGCCACTTTGTGATGTTCGCTTCCTCGGCAATGGCTGAGGTCCCGTGAGCAACTCTGTCATGGTGACAACTGCTTAGGCCATAGGTCTGACACCAAGCATTGATTCCTTGGTTGCCTTCCTACTCTAGATATCGTCACATGAACTATCAACAGAACAGGTACAATGCAACTGGAACGGCTTGGTTACCTCCTTGCTTAGCTGCTGGCAGTCAACCCCAACCAGCCGTGTGGCATTCCCAGCCACTGCACAGGGTACGGGTGGGTCGAATTTGTACGCCCAACCGTTTGGCTTTGACCGAAGGTGTCGTGCTTCAGGCTACAACCAGTGCCATGTGCTTAATGATGGTGAATGATTCTCAATGACAAGTCATGGCAAAGAATCAAAAGCAATGACTATAGTGATTCATCCATATTAGTCATAATGAATGACAGGCATAGCAACGAGACCCACACAGTTTACAACCAGCACCATGTGCTCATTGCCATCCACCACTCCAAACGCCGCCATAGAACACACAGTTTTCCAAGACCAGATGTGAGTCCGAGGCTGTACAGATCTTCAAATTCATCTGGAACTGAGCAGTATCCATTGAGATCCATCAAGCATTGGACATACCAAGAGTCGCTTCTAACTTGGTGGTTTACTTGGTGCAAATCTTCCACCTCACCATGATATCCACCAAATAAGCTCCAGCCATCCATCCAGTAAAGCAGATGCAGTGGCTACTGCTCAGTGCCAACCCGTCCATCATATTTCCAGGACCGGGTCGGCTGCGTCACTGCGGCGCCTGCCGTTCATCCATCGTGTATCCAGGATCGAACGTGCACAAAACACTTGTGGCGACCACAGATGCAGAAACATCGCCACAAAATCATGGGATTGTCTCAGTCATCTCTTGGGAAAGCAGGGAGTACTCAAGATCAAAGGATCCTTGGATGTTATGTATCCCTACAAACCCAAAAAACGTGTCACCTGCCACGTCGCGCATCTCGTGTCAGAGCCATCTCAAAGACCAAGGCATAGGCGCCAGTGCTGCCCGACAAGAGCTCCAGATCCAGTGGACCTTTGATCTCAGCTGAGTCGTGCCTCTGCATGTCCTGACCAGCGATCTTGCAGGAACCTTCCATGCACAAGAGATACGCCTGTCGATCTTTGCCAATGGACAAAGCCTTTGATGACACATTGGGAGACAGCTCGGTGACGAAGACATTGCAATCTTGGTGGATCTTCACCGGGGTCTTCACGGAGCTCATCTCATCTGAAACCTCGGCCGTGGTTCCCCATCTGCAATGATTGGTTCATGGCGATTTTCACACCACAGGTTGCACCAACCCTCATCCAGGATCCCAAGTTGAACAGCTGAATGCTCTATTGGGTCCCTGTTGATGATACAAATGCTAGCTACCAAAGGCAACCCATGATCACCAATGAACAACTGAGCATCCTGTATGGGTCCTGGTACCACCCAACTGTGGCTGGCCAGCTCTATCCAACCTTTTTTATTTGTAAACTGCACACTGCTCAAATAGTAAAGGGATCAAAGTAAGTTGTGTAATTAGTTTAGTGATGTACAACCCCTTGAAGTTTAGTGATAATAGTCTGGAAGCCTGTAGTGACTGATGGGTCAAAGGGGAAGCCGGCACACACAAAAGCAGTAGTGACAAGCACGTGGATCTGGATGAACCACCCCATGGACACATCCCCAGTAATCAACCGCTGCACTAAGCCATATCCAACAGTGAAAGCAACATCGGGAGCATGGTAAAACAATGTCAGATTCGACCATAACACAGTGATGTTACATTTCCTGTGGTTGCTATGGTTGTATCCCAACTCATTCCAACAAAAAAACATGTTATGCAATTTGCGCGCTTCTGACAATTGTTGGTTGTTACACCCCTGAAATCTAGCCTAGAAGCACATGAGATTTGGAACATGTTCGTACAGTTGGATGCGACCGGTGCTCCGAATTTCTTCTCGGCTCTCAGCATTTCTACCCAGCCAGCCATGGCCCACCGAGTCACCAGTTGCGCCCACTGGTCGCGGCGCGCAACCTGCGCTTCTTCGTTGCCCACGGCGGAGCCGTAGTTGGGCTTCAAGCCACGTGAACGAGGCACCTGGGGACCCAGCAGGGGTTGCCTGGTTGAAACCCCAGGCTTCGGCAGGTTGGTTGGGTGGAGGTTTGGGTGGTTGGCTGGTGGTATATGATGGGTGATTTTTTCGGTCAAATTGTGTGATGTTGATGATGAATAGTGGACTTATTTTCTGAACCACGAATGGTTGAGTGTATGATATGATGCCATTTCTAAGGAATTAATGAATTTATGCCGGTATTAGGCATTTACACCAGGAATAAGGACTAACACTTGAAATATATTTGCCTTACCGTTGTTGGTCAATCTCCCCTTGATGTTGCCCACTGCTGTGCTATTGATGACTAAGCTGTAACAACATCAGCAAATGTGGGTGAATGGCGAAATGTTGATGCCACAAGGACAAATGACTCTTCCAAGGGAGCAGGTTCATGACCATTTGATGGTGTCATCACTAGTACTGCCCGCTGCCATCCATGGAAATCTTCATGGTCCCAGTGAGGACCACCATGGTGATGCACCAAGCGTTATGGGCTGTCCATCACTCGTCTCCCGACACCTGAATGAGGTGAGCGGTATCTTCGCCGTTGGGGGCTCCTTGGGGGAACTGCAAGTGGTTGGTTCTGAGCCCATGAGCCCCCGAGTTTGGAGGGCATGGACGGCATGGACCACAACGCAATCGCCGAGGTTTTTGAAGATAGGCCCACCCCATGACCCACGATCGAACAATCCCCTCAAGGAGGAACCTGCCCCGCCACTCTGACTCCAACCCCCCGTGCTTAGAAGTTGAAGATCCAACCACTCATGGGAGCATCCTGGCCAGCCCTTGTGGCCGGCAAGGAACCACCCAGCACTGGATGAATCTCAAGGGCTCCTTGGCCAAATTGTGCTCTGAGTGGTAGATGCCACTGCCTCCAGCGGTGGCTGGATTGGCGACGAATGACCGCAATGATTTTGGTGAAGAAGTGATTACTGTTCAATATGATACTAACATGTACCAAACAGTTTTTCCCACTGCATCACATTTGCATGTTGATTCGGAGTTGTTCGTAAGCACTGCCTGAACGTGCATATCGAAATGGTGCGACCCAGTCTTGGTGTGTGTCGCTCGACTGTGCTTTGGGTGTGATTCCTGGACCTTTTTTTGCAAGTCCTCCTACTTTCTGGGGCGTCAAAAAGTACTCAAATCAATGCAAACTGCGACAGGCATCAATTGATCTTGGATTAAAGTTGCTGGCTGTTGCAGCTTGCTTTGCTCTCAATCATCACTGACCAGTATTGACCGGTATCGATCAGAATTGAAAATACCACCCTGCCACTCTTGACCATTACCAGTCGTTCTTCATGGTTACAATGTTTAGCAATCATTTCCCATGGGGAACCAGGGATTTACCACAAAAATCAAAACCCTGTGGTTTACCCCAGGATATTGTCCTCGTGATCACTAATAATAGATGACGCATTATGACGATCATAATTACTGTAGCTCATGTGTTCTCTATCATAATCATTCCAATCTACCAATCTAAGTTTTGTCATGAACTTTATTTAGAGCTACTTTTAACATTTGAATGCTGAACTTAAATGACCTTCCAGTTTCAAGTTGCTTCAGAGTGCAACACCTTGCAGTCGCCGTCCCACCTGCGGTCATGAATTGAACGCTTCCACGGCCCAAGGTTTCTTCGGTGCCCATGGAGTCCTATCAAAGCAGATGGGTTTCCCTAAAGCTTGGTGGCGCCCGTCAAGCGCAAGGGGAGGAAGTAGCCCAAGGGCTGAGGAAGAGTTTCGTCGTCGTCATCATCATCATCATCATCAACGACGACAACAACAGCAACAACAACAACAACAACAACAACAACAACACAAACATGAAGATCCATTTCAGCACTAACAACCACATCAAACCCAAGAGTCCTACACCCTATCCCGAGAAGTGCGTTTTCACTGCGCAAGCGCAGTGTTCACTAAAACCTGAAACATCCTAAAACCATGCAATTACCCCTATATGCCCCAAGTTGGAGGGCGGCATGCCCGGACTGGGAGTAGCAATACTAATGATGGATGATTTCACCATCGAACCTGGGAAGACTGAGGCTTGCAAAAACCCGAATGAAAAGGGCTGTGCAAACCCGACTTGGTGTCGCTGATGTCTACAATTGGATTCCCATGCCATCCACAAAACTAAGGCCACTTGCCCCTATTCTCAGCCATGCCATCATTAATCCGCATCAACCATCATCAACCTGGCATAACCTGTCACTTGCCATCACCTGTCACTTGCCATCATGAGCTATCAATAACCCCACTTATGGTTGGTCAGTTAGTCGGTTGGTTTGCTGATTGGTTTGTTGGTAACTTAGTTCGTTAGGTTGGTTGGTTGGTTAGTTTAGTTGGTTAGTTGGTTGGCTAGTTCAGTTGGTTAGTTGGTTAGTTAGTTGGTTGGTTGGTTACAGTAGTTGATTGGTTGCTGTTGTCGTCTTCACTTCTGGCCTTGTGGGTGAGATAACCGTCCACAATGAAGGTCATGATCTCCATATCTCGATGAGGATGCTCTCCAAATCCTGGCTGTGGACGAACCACCCACCTGTTCATTTCACAAATTCGTTGCAACTTGGATAAAATGGTGGTTTCTCAAGCTATCGGGTGCCCCTAAAATGGCTGGTTTACTACCATAAATGATTGATATTCGATGATTTGAGGCTACCCCTATTTTGAGAAACCACCAAATGGCTGATGGACTTGTGACTTTTCAGGTGGTTTGGATGGAAGAATACTTAACAAATATTCGAACCAATCCACAACCCTAACCACATGTCAATATATCACCAATCATCCGCACCCATCCTGCACCACCAAGACCACACCCATCATTGAATAGTCTCAAAGCGACCTCGACTACAACGTCAAATTATTGACCGTAAGCAGCAATCCTTACCATCAACCAAATAACAAACTGGCGCAACATATTATCCGTCAGCTTCGGGTAAATATCCAACCTCTCCTGGTATTCTTGTCGCAGTTTGTAGGCCGTCATCACATTACTGACACGGCCAAAAAGTAACCAGTCAAGCTCCACGATGTGCATAGCTATTGTCATTGGTTTCTATCCCCCATCAACAGATAACAATCTGGTCACAGTAGTATGCAAACATTATTGCTTAACAGCACCTCTGTTGCACTCCCTGACATCCTTTTGTAGCCAGGATAGACCCATGCGCAAAACCATCAAAAAAATTGAGCTACAACCAACCAAAACGAACCAACCGATCTACAAAAGCATCTCCAGTCCCTGGAGGTCTCCCTGGGGTCCCTGTCCTCGTTCGCCCTGCACCAAGTCGTCGTTCATCACCCGCAGCACACCAAAGGCACCAGGACCCTCACTGTACTCGGCGAAATTGAAATGGAAACGACTCTTCAACCAGTTCTCGTTGGTCCAACCCTGGCAGACACGAAACGATGGGATTGGTTGGGTTGGAGTGGGTGGTTGGGCCCCTTGGAGTGGTGCTTGGGAACGTAGACACTCAGGCAGCTTCTGAGCGAGTTACTTGGTGAGTGCCTGATGAGTTGCTTGAGTCGAGACTTTGTCCGAAAACCTGGTTCTGTTGCGACTTCTCTGGGAAAGCCTGCAGCTCAGAGCTGCCTCCGCGATGTCAGAAAGATCATATGTTTGCAAACTGTTTGCATCATTGAGATCATTGATGATTGATGATTCAACATCATCGTGCATACTATTCCTCTTGTTTTCTGCAGTGGCTGAAGAGGAATGATAATGGATACTAGTGGTTGATAGATGCAAAGGATTTACCATTGGTATGGTTTAATTGCTCACAGTGCTTGGGATCATGAGCAAACCACAACCACCTACAGTCGGTTGCCTGTATCAGCACCATCACAGGACCACAGGCATGCTGGAGGGGTACCATCGATGGAGGTATGGATACAAGCGAGTTACACATTTGTATAGCATCACATACCATACTGGTATCCATACCATCAGTAAATGGTAATAATTACATACCATCAGTAAATGGCCCAGCTAATTACATACCATCAGCAAATTATTAGCTGGGCAAAAGATGATTAGACGCTCTGAAATTCTTGCTGGCCAAACTTAGTCGCCCCCGTGTTCTTCACCTTCGATCCTTCAAGCCGCTACATGGCCAAGCTACGAAACGATTGGATCACCCATCCCAGCAGGTAGTTTACAACCCTACCAAGATATCTCAAAACTAAGGCAGAGCTCCCTAAGAGAAACAGGGTAACAAGCAACAAGCCCCTTGCTAGGATGAACCATTACATGGGGGGGGGTTCTTAAAATTGGGGACCCCCGAAATCATCCAAGGTAAACCACCTATAGTAGTAAACCAACCATTTTATTATTTAATACAATTCTTGGGGTGTCCTACTTGGAGAAACATCCATACGTATGCACCCCTAACAATGATCGACCATGGCCACCCATCAACCCCACTGGTGCCCTGCCTCCGCCTTGGTATCTGCAGGATTCCGGGCGTTGCCAAACCACCGGGGATCTGGCTCACTGACCTGGGAACATGACAAAAAACAGGTTTGTGAATCTGTGACTCAAACTGTTTCTATGTAAAGAAAACCAAGTAGAAAACAGATGTTACAGAAACAGTTTGACTCAACCTTAAGTGGAAACAGTTTGGAATCTTAAACTCACAATGAGGGAAACAGAAACAAATGTTACCACATGGTGTTGACTACTTCAAGGTGAATGTAACCATACTCAGAGAATGAAACACCATATGTTGTCTTTTTTAATGATGTACTGTTTGATGTATTGGCAAAAAACTATCATCACTGCTCTTCACATGGACATTTTGGCGAAAGCTGTGCACCTGGAATCCAATGATCACTTGCAGAGTTTCCATCAGTTTTTGGACACCTGTACTACATCGTCGATGAGTTCAAGGCTTCTACTGTTTGATTGCCGACGGTAACGATCCACGTTGCCCGTCCAGTGATGGTAGAACTCCCATTGACAAGCTAATCAGAGGAATGTTTCGTGAACACAGTGCCAAGCTGATATCCTCTGACCCAGAATCTTAATATAAATTCTTCATTGTTGATGAGCCACAAGACGGGTAGGTATATTTGGACAGCCTATTGTCACTACAGTTCTTGCTGACTACTTGCTTCTTATTGTTATATGTGAATCAGTGGCCATTCATCATCATGAACGGCAAATCCGGGACAACCTTGCACCAGCAGGAACGAGGGGAAGCTGGGAGTAAATACAAGAAACTGATAAACTGGAGACCGCCTCACCCTTTTGTTGCAGAAACGTCAGGGTGCGTGGTGCCAGTGCAATCGAATGATCATTGATTGGCCAGAACGAATCAAGAAATTGAACATCAGTCATTGACCACCGCCGTCAACCAAATTTACATCATTGACAACCTCGAGTAACCGTCATCAACCATCAGTTATCATTATTGCTAAACACCATCGGTCATCACTCAAACCTGTTTGATGATAGCATTCAGCATTATCAGTCATAAATTGCCCGATGCTATATGATTGGCAGGGTTACCAAAAAACGAATAACCACTACGAACAAATTACCAAGGACAACTAACGATAGACCGTGAGTTTGATCAGTACTGATTAGTACAAGCTAATGATCAACTTGTCCCAATAATCCCATTTGCTTGTAGTGGTTAATCATTGCAGTGCCTTGCTGCACAGTACAAACCATTACCAAGACGTTACTACTAAACCCATTGCCAACCCCAACTCCATGACTAAAAGTCGATTTTGGGGCTTCTAACCAATACGAAGCAGTACTATCCGTTACTATTCATGAATATCTTCTAAACATTTCACATCCATACCAATCGCATTTCTAGAAGTTTCATGACTAAGCATTACATCACCACCATGACATCACTACCACCCGCCTTGAAACTTCCGGTTCCATCGATGAACACCGCGTTTCTGCCAAGCATCGAAGAGGCGATTCTCTGAGATCACGCTGACGCTTCCGGACATGGCCAGCGATGCGCCAGGGAGATGTGACAGAGACGCTGCGAGTGGAGCCACAGCTGCCATGGAAAATCAGGAAACCCAGAAGTCAAACGGATTGTGACCCACCACTTGGATGGGTAGCGCCCAGGGTTAGTTCCGTGGGAAAAATCCGTGGTAAATAGCCCTTTGAGGCGGGGTATGGCCCCTACAACCATGGTGAATGTAACCACTTACCAAGTGGGGACATCCAAGCAACAGGAACCCGGTTTCTCAGAATAGGAGACCACCAAATCACTCCCCCGTGCCAGTCTGTTTCAGATATCCCAATTGTTAAACTCAGCAGCAAAATTCAAGCGGATTCACCATGTGGGTGTCTTCTCACAATAGGGGACTGCCAAATCATCCCCCTGGCCAGTCTGTTTTAGATGACCCATGGTTGATTTTAAGGGTCCCCCAATTGGAGAAACCCCCGTATTGAGTCATAGCCATAGCAGTGAAGGCATTATTGACCATCATCTAATTATCAGCTGTGATGATTCGTCATTATAAACCAACCAACTATAGACCATTATTAGTGATTGACCATCATGGTATATACTAATTGAATCATCACCATTGAGCAACCAACCAATTATATACCATTGACCAATTGTGCTTTATCCATCACCATTGACCAACCAATTATAGACCATCACCATTGACCAATAGTCATAGCGTTTGCATTGACCATCATCCCATCATCATGGCCAGCCACCGATCGGCCAACGCCGCAACTTCGGGGAGTGAACTGAGTCGCAGGCTTGGCAGCGATGCTGGCACGCGCCTGCAGCAACCAGCTGTTTCGTTGGTGGTCAAAGGCAGTGGGCTGAAAAAATGGATGGTAAAACCATTTCATGGACATAGGGTTGGTTTTACCATAGGGTTTTACCATATGGTTGTCCTAAAGGTTTACTCTATAGGAGGAAAACAATGAAATTGGTCGTACCCCGTGGTTTTACCAATAGAATGGCGGGTTCTACCCGGAATTCATGAGTCAACATTTCATATGGCTGGAAAAAAACAAGAGAATATACTAGTTGAATGCCGTGGTTCTTCAAGTGCGGCCTATGTTTGGATTGCAGCGCTGCCATGGAAAAGGAGCGTTGCAAGCAACAGTGAGATGTAGTCCAAATGAGCCTTTGTTGATTGATTGTTTGGGTGGGCTATGACCTACACATGGTCGGCCGTTCTCCATTATGGGTTGAACAAAAACAACGAGTATCTATTGGCTTCAGTAAGCATCAAAGCTGATGGACAACCACACAAAGTTCATCATAGAGATTACCTGTTGACGGTATAGTAGTACTGCTCGTTGTGCCATTAACACTTTCATCACTTCCGGTAAGTATCCATAAAATTAGCATTTGACACCAATACCAAATACAATGACATGATCAAGGATATATCACTACTATCATTGACTACCAGAGTCCACTCTTGTATTGTGGCCATATCCAGAATTCCAACGATCCTGTTACCACACTAAGGTTTTCAACGTAGTATTCCAGGACCCATCATTCAGCGACACATGGTGGGAACATTAAGCATCATGTGTCGCTCAAGCGTATCATACACGGGCAGCCATCAACCATCTTGCTCCATCAGCCACCATCACCGGCGTGCATCATCCACCATCCATCCATCCATCAATCCATCCATCCATCCTCCTCCTCCTCCTCATCATCATCATCATCATCATCGTCATCGTCATCGTCATCGTCATCGTCATCGTCATCGTCATCGTCATCGTCATCATCATCGTCATCATCATCGTTCATCATCATCATCATCATCATTATCATCCTCATCCTCATCCTCGTCATCGTCATCGTCATCGTCATCGTCATCGTCATCGTCATCGTCATCGTCATCGTCATCGTCATCGTCATCGTCATCGTCATCGTCATCGTCATCGTCATCGTCATCGTCATCATCATCATCATCATCATCATCATCATCATCATCATCATCATCATCATCATCATCATCCTCATCCTCATCCTCATCCTCATCCTCATCCTCATCATCATCATCATCATCATCATCATCATCATCATCGTCATCGTCATCGTCATCGTCATCGTCATCGTCATCGTCATCATCATCGTCATCGTCATCGTCATCATCATCGTCATCGTCCTCGTCCTCGTCATCGGCATCGTCGTCATCATCATCATCATCATCATCATCATCCTTATCATCCTCATCCACCGTCCATGATTCACCATCATCTTCCATCATAATTCCATGATTCACACCGTATGTCATCACCATCGGTCATAGCTCCCGCGTGGAGCCTCGGAGATCTTGTCCCCTGCCAAAGAGCTGTATCCCCCAGTGCTTCTCCGCGGGGCAGTGGATGGCCTGGTCGTCAGCTGGTGACTCTCGAGGGCTCTCAAGGGGGGTTGGCGGCTGGGTTGGCAGCCCCGGATCATCGCTTTCATCCTTGAAATCATCACCAAATCAAGGAAAGCTCATCAAACATGGAAGAAAATCATGGAACTTGTAATTTGATCAAAACATTTTTTTCAAACAATGAGAAAAACCGTCCAACATTGAATCGCTCGTCCCAGGTGTGGCCAGAAAACAAGCTGGTTCAATAGCTTTAAGCGCCTATGTGGCAAGTCCACAAACTTCAAGCATGCGAGCGAGCACTACCCTTCAGAAAATGGTTATTTTCCACCGCACAACTTGTAGCCTGAATTTCTTAGTTTCCCTGAAAACATGTGCCCTCGATGGTTCAGAAAAAACTTATATACCGATACCTTTATATGTTTGGTGGATCCAGAGGGTATATGTCTTGAGGGCAATTTTTGCGACGGTTTCGGGTACCCTGAATTGACGGACCTAAGAAACTAGCTCGGTCCATCAATGGCTGGGCATGGCAAAATGGTCATCGAAGAAACATCATCCTGCCGCATCAAACGGCAGCTTCACATGGGTGCCTTGTCAAGCCATGGTATTCCAGAATCCGTCCCCAAAGACACATGCTTAGCAGGCTGTCTCGGGGGTACTGTGAGCTGAGGATACAACCTACATCAGCGACATGCTTTCCAGCCTTGCGAAGACTCCTCCTTCGACCAGTCGGGCTTCATCTGCACAGGGAACGAGCTGATCCGGTAGGAAAAGAACGAGTGCTCCATCAGCAGAAACAACCCGGCAACAAGATCAGCCACCAACAACTGGTGAACAACAAGAGGTGAACACCATGAACCACCAACCAAAACCTCTAAGCTGTTGTTCATTGAAGTGTTCCGGTCAGCACCAGGAGCTAGTTGTCCACTCTCTTGACTAGTTGGAGCTTTTTATTGTGAACATCTTTGAACATCTTTGAACATCTTTTGAAATGTGGTGGCGGAAAGTGCATGTCCCAGATCTGAAATCGCGATTTCAGCAACACTGGAGGTGCCCCACCAGCTAGCGCTGGTTAGTGATGGGGTTGCTCTAGGCTCCACTGATGGATTTGTTTCCTCAAGTTGTGGTCCATGTCGCTTAGCGAGTCAGGGGTACACCGCGCGTTTTGCCCATGTGACACCTCTGGTACTTTGTGGGGCACGACCCTGTGCATTACTGCGAAGGTTTCTATTGACTAACTGACTCATCAGAATGAACTCATTGGCCATCTTGAAGCATCATGAATGATCATGAACACCATGAATCATGATGAACCACTGTTGATCATGAAGCACCGCCATCACTCAAGCGTTCCCGAGAACCCCACAACGGACCTTGCCGAGCTCGGTGGTATCGCTCGGTCTGCCAGCCCTGAAGCCCAGGGAAGATCTTTGGGGATGCTTGGGCCCCAGGGCTGGTTGGAACCGTTTCCATACCATGGATCTGGCTTAACAAGGCGGGTTCTTAACCTGGAACGGATTTTTAAACACTGGCCTTTTGAACCTGAAGGAAATGGATGATTGAACTAGTGGCTACGATCTAGATAGCAGGTGAATACCATGTGGATACCCTGTGGATACCATGTGGATAGCGTGTGGATACCATGTGGATACCATGGGTTTGCCATTGAAGTACCTACGTCCATTATCAGTCCCTGCCAACCGTCATGACTCAAATATTCTCAAAATAAGTGCAAGCACAGCCTGCCTGTCATCATTAGCCTGTGCTGACCATACATTAATTGTCATTGACCATGGCAAACAATTCCTTTCTCACCATGTCTAGGCAACCATTTTGAAGCCAGTATGAACCACCAGTTATTACTATATATTGATCTTTTTCAGCTTGTTAAACAACATTCATGAGCTGATAGACTGATATTCTTTTCCGAAAGCATTGCATCTCTTGATCAGTAATTATCATTAGTTATCATGATTAGTCATTACATTTTTTTGACTAATTATCATGTCAGCGTGTAAAGTCTGCTCCCATAGACCAGAGCCCCAGGCTGAACCAGCCTTTTGAGCCGGGAATGGAAAAAATGACTGATTATCATGATCATTATCTTGATTAGATTTGATTAGTAGTTACCATCAATTATTCGGAACTACATTAAACCATCTGATGGAGTTCCGAATGGCTAGATGGTCGAACTCCATCAGTTGGGAGTCCCGACACCTGGTGATTCAAAGCCGCTTGTGAATGAAACTTGGCTGGCCCGGTGCTTCGATTGCTTGACAAACATGGGCCACAACCGTCTTGTCCTCTAGGAAAACCAAACCCATCTACCTTCTGGTAGTTGAAGCTGGCTGGAAAAATCCCAGGCATCTCTGCTTTACCTCTTCAGAAGCTTGTGGCTTTCCATTCTAAAGTGAGAATCTATGTGAGCTTTGGCCATGAATGGCCATCGTCAAGCATCATTGCAGCCCGGGTGTACCCCCAGGGCCGACCAGTCGACTCCAGCAGGATCTTTCAGGTGGAGCGTCGCAGGTGGCGTTTCCCAGACCTGGCAGATCGCGGCTGTGAGCCCAGGTCCAGGGACCAGCGGAGCCACTCAGAATGACCAAGCGATACTATTGTTTACCTTAACCGTTCGTAACTACTACCATGCTTAACTACTATAATTATCAACCAATAGCTTAACCATCTACTTTCATGAAGTCATTCGTTGTGTGCATTTTAACTGCTTTTCGGATAACAAATTGGGTTTCATGAAAGTATGGGGCTGACCATGCTTTCAGAAGTTGATGCTTGGTCAACGGAGGAACGTTGTGGATAACGGGCGAGGTTTGTAGTGAAGCAATTGTAGTTTGTTGCTGGGTTTGAATGATCAGTGGAATTTCACTTGCAGTAATAGCGGGTTTGTCTTGTTAGTAAGCAAAAGTAGCAAGGGATGAGCTGATGAACAAACAATCCCGGAACATACATCACCCAAAAAGCGGTCAAGATCTACCAACAAACCCTATTACAGTAACGCTGGTTCACCATGTTTGCAAACAACACAACAGCATACAGTACTGACAATGATGGTCAACGATCATTTTTGTTGGCAGCGCAATACCCCATCCCTGCGAGAACAGGCAGGCCATTTCGACCAATCACCCCTTTAGCATGCTTGATAAACCAGCAATATGACTAAGCACCAGCAGTATCCAGCAGCCATGGACTTGTTCCCAGTTCATGGCATCAAGAACTCACCATAGGTATAGCAACTGATCAATCAATCCCTTGACCAGCTGTCAATCGGATCTGGCAGAGTCTTGTCTTCAGGGTGCTCAGCGTGCGACTTCAAATTCATTGGCTTATGAACCCACCTGCAGTGTCCAAGTGGCTGCACTTGAAACTCATGGGCACTCCATTACAACGATCCACCATTATCACTGCGAAATCTCGTTAATACCTAGCCATCTGAGCCAAGTAGGTTCCGAATCAAATGCGACCAACCAGCAATTGCTAACCCCTATCACTGGAATCATCACCAGTGTTGGCTGCTCATCATATGGGCGCCAAAACAGGGTAACCAATGGGCCCCACCAACAAAATATCATTTTACCAACTGTTTCCATTGGTTTTGTGGGTGCCACTATTATGGCACATACCCCCCTGGTTCCCCCATCATGGACCAGGCCGTTTTCCCACTGTTGTGGTAAACTTATTGCCTATGAAATTGGTGGGCTACGACCCATAGAGACTCATCACTTGCCACGTCCATGGCCTAAGACCTCTGAGTTGGCCATACAGGCGCTGCTCCCGGGCGCTGCGAGGGCCACTGGGTAGCACTGGACCAAGAGGGAAGTGCAGCGTGTTAGAAAAGTTTTGAGTGTCAAAGTCCTCTGGTTCCATGCCACACAGCGATCTGCGGGGCAGTCATGGTTTCATAGGTGACTGTCGTCCTGAAAGGGAACATGCTTCGACTGATTGTTTGTCGCGGGCGCTCAAACGGGAGTACGTTGTTCTCCTTGAAGTGCACTGTGCCTGAGCTTGTCCACACGTGCACCTGATTGGCGTTCGGCCAGACTCAGCGATGGCAAAATGGCGTTGGACATCCATGATCACGCTGTCCTTGGCTGGAAACTGTGGGTAGCACCTGCTGGGGACTCCACTCATGGTGCTCCAATCGAAGCGGAGTCGCTTGGTTGAACGAGAGCACCACAGGACCAAAGGACCGGTGGACCAACGATCAACGCATTTGTGATCAGGTGTCCATGGTTGCGTATGGTTTCATGTTTATTTATTTGCCCATTACTCTTCCCAGGCTTCCCATACGTTCTCAGATTTTCCAGGTTTTCCAAATGCTTATTCAGTGTCATCCCAATCATCAACAAGTTTGATCACTGGCAACCCCATGAAACCACTGACAAACCCTCGTGCTATTGGAATTTGGCTGGAGGCTGGACAACACAGAAGCACCAAGCAATGGGTCAAAATGCACTGGCCTGATGGTCTTCACAATAAGTACAGTGCAAACATGTGCAGACCAATATCATGCCCGAATCAGGGCGAATGAGTGAGTAGAGTGCACTACAATGGTCGACAATCATGGGGTGATATCGGTTCCTTGCTCCTTGTACAAGGTACTGCCAGTTGATGTCAATTCAAACGTGCCAGGAAGCCAAAGGAAAATCGATCAAAATCAAGGGCAAAAACCAAACAAGTATCCTTCACCTTAGGGTTTTCATAGAATTTCTCCTGGGGTTTTGATACACCGTGGGTTTTGAAACATTTTCCCTTGGGTTTTTGATCGATTTGCCCGGGAGAGTGTCCCACAGTCCCAGCATAGGACCAGTGCTGGGACCACCCTTGGTGCACCTCGTTGAACCTGCGCAGCAGCAGCTTTCTGCGTCAACCTGCACGAGGCTACGCCCAATGTGGTGCGTTGTCGAGGCGCGAGGCGAGTGAGTTCTGTGTGGCTTCGAGCTATGTATGGTTGATCATGGTGAGTTAATCATCATGGTTAATGAATTTCATGGATCATTCTTCAAATGCAAATGATATGAATTACATCTACAAGTCTCTTATGATATAAATATTTTCACAGATGTATATAGAAAATATGTGCGCACACAAATGTGTAGCAGCTTGTGTATACATGTGCAAAGTTGCTATATTGCCCATATAAACGTGTGCATGTGCATGTTATAATGCGCGACAAACATTGTTTATATGCGTAAAAAAACCATGAACATCAAACAGAAGACGTATCTATGTACATAATTTGTATGCTGTATCTATGAAAATTTTTGGGAATACTTTGCTAAAGAACTTTTTGAGCACATGTTGTCCAAAGTTAACTGTCCCAAAAACAAATTGGCATCCCATTGGGCGTCTGCCAAGTGGAAACGGTAGGATGCAGCCCAACAACCATCAGGTTTGAACTCTGGAAATCCAGTGGGCAGACCTTGCCAATGGCCCAAAAATAATAGAGCCAACCAAGCAATACAAACCAACCAACCTATGACTACCATGAGCAGCCCACCACCGTGATGAAAGATCCAGCAGCACCACCACTGCACCACCACAGCCCTGTTCCCAGCCGCCTGAGTGGTGAACCTGGCAGGGCGATCTTGGAACCATTGACTGGCTGAAGCTATATAGATCGATCAAATAGCCAGGATACGCCATGGTTGAATGATTTAAGTCGTGGTACTGGTTGAATTCTTGAACGCGTGTTGAAGATCATGGTTTTAAATGATTTAAACTTACTTAGACAATGATGTAGTAATAACTGATCAGGGTGATTGAATCGGTGGATCGTGGTTCTTGATGAGAGATAAATTGAGAGCGGTTTTTGAGAATGTTCTTGCTGCGCTTTCTTGGTAGTCTTGGCCACTGGTTGAACGACGGTCGTCCCAGTGAAATCCATATCATTCTTGGTCATTCGTGGTTGCCTGTGTTTGATCTTTCCCGTTATTGGTAGGCAATCTTTGTTGCGTGGAAAGAATCAACATCATCTTTGTTGCAATTCCACTAGCACATGTGCGCTTCATGCGCGTTCACCACGTTGGTTGCTTGGCTAGGGCGCCTCATCTGTAATCATATGCCATCATAACCAACAACCAACATCAAACAACATGAAGCAACACTGACATGCCCTGCCTGGTGGTTTCATCCCCTATGAGAAATATCAGTCAACCAACCAACCATTTGTCCATGTTTGAACCCACCAACCAGTGCCATCCAGTGCCATTAACCAACGGCAGAATGGATGGCACTTGGATCCGCTTGGATCCATCTGGTAGGTTGGTCCATTGCGGTCTCCCATGTCAAATTGCCTCACCTTGGAAGCGTCGTGCTGGCTGGCGCGGCCGTGGAGGCTCCTTCGGCCTGGAGAAGATGGTGCGCTAAGGGGGGAGGAAGTTTTCAAGGTGGTACGTAGGATGGTTAGGTGATGTTGTGATGGTGATGGTGATGATGGTCATGAAAATGATGATAGTAACATGTGATGTTGGTCAATCTAGGTGAATTTTCAGCGATGATATGCTTAATTGACATTAATAGTTAATTAATGGAGGGCAATGTAGCTGAACCGTGGTGGTTGTGATGTTGGTCAATCTTGGTCAATCTTAATAGATATCAATGACATGCTGCTCATCGTTGAGGGTTTCATAATGGTTAATACTGGATCATTATCGAAATGGACGAACGATGTTCAACCCTTTGATGGCTAATCTTGGGTGAATGACTCTCTCAGGCAAGTATGCAAATTGGTTCTTTGTTGTCATGCTGTCACTATACGTAGCTTTGTGCAAAGCTTTATAGTCGGATAAAGTAACTAAGCTCTAGGTATAGTACAAGGAAAGGATCTTTGATGTTATTTGACGCTGTTGTTGGTTCTGAAGACCAAATCGAAAGGAGCAGATTGATAAAACCCGCAGGTAGCCATCTCTGGGCTCTGTTGGACCATTCTCCTCCCGTTCCCATGGGGTTGCTGCGGCTGCACCTGTCGTTCGATTGGGAGACTTGAACCTGTGCCTGGCAGGCCAGGAGACTTCAAAGTATGACCTTGGACTGTCCGTCATCTGTGGAATCATTCATCTCACAACGAGGAGCATCCATTCGCAACGAGTCAACGAGGTCATCAATCAATAATGGCCACATGAATCCTTCACGTCGATTCATTACAATTGCATCATTAGGGATTCAGCACGTATTAGTTGGGACTTAATTTATAATTGAGCATTCTCCGATTCAATTAATCAATATTAACCACTACTACTAACAACTAGCATGGAAATGTCAGTCATTCAGCTCATTAAATCCAGTGAATTACCAATGATGATGTTTCTGTGCCATTGAAAACCAACCATCTCCCACCAGGTTCCTGTCCACTGGCCTGGGGTGCCACCATCAGCGCAGAGGTACTTGGACCTCAGCCCGAGGTGAACTCAGCACTTTTTTTCAGGAGGTGAACCTGGCTGCGGTTCAGGTTAGTACCGATGGTTGGCGAGCTGGTCTAGCCACCACCTGCCAATATTTTCAGCATCAACTGATGAGAACCATCAATCCACTGGCTGATCAACCAACGCTTAGCCAACTGCCAGTCAGCTGCGGCTGAGGTGCAAACCCCTGCGTGATTCCATATCTTTCGCTGTAGGGCTTTTTGTAGCTTGTCCAAACCCCACGATCAAAGAAACTGAAAACCCAACTGGGGATTTCTCAAACTAGGGACTCCCCAACTCATCTAATATCAACCATTTATAGTAAAGTAATAAACCAACAATAACTTTGGGGATTCCAACTGGCTTGAGAAACCACCGCAACTGCCAAATTTTCGCACCGAAGACCTAACTGAGTTTCCCCACTCTTTGGTCCAAGCTCGCTTTTTGAAACACCTGAAGCTGCAAAGCATTGCCCCAGAACTGGTAGTTTCCCAGTCAGAATGGCTATGAACAGCCGGATGGTCAGTAGGTACCACCATAGCCATGGACAACCTGCAACAACTCCATATTCTGACTGGTTGTTCTCCACTATTATCAACCAAGAACCAACCTTAACCAATGAAGCCATAGCATTTGTCACTAGCTCGTGGTTTCCCATGGAACCGTGGCCATGAACAGCTGGATCTTTCGGAGGTCCCAACCATCGGCAGCACCCCACCTGCCACCACTGCTGGCGCTTCCCGTGGCAACACTGGCAGGGAAGCCGAACGGGCCAGGCAGGGCGCCACGACATCTTGACCTGGGCTGTGGAGCTGATGGTGAGAACAGTCAAACATCATCAACCATGAACTAGCCATGATAGATGGCTATTTAAGTCAAGAATATCATTATAGATTGTAATCCATTATAGATTATAGATTATAATCCATTGGCGATTAACTAGCCATAATAATTATTATGACTATGAATCAGCATGGTTAATCAATTCATTATAGCGATTGGCATTCTCTGTAATGTGTTTTCAATTTCTCACCATGAATGCTATGGTATCAATATCAATAAATAGTATTAATGTGTTTCTTGCATACCAAGGTATTGTTGACAATTGGTATTGTCTTTAAACCAAGTGATATTTGTAAACCAAATATCTATAAACACTCACACCATATGTTGAACCACATATCTAGAATAGTAAACGATGATCAATGAATAGTAATCAATCGATGTCCAATAATGCTATAGATAATGATAATCCATCGATAACAATGGTGATATGTGTAAAATTACAATATAGAACATCAATTGATAAACATTTGTTTGACTGTTCACACCATTCGTGTAACAATAATCCACCATTGTTAACTATGGCCAATACAATTAGTCCAACATGTTGGGCCTGATTGGTGAGTATGTTAATACCAATAATCAATCTTATTCACAATTATGCACGTACTAGTTAGCCAATCCTTACCAATATCAATGGTGTATAAGCAATGGTATTGTTGACAAATGGCATTCACATCTTCACCATAACGGTTGATATTCACATATATGCACATTGTCAATCAAGATGATCAATTGATGAAATGATCCCGTTTTGAACCAGTCGGCATCGTTTCCACAGCGCTTGTCATTGTAAAACACTTGTCGTAAATCACCATTCAACACCATCAACCATCACTATTAACGATGTTTCTCCCTGCCACTCTTGCTGCCTATTCACCAACATTCATCCCACCAAAAACCATCAACCGCCCATACCCCACCACCCCCTGAGAGCCCTGGGAACCCAGGGGGGCCCCGGCTTCGACTGCGCGAAGTGCTTCTGGGTCTGGCCTCACAAAACCATGGCGGTGCGCCAGTGGACAAGGGCTACTCCAACTATTCAGAACTATTAGCCCATAGCTATGCTTAACCAACGATATGATCTAATAGCTATGCTTGTCCACTAATAGTGATCATTGAGTTCTACTCCATCTCCAGCTTAACCATGCTTAGCTATCATTAGCTATCACTAGTGATCATTGACCATCATTGTTTGATATGGTGAGCTAACCATGGCAAATGATCACTATTAGTGATAGCTAACAACCAATAATGTTGACTCTGGTTGAGATGTTCAACAGTCACAAGGATGAATACTAGTGCCAACCATCTGAAGTACTGAGCAATCATTTTATGAAGCATGGTCAACTACCACTCAGTATTGTTCGATGCCACTGTTCTTAGCCAAAGTGTGACCACTGGTGGCTAGTAGTTGGTTGAATAATCATTCACCACGAGCATCTAGTCAATCTGTTGTTAGCTACCTTCATAGTCGAATTTCTGTAATGCTGACCACCCTCAGGTCCTACGAGATTTTTGAGGACCAAGATTGGATTTCTGAGTATGTCATTCATGGACCCCGAAACAACATCAAATATGATGAGTATTCACCTGCAACGTGGTACCCTCCAGTATATAGTTATCATTGCTGGTAGTTGTGTCACTAGGCTAGCTATGGTTTCCACCAGTTGTACTTATATTCATGGTAGTATATAGTTGATATTAACAGTTGCGAAAGTTGGAAGTTGTTCACACTACCCAATTTCCACGACCTGTAACTTTCAGAACAACGACAACTTCGGCATTTAACTAAAAGTAACTATTAACAGTTGGCATTAATCAATCATAAACTTAGCTGGTCATGTCACTGCCAGTGGTATACAAGTTATTAAGAGCAACTGACCACCATCTGATCGAGAGCTACCTGCGCAAGCGAAGATCGGTGGGCCCATCTAGCCATTATATGCATGCTATTCTCAACCATAAGCCACGAAGCATTATGGACTGTTCTGGCTTTATGATGAGTCATCTTGATTAAAACAAACCATTGAACATCCAAGACTTATACCTATCATATTGTCATTTTTGAAATATATTCAATCAACTAATCATCAATCATTTATTCAACCATGCCATACTCGCAACCTATCCACCGTTAAACTACCAACGTTGGTGATTGTTGTTGGTAGGTTGTAACGAACCCCTGGTGGAGCATCAAACCCAAGCAGTTCGACGCCGTGCAAGGCACAGCGGGACTTTCGCGTTGGTAGAAGACCTGGCTTGCGGGACGCCAGCACCAACAACAGGAACGACCAACAACAGTGGGGAATCAGAAATTACAATGGTAATTGGTAGTTAACTATGGTAAATTACAATGGTAATCCATTACCTTAACTATGGCAATTAAGGTAATGATGGTAATCATGGCAATCACAATGGTAATTGATGCTAACGGTAATTACAATGGTAATTGCAACAGTGGGTAATGATAGTAAGAACAACTCTTGGTTGCTATGATAAATCCAACGAACAACAATGATTAATTATTGGCAATGATAATAAGAACAATTCTTAGCAATGGTAATTCGCAGTGATTAACAACAACAATAATCCTATTAATGATGTTGGTATAATGGTGGTTGCATTGGACCATAAGTAATGATATTTAACAACAACAATCATAGACTGTTTCCTCAGCTGTGGTTGGGTATCGTCGCGAGTTCTTGATATACTCACATAGAGACGCACTGTATCCAACATTCTGTTGCAAAAGATACATGTGAGAAACACTATAACGCTCATATAGTATCAGTGGCCAACCGTCGAATCAACAAATAGAACAGCACTGATCTTTTGATTGATTCGACGGATGGGTTATTTGTTGACCCATGGAATAGAACAGCACTGATCTTTTGATTGATTCGACGGATTGGTTATTTGTTGACCCATGGCAGTGTCACCATGGCCGATGTCACAAATTGCCATCCCCTGTGATCACCAAAACAACCCATCTCTTTGGACTTGGACTGGTTGGCACGTGATCCTGAGCGGATTGATAATAACGAATCATCTACATATGGTTGCTTCTTCAGCCTTAGGGACCCTAAAGTTGTGGTTGGAATGTATTATGGCCATAAATGGTTAAGGTTGGATGATAACTGGGGGTCCCTATTTTGAGAAATGACCGTATCATTGCTATTTTGTTGATGTTTCATTCAGTGTTGTTGATTGATATCAATCATGTCGTTGATATTTCTTCAGAAGAGCATGATTGAGATTCAATTGTTTGCTCATGATTCTCGGCCTAAACAGGTTGTTGTCATTCGCAAGTAATCACTATGAGCATACTGCTGCCGAAGCAACCAAACATGCTTTCTGCAATCCTGATATCATATAACCAATTCCTGAAACTGCATGAAACATCATGAAACCAGATCAAAACCTGGTGGATTCCTACAAAAACGATCCTTCTTGAGGTGGAGGGTAGCTTTCGTGATCTACCAGCACCCCATACCGTGGTCAGCGCTGGGTCGCCCTGCATGGCCATGGCGTCGGGCAGGAGCATTGAGCCTCAACCTGGAAGGCCAAGTGCTTGGGTGTCCCTATCGCAGGGGTCCAACCAACGATAGGGGTACACCATTCCAACCAACGATTGGAACCAAGAAGGTCCCAAGAAGAGTCGGTTGATGTTGGTTGGTTTCCCTAATGGCTACTGTTGCTTGGGGTTGGTTTCCCGGGATCTATACGTTTACTAAAGTACCTTGCTTGCAATGGTTGACAGGAGATCCCAACGGCAAAGCAGACAGGGTCAGCAATGACACAAAGCTCAGGTAAGCTATTAGCTCGAGACCTCGTTCTTGGTGGGAAACGACCATTCACGGTGTCAATGCAATTAATGCTGCTAGTTGGCTCTGTTTCCCCACAATACCCCTCCGAACATGCTGATAAAATTCATGAATCTGCGGATAGTAAGACTCTTGTGGTTCAAACAGCAACAAGCACACGGCTGGATGGAACAGTGTCGAAAACCTCACGCTGCGATTCATTTACTGCTACTTCAGAGTTTGATTTCAATCATCTTGGTGATGCACCGCCATCACCGTAGCACACAGCCCCCTTATACTGCTTAAGCACGGTGAGCAGTGATTGATAATCATTCAGAATCAATAACATCAATCAACATGACTCATGAATGATGGAGCTCATGACTGTAGCTGATGAAACTCCTGAATGATTGACTCAGTTGGTTCACTGTGCTTATGGCAGATCATGGCTCCGTAGCCAACTGCTTGGCCAACGCCCAAGTGAACTGCAGCGACGGAGCTTGGGATCCAACGTTGCCACACCGGCTGCTGGTAGGTCGTTCATGGCCAGCTGCGGGGTGTTTGGTCCATAGCAGTTGGCGTCACTTGCCGGCTCCAGCTGTGTCACCTTTGTCACTTCCAACGCCTGGATGATAAACACAGCGATGTTTGAATACGTCAGGGTGATTCCATAGATTGATCCTTGACAAATAGCAGTCATGATTCTTTGATTGTTGATGTCTTTAGTCGATTTGAGCCTCAACATTCAGTTACCAAAGTCCTGAGGGATTTTGCAACCTGCAATCCTAGCAGCACTGATCAAATCACTTGGGATGAAACCGTGATTTCTTCAACAAGAATCACTCAGCGGATGTAAAGACCCATGGAGTTGTGCACCTGTGCAGGGACATGGATGTTTCCACTGTGGTGTGTCCATGCAGGGCTGTGGAGAATGGCACCACTCACAGCAACACGCTGGTCGCTCACGGAACTCATGGGTGGAAACGGTAAGCGCCCTCCCTTGTATGCTTGTGTCACAAAAAATGCTGGCACCCAAATACACTAAATCAATGATCACACCAGAGTTGATTGATATTGATCAATGATTTGTTTATTAGAGATTTCATCATTTAACTACTGATCCTTCATCAATAAGACATATGCAATGCTAATGGATGATCTCAATTCCCCGAATCACTGGCCTTGCCTATTAGAAACCATGAAAGCGAAAGCCGCTGAACCACCGACTTTTCTCCGCGATGATCTCTACTCCTTCCTCGAGAAACAAATAGATACGACGTGGCAAGGCTTCATAAGACGTGCCTTCAGCCGGCCTTTAAAAAAAAGCAGCCAACAACTTTTCACATATTTTCACAACTCATTCATGGCATTCATGGTCTATGTTTCTTGTATTTTCTTGTAACCAAATCTGAAGCGCTCGTTTCTTGTATCCAAAAAGGCGGAAAGGTGACTTTCGCCGTTCCCAGTCACTCACTTGGTCGGAGGCATGTACGCCGCAGTGTACATGTGACGTCCCTTGCGGATAGGGTTGGGCTTGTTGTCCTGCGCGTGGCGGTGGCAATCGGTGGTTCTTGAGGATGGTTAATGGTGGAATATGGGTTGCTGGTTAATAAGCAAAAAAAGTAAAGAAAAAGAACAGATAATTAGTTGTTTACGGTTGATAATGGTTAACGACTGCGTTTGTTGTTGGCAAAATGGCACATGGCGTTGGTTGATGATGAGTAACGAGGGATTGAAACTTGGAGATGCTGAAAAAAAACAAGAGCCAACAATCACCCGCCTGTTGTGGATAGGTTCTGCGGCTTGTTCAGAAAGGTTTTCCAGCCCAAAGAAAGATCTGAGCATCCGGTACAGGATGATTGTCATTGCCAGGTAGCATGAGCTGTATCAGTGGCTGATTTTAGAGGTTCCACAGGTGACCGGGACGGTGTCTTTCTCCATGGATTTGTCCATGTCCCTGATGGTTTCTTAAGCCATGGGGGACCCCAAAATGGATGGTTGATTTCTCCTTTCATGATTCCGTGTCTTGATGATTGGGGCCCCCTCATGGCTTGAGAAAGCACCATAAAATCCGTAGTTGCACCGTTCTTGTGGGTGATTCGATGTGATTCGTCCCCATGAATCCATGCTTGGATGATAACTGGAGGTATCTGCGGCAGTATCCCCATGGTGGGCCACTCATGGTGGGCCACCACAGCTGGTCTCCCCACAGCTCCGCTCGCCATCCTGGCGGTCGATGTAGTCGCCAGAGCTGCCTGCATCCAACAGGAAGTAGTTGCTGTCCTGGGCATCGATCCCTGGTGGCTGATGGAAAGGTTGGTTGGGAAAGGTCGACCAACCAGCCACAATTGGCAGTTTCTCAAAACAGGGGACCCCAAAAATGGTTGGTTCATTTCTCTAAAAGGTTCCAGTGGATGATTTGGGGGTACATCTATTGTGAGAAACACCAAATTGTAGATTGATGTTTCTGGATGGTTGGTTCAGAAATGATGGGGATTGACTGGTGGTGACTCTGCAATTATCAATTGAGTAGCTGCATAGTATACTTGGATGTGCACTCCCACTTTGTAAGTGGTCACTCACCATGGTTTCTAGGGCTTATAACCATGGTTGTAACCCCAGCTGCACATTTAAGTAGACATAATATGGTTGATTATTGATTGGTGGTTGGTAAGCAAATGCCCTAGACCAACCATCACCAAGCACTGATGGTTTTTGATGCTTGTTTGAGACTGATTGGTAATTATTGGTTATTGATTGACTGGTGATGGTTGATTGACGACTGAGTGATGGTTGATATCTGTTCTTATTGATTGGTGCTGGTTAATTGAATGTGGATGATAGCGCATGATTAGTCATTGTACAGTGATACTGAATGAAGATCATTGACAAGTGATGATTATTTGATGGCTGACGATGCCTAATGAATACATTCTAGTGATGGTTAAAGAAGGTCAAGACTGGTCAATTCGGATATGTGATTCCTGATGCTTTGCGATGGTCAACGATGATGACTATCAACGCCGACAGTAAGCAATCAACGAACGCCATCAATGCAGTCATGGTTAATCACAAGCTGTTGAATTGTTCATGGAACTATCCTGGACTCATGACAATGGAGGGTACCAATCAACAAGAAGAACTGCTCCAACCGATCCCACGCCCCTGTATGCTGTTGAAATCGGTCTTGGCATCATCCCAAATAGGAAATGACGTCACAATTCTGGCTAGGCTGATGACCATCACAACTCATCACTAGTCATCAATAAAACCTTGCTTGGTTGATGATGACGTGTCACCTATGTTTCGATAATTGTTCCAAGTATGGAAGGTCACCAATCATTCGAGCCCGGAAAATCTCTGTGCTGCTTGGTGTTTGATGACGTCAAAGTAACTCTCAATTGGTGGTCAATCCAGTTTCTGTTGAGAATCAATTCATTTCTGGCAGTTGGCATTGAAACTGAAGTTCAACTGTTGTCTGTTTTGGCCAATTCTTCGTCATAACCAGAGGTGAATATTAATTAATAGGATCTTTTCCAACTATGAAATCATTCATGGTCTCATAGACACTACTGTACATTTTTCAAAACACTCACTTTTGATCAGTGAGCATTGTACACTACAAAAACCTTGGATTGTAAATATAAACCACCGATCCATTATATTGGTGCAACAAAAACTTTCTCGGTGTACGCCACCAACTGGTGATTTTCCTAATTTATACTGGCAATTTTTGGATGGTTAGTAACTACCGCCATAGCTATGAACAACCCGATGTAGCTGGTTGATCCCCTTGAATTGTTGTTTGTAACTAGCTATAATTAACCATTATATAGCCTTTCTATAGCTATTATCAATTATCACCCACTATTCACCACAACATTATATAGCCTTTAAATAGCTATTATCACCCACTATTAACCACAAACACCTCTTGTTAAACCACTATATAGCTATTATTGACCTCCACCAACCATAAACCAGCTATTACTAAACATTAACGCGCTATATAACAGCCATATGTTAATAGTGGTTAGTAGCCACAATATAGCCATCATTATATGGCGATTATTACATGGCCATTATTATATAGCCATCATATAGCCACTACATAGCCGGTATATAACCACTTTATAGCTATATAGCCATTATATAGCCATGATATAGCCATTACATAGCCATTATATAGCTATTATCAACCACTGTATAGCCATCATATTGCCACTATTAACCACTGTTAACGATAAACAGCCATTATCTAGCCACTATATAGCCATATAGCATCATGTAGCCGTTATTACATAGCTATTTGTATAACCCCCCATTATATGACCATTGTATAGCCGCTATACAACCATTATAAAACAATTATAGAACCACTATTATAAGCTGGATATATACTGCTTAAACACAATACAGCTACATAATGGTTATAAACCTATAAATAATAAAGCTGGATATAACTATTATGGTTATTTTAAGGTTGAGAACCACTATTATAAGCGTAAACCTTAAAAAGCTGGATCTCAACCGCCACACTGGGTGCCCGGACTGATGGGCTATCCACTGGCGCAAAGCTAAAGGTCTTGGCGTCTGGGTCATCTCGGCCATACCTCGCATGGCCAGCCGTTGAGACTAAGAAACGAACCTGGCAATGGAAAATCACTATGCTGGTGGGTGGTTTCAATCCCTATGGAAAATATTAATCAACCGACCATTTATTAAATAACTACTAGGGAAAATAAAACATGTTTGAAACCACAAGCCAGTATGGTGGCTTCTCAAAATAGGGGTACCCCAAAGGGGTTGGTTTATTTCTAAAAATGATTGTGAATGGATGATTTAGGAGGTCCCCTATTTTGAGAAACACCCATAGAGAGAAAGTCTGGGAAAAATTTGCTATTAGGTAGCGGAATTTATACTCGGAAATGATGGTTAATGTTGGTTAATGGAGGCTTCTTAAGCCATAGGGAACCCAAAGACATGGATGGTTTATTAATAGCAATGATTAGATTAGGATGATTTGGGGGTACCTCTATTTTGAGAAACCACTAAATAGGGAGAGCCTACTAAATGAGCTATAAGTGGTGGAAATTCCGTTGCCACGGTAGTTCACCAGGGGCACATACCCTCCGGTAATCAAACATAGCTGGCTCCAAAATCACCGTTTCCATGGGTAAATGATCTACAATCAGGGGTACCGATGAAGATTGATGGTAGGCAATGTGCTACTCATCAACGAGAAGAATAGTGGTGCTCAATCATGATGCTTGGCAATGGTGGAATGATGATGTCGATTGAGGATCCTGAAAGAAACTAGCACTCACCAAGTACCAACAGTACCAGAGATGTGCCAACAAAAAATCAAAGATCATGAACAACAGTTGTTGATGGATGTCTAATAATGACTACATTCATTACTGACATTGAAGTTTCCGTGGAAAATATGAACAAGTACTGGTGGTGTCGGTCCGAACCGAACGCCCGCTAGCGTTGCCTGTCTCGCCTTTGGTAGGTGCTCAAACCAGGTCAGCAATCCGGGAATGAACCAGGCACGACAACAGGAATCCAAACAGCAAAATGTTATCCTTAATCTGTACAGCAACCATTTCGCTTCGTCCGTTTTTTTGGGGAAGCGCTCTGATGAATCATACTTTTCCTTCTATGGATTCACCAACAGCTGCATGAGAATCCCACCAGAAAGACCACTAGAGCAAATTTGTGTCTTTGATGGAGCTACTCAACTTCTGACCTCTTGATGTGTGTGGTTCTTTAGTGCTATTCCCCTAGTGGGTTTGCAAAAAAAGAGACCATGCATTGCCGATATCCATAATCCCATCATCAAGCATCAGCCCGACCAACCATCGATCTGTTCATCTCATGATTAGGTCAATCATTTAAGCAACCATTGAACTCCCACACATCACTACTCCGTCGCCGTGAGTCTGCTAGTCCCCTCGACTTTGCCAGCTGCAAAATAATCTGCTGGGTGGTTTGTGTTTTGCCATGTCGTGGGATCTCCCCATAAGAACGTCCTGTCTTGAATGGTCATACATGCTAGGCTGTTTTTGCTTAATCATTGGTTGGTTATTGGTTGGCTATTGGTTGTTGGGTGGTTCCCATCCCACGCCAATCCACCTTGTAACCCATTGCCACTCGGTTTTACCACTACTGTGAGAATTTAAGCCAACCTCAGGTTCGCACTGACCATAAACCCTCCAGTATCCAACACTGTTGTTGGTAGCAGTCAATCAGTTCTAGGCTGGGTCAAACATCACAACACCCGTTAAACCTGCTTCAACGAGCGTTGACCAACATAAAGCGTCTTCAAAATGACTAGCAAGTGTGAAGCAACATTAACCATCATACCTTTGACCTTTGATTGAATCATGAACGGTCCATCCATCATCAACCATAGACCCTGAACAACCAAACCATGTTATCAATTGTTTCGCCAACCAGTGGTTCACCATGAGTAAAAACCATTGGTCTAAATCTGAACCATGATTGACAAACAGGAATCCATATCATCCATGATTGACTATATAATATTACAGTATTGCCACTATCGACTTACCAATATTAACCATCATTGACGACCATTGGCCATCATTGACCACCGTCATCAACCACTATATAATTAACTATCAGTGTCTTGCCTGACACCATCAATTGTCATCGGCCATCATCGACCATCAACCCACAACTAACAAACAAATACCATTCTTAAACACAATCATCATCCATAAATGACCGTCAAATGACCATCAAATGGCCTACATTGACCCTTACCACCATCGGTGTCTGTTCGCCGCATGAAGTCTCTTCAAAGCGACGGCATCATGCTGAAGCGCCAAGAAATGGGCCTCAACCAGCGAGATGTGCTCGGGCCATCGATCATTGGTACGCCACCGGTTTATGGGTAGACCATGGTGGTCATGCTGCTGTCAATAGTATCTTGACGGTTAAGTAGCATCATGGTGACTACTAGTTGATGGACATACTAAATAATCAGCAATTAACAGTACAACGGTGGTTCATATTCAACGGCTAACAATCGATAAAACTAATGATGGTAAACGAACTAACGGCGAATTCATGATCCAATTGATAGTTGATTGGGATTCATGACCAACTGATAGTCGTTGATGATCCGTCAAGGACCCAATTCATACACAAGGGGGATTGATCAATAACCAACTAATCGTTGATAGGGGTTTTAATTATGATCAGTAGAGATTGATTGATGATGATTTTACTGTCTACGATGGTTCATAATCAACGAATAATGGTTGGCTAATCAACGATATAATCATGGGCGTAGTAAGATGGCATGGCTGACTAATGTTACAATGATGGGTCTGCTAAGATGGCGAACACTTCACCTTATACGGTTCATTATCTAAGAACGGTTGATTACGGTTGATGGTGATCGACAACCAATTGATAGTGGCGGTCGGTGACAATGGTTTATGACGGTATTATATTGCCCAATCAGCACCGTGACAATTATTGTGCTTATGGCATGAATAAAACTGAGAATCGCATTTGCATTTATTACCATGATAGTATTTCAGTGGTTGATATCAGGGTACTGATAGTTTGTGAGGCTGATAAAGGCTGACAATGGACAACCATGAATGGCTGAATGGTTGATGCTGATCATGGCCCAATACTGTTCGGTCCTTGTGACTGATGCTATTATCGAACATGGCTAACAATAGTGGGTCATAACAAATGGTTGTCATCTTGGCGTCATGTTTTTGTTGGTCGTTGAACACGAAAAGGATCATGATATCATCAAAGCGCATGTGTAGTCATAGTTCATATGAGGGCGAATGGTCAATGATGATCTGATGTCATGTTCACTACCTATTGGTTTTTGATGGTTTTTGATTCTTAATAGATATCAATAACCATTGAGGACCAACAATGGTCGATGATCATCCTATTGCTACCGCCCTGGTAGAACCAAAACTTTGGACTTGGCTTATGTTGGTCGATACTGGCCGGCTGACGATGATCTTAACATGGGTCAACAATTAGTAGCGGTTGGTAGCGGTCAGTAGTGGCTGGAGAATGCTGATCAAAAGCCATCATTAGCTATCCATGTTTGATTGATTATCAACTCATGATTACTGATCAATCCATAAATGATACATCATAAATCAATTGAATCATAAATCAGTACTTATTTGATGATAATTAATGCACAGTATCGTCAATCAGTTAACTTTTAAGTATATATGGCACTTCCCTGGTCACATGATGACACTGTTCAGCCAACGGTACAGTGCCATCACATGTCGGCCATGCCCAGTAAGGTGGGTTCCCAGCATCAGCCAAGGGCTCATCGACCTGAAAAAGCAGTGCCATACTCAATTTTTCATCATCACTTTGCCATTGCTCAGCATGGTCACCATAATCACATAACATAATATTACATAATTCCGGATGAATGAACCATTCTCTACCACCACAAGGGTTAATGAACCATGGCTGATCGATGTTGATCATGGTTTATGATGAACATGCTCCCAAACACCCTTGACACCATCATAAACCAGCTCTTAAATCTTTGATTCTTTGGCTGATACTGGCTGATCAACCACTTGTATTTGATAGTTTAAAAACCATGAAATACAACCATATTGCTGATATTTACAAAGTAGCTGGTTTATGATGATTTGTATGCATCATGACTATGGTATATCAAATATCAGCTTATCAGGGCTACATTCAATGATGAATTCACCAGTCTCTACCACCCACAAGGGTTACTAAAAGCTGGTTCATCACGGGCCCACAACGGCCCCCCTTGGCCACGGGACCACCCCAGCTCCCCACCACCGGCTCCGAGGCACTTTGGGATCTCTGTCACAGGCAGCTTCTCTGGATCCACTTGCAAGTGCTCGCAAAGCCTTGGGGGCTCAACGGGGAGGCTGGGGGGCGGGTCCTATTGTTGGTTGGTTATTGGTGGATGTTGGTTGATGTTGGTTGATGTTGATTGATGTTGATTGGTTCGGGTTGGTTGGTTGGTTGATGGTAGTTGATGTAGTTGATGCAACAGGACCAACAACTGTATAGGCATTTCGTAAGCTGGATGCGCAAAACTTGCCGGTTTCCTTATTAAGACCAATCTTTGTGGTTGGTTAGCTGTTCAGAGTCCGTCTTCACGCCCAGCCTTGATCAAGCAATACCCATGGTATAATGTACATAGAGCAATCAACAAGGATATGCCGGGATCAAGTTCACACTGCCTGACCTGGAACTTGGTTTACATGTAGTTGGTGAACAGTTGGCCGACTCATGCTTGTTACAAGATGTGTAAAATAGCCCATATCCATGGATCCTTATAGCTTATGACGCAGATTGTTAGGATAGCAACCACCTTGAATTTGCAATCATAACATCAGTCTGTGTCAACGACTGGTCTTGCCATCATCAGCAATCATTGAATATCAGCATGAGTCGTACCATCAATCACCAGTTCCATTGACTATCATTGACTGTTAAAAAATGGTATATGTAAATCGTAAAACACCAAGAATCAACCATCTGGGAGAACAATTGCTGGCTGGTGGTCAGTTGCCCCATCCTTAAGCCTGGTTCATTAAATAATCATGCCTAAGCATGGTCGAAAATAGCCAACCAAAAGGAACCAACGACGGGGTCTCCTGCGCAACCAACCCACCACACCGGGTCAACTGCTTCCACGCCATGGCACGTATCAAAGGATTTCGTTTGGGTTGCCTCTGCCAGAGCCTGGCTATGGCAAACCCAGGAAGCCACCCACGTGGGAGCACAAGCATGGTGCTACCAACCTGGTAGGGTGGCAACCATTGCCAACAACCATTGGTCCACTTGTTGATGAACTGAACAATTGATGAGCAACCATTGTTGAGCAACAATAGGTTGAGCACCAGCAACCATTGTTCAGCAACTATTGAACTGAACCACTGGTCCACTATTGCCAGCAATCATTGGTCATCAACATTGGGCTACCAACGATCATTGGCTGAGAACCAATAACCAAGGACTGTTGTGGTATTTAACATTTGGGTTTGTTAAATACCTCTGGTTGAATCACGGGATTAATTGGGGTCAGCTATGTCATAAGTTTTTATTTCGATATGGATGCGTAAAATTGGATACCTAACACAAATCCTAACAGCCAACAGTAAAAAATCATTGTTGATGATGCCTCATGATGATTGATTGACCATCAATGATGGGGCATGATGTGGATATATTCAACCAAACCCAATCAAACAGCAACCTGAAACCTTTTTTCTCTACATCTGTGCATTCCTCATCCACCAGTTCAAATACTGTTGCCCCAAGTCCCATGGGCTGGAATTATCGCTGAACAACACAGCAGCGTGTCATAATACAGTAACCAGGAGTATTACTCAATGACATTTTCCACACAATGATTGAACTGAGTAGTCGCATGTTAGCAACATAGATTCGAGACTAGGTTGCTCTCCCTTCATTGATATACAATGATTTTGTAGCTACTTAAGCTTTGAATTGCTCCCCGGTGACTGAGAAGATATCAATCCTGGCTTCAAATAGCTCCGCCAATCAACACGGCCAGATAATCATGGTGTGGAAAACTCAATCAAACAAAGGTAGGGCAATCCATGAAAAGTATAAGTCAACCAACCAATTAGTAGGGAGAATAAAACATGTTAAGCACCACCAGCCGCCGGTCCATCCAACAAACGATGTTCATACACATTCATGACTTTGATATATCATTCGGTTTCCCGCATGATTCAGGATCCAGCATCAACGTCATCACCCTGAGCTCCCAGAATCATCAGTGTCTTACAGCCAAGGCTATGGGCGCTTGATGGTTGGGACTGGCCATCCAATGGTTGGTTGGCAAGCATTCCCACCATCTGTGGTGGCTGATGAGCCATGAACAATGGAAGGTTTCCATGGTTCCAGTTGCGTCGTTCCCAGCAGTTGCGTTGCAGGGTTGGCCATAGCCACTGGGCTGAGGTCACCCCTCTGGGCTTGGTGACCCCAAGACTACCTTTGCTGCCATAGCTGGGACCCCAAAAAATCCAACCATTGAAGCACCAACGGGGCATCCCGACTCCAGCCTGCTCCCACAGATCGTTCAGCCTTTCCACGTCGTGGTCGTAGTTGTGCTCGCGGGTGTGGGCTTCCTGTCCCCATCTTGCCACCAGTGCTTCGCAACGCCCAAACCGGAGATCCCTGACCATCACCCCACTGGGCCCAGTGCAGCTTCCCAAGCTGAGAATTGTTCATCGAATGGGAGGTGACTCGAGGTACATGACTGTTACTGTAAGCTCTGAACCTTCCCCCATCTGTTTACCATTCGATTGGCTGCTGCACCCATGGAACTGTTCGACAACCAGCGCTAGTCAGAGGTCCTCTGCGTCTGACATGAAGAAGCCCTTCTTCACCAACCTTGGCGAAGGTTTGCGCTTCGGGGTGGTTGGCTGGTTGGTGGTGCTGGTCAAACATGGTTGTTTGTTCTGAATCAAAAGTCACTCTACTGGGGATGATGATGATGATGATGATGATGATGATGATGATGATGATGATGATGATGATGATGATGATGATAAACAAATTCAGCTGGTTGGTTGCATCAGTCTTTTAGCTGATGCCTGTGCCTTGCTTTTCTATATATATATATGTATATACATTCAACAAACCATTGATTGCAATAGTCGACTCATTAACCCATGTGATTAAGTGGTTACATCCGGAATTGCCATAGGCATATCGATCGACCAATCAATCCAAACAAAGTGATACGCTACATTAGTGACAAATCAATTTTTCCAAAATCTCGATGCTGGCCATTTAAAATCATTTAAGGCTTTGTCCCCACAACATGGGTGGTTTCCCCCTTGAGGCCATCATGAACTGCTTGGTCACTGCTGGTCCTCCCTTGGGACGTACAACCAAGCCGCCCATCGCCGAGAGAATACAAGTGCATCTTCTCCAAGAACATCCAAGCCTCAACGTGTCTCTCGAGTTGATGGTTTGAAAGTTGCACACTCATGGAACTGTAAACAACATCAAGCAACCAACATTTGTCCGAGAATAATCTTTAATATTGATACATGATTGACTAATGACTAGCTATTGACCATTAACCATCACTAGTAACAATAATCAATGATTCATCATAACACTAAGTATTGACCATAATTGCTAAGCATAATCCTTCTCAATCACATTTGACTACTTGCATCCACTAACCACAATCACCGTAATTCACATTCATTTACAATCACTCATTCTGATTGGCCATAATCACTACTGACTACCGCCAATAGTCACACACACACACAAGTTCTGCATAGTAGTGGTTGGTGAACCCTCGTGGCTCTTGATGCATGGTTGGTCAACGACTGTAGCAACGGTGGATCAATCAACAACAACAAGGAGAAAAACATACCCGGAGGGATAAGCCGATCATATTGGCTGATAATGACTAATAACGGCTTTGACCAATGATGAGTAGTGGCCAAGGAGCATCTAGTGGTTGGTTTCGACAAACCTCCAAAATCATACCGATGGTTTCATCCATTACTGCCATAGGGTTGTTTCTCAAAATGGGGGTACCCAAACAAATGGTAGGTTTATCAGTAAAAATGATTCAAATTGGAGGATATGGGGTACCCCTAATGGTCCCAACCAATATCGCCTTGCATGGTTGAACAAAACCCCCATGACGGTTCAACCACACTGGCAATATGGATCCAACTATCATGGATTTCATGTATTTCCATGTTGACTGTTTCCTCTGTGTTCTTATCCGCACAAGATTCAATTAACCAGAAACCAAAGGGCATCTAACCAGGAAAAACAAGACACCCCTCACAGCTATGACGAGAGGAAGAACACCGTCACAAGCAGCAGTCCTGTGCATCACGAGCAAATCGAGAATTGGATACTAATGGCAACAACCTTTTTCCAGCTGATTGTTAGGCAGCTGACCACTGCCCAGAGTGTCTCGTTCTTGTTCTGCACCCATGTGGAATGTAGGTGACACTGTTGTTTACATCTCTTAGTTCCCTGCTCCCCAAATTGCCCACAAACGCTCTCGCCACACCAGTCAGATGAACGTAGATCTTCTTGTACAGTAACCCCGCCAATAATCTTGTAGTTGATTGAATTGTAGATTGCCAACTGCAGTTTGTTTGGTAGTTTCTCAAAATAGGGGTACCCCAAAGTGGTTGATTCATTATCCAAAGATATCAAAAGTGCTGAATACTGGATGATTTTTTGGGTCCTCTATTTGAAGAAACACCAATTTTCTCCAACAATTTTGATATGATACCAATAGTCATACCACTGTCCAGGTGGAAAATCACCTGACCAGCCTTTGAATGATTCATCATTGGCAATCGTCAGGTGTTGTTCCCATTAGCCAGGTCTAGCAGAGACTTCCCAACCATCAACCACTTAAGGTTGCCCAGTTCCCCCAACTGGCCCCCAAGCATCCCCAAATGATTATTGATAGGGAAAATTATGAGCTGAAGGGGTACACCATTGAACCGGACAAACCCATTTCAGCATCACTACAGCATGACCCTTAACAGATTCTGATTGTTGTCGTCTGATTCTTGGCTTCTTGGTTGACCATCCATTCTTGTCGAACATTGCTGAGCAACAATGGTTGCTGAACAACGATGGCTCATAACCATTGGAGTTATTCTTGTTGCATTTGCACACCGTTTTCGCCATGAATGGAAAAAGGCGAACATTGTGCACCAGTGCTCAACCATTCTTGTTGCTGATTATTGTTGCCTAACTGTTCTTGTTGCTCAACTATTATTGTTTTGCTTCTTCTGCACTAACCATTGATCAACTGAATCATAACTAACCATAATCATTATCTTGAAATCATCACCAGCTTTCTGTTTAATCATCACCTTCATAAAATCATCACAACCGCTATTGTTGCTGGCACAAACCACCATTAAAATCATAAACCACCATTGCCCAACTATCGTTGCTGGCACCGCTTGGCTCAACGCATGGTTTCTTCCTTCGGATCCCCCAACAAGGGCGCCTCTGTGCGCGATGTCACGTACATGACCTCAGGAGAAGGTTGAAGACAACTACACCGTGCCGAGAGAGATATGCCTTTTCAGTACATGCCAGTTGTATGAAATATGGGTGTTTCTGAAAATCGGAGTACTCCCAGTTTCAACATGAATCATTCTTTGTAAAACACCATCCATTCTTTGTAATAAGTTATCCATTCTTGGGGTTCCCTACTTTAAAACACCACCGTATATCAATGTATAATGACAGGCCATGATAACCAGTGGTGGCATAAAGAGGGATACTGGAAGAATTATGAAAAGGAGAAATCTCAAATGTGGTCTATAGTGCCAACACAGCCAGCAATGCGACATTGGATGCACATGCTCCAAGTTCTGAGCGAATCACACCTTATGAGGCCCACCGATTCAAAATCAATGGCTCACTACGACGGTTCCTAAGATCGATCACGAATACAAACGAGGTATGCAGAGGATCAAGCACCATAATGCATTCTGAAAGGCAGTACCAACACAATAGGAGATAAATGGAGATAAAAAAGGAATCATCCGATAGGTTAATCAGGAAACTTTCTGGCGGTTCCATGCCTTTTTCAGCTACCAAATGGTGGAATTGTACATCGCTTAATTGCCTTGGTTTGGCACGTCTCGCATACTTACACCCGCAGACTTAAGGTGTTGATAGGCACGCTTGTAATGAAACAATGACTTTTCGGAAGATGTGAGGATCAACAGTATCAACACAATCAGAACCATCATCAACATCATATCAACCTCTATGAATCAATATCAACACCATCATCAAAATCATACCATCCACAACCTGCAACATCCTCCAACCATCATGAATTTGCCAAGCCCCTGCTTCATCATCAGCCAGTCTTATCTCAGTTTCACTATGCTGAGCCAGTGACAACAAACTTTCTGATAAAGGTGCCCAAGCAAAGAGCTCCTGGCACCGCTGAGCTAGTGACACCAATCAACTCAGGTGATGAAACAGGGGATTTCCAGCTGCTCAACCGAGAGACTGCAATGTTGTAGCCAATGAGAGCACCTGGCACCGCTGTGGCAGCTGGTAGTACTGGGATGTAAACATGGGCAATGGCTGGGCAGAAGCATGTACACCCAGTGAACATCCAAAAACATGAGCGGGACCCTCTTTGTTGGGATGTTCATTGACCAATGAAATGTGGGATGTATGCATCCATACGCATGACCAGTCATGGTAATTTTTGATGTTCCAGGGTGGTCGATAATACCTCTCAATGAACCTCCGGCCTCAGCTCGGTAATGAAAGTTTGGTTTCCCATGATAACCAGTTCCTGAATGGGGATCTACGCAGAAAAGCAGTTATGCACCGGTAACCATCGACCATCCCCCAAAAAATCATACAGAAACCTGAGTACCTTTCTTGGGATAGTTACCAAGTTGTTTGTCTGTCTTCCGGAGTCGCAAATATCCCAAGCCAGGCTGTTAGTATGTACCAGGAGTCGTTGTTAATCACAAGAACTTCTTGATGCTTCAAACGTCATGCTTCAGCCGCTGAAGTCACCAAATGCTATGCGCGCCTATGAGCCCCAGGACTTTGTAGCCGAAGCCGGGCAGGTTGGCATCGAAGTTGGCCTTGGAAGTGGCAACGGCTTCACGATCTGCCGACTTTGTAGAGGTCTGTGAGATCTGATGCGAGTTGGTGATAACCATCCCCCACACCACTGTGTCCAGAAATACGTGGATGTTCCATTCACCAACAAACAAAGACCCGATGTAAGTACCTAACAACCAACCGTGATCCACCCGTGTAATTAGCCATCATTCCAAGTCGTCTCCCATAAAAGTCACTAATCATCAGCTACATGATTACCTTTCAACCATGATTATCCGCTATATCAATTATCAGCTATATTGGTTATCAGCTATCATCTTACATTCTGCATGATCTAGTACCTGCCATTTTGCTGATAATGTCAGCTATATTAGTGAATCATCAACTATATTACCCTTCATTTCGCTGCCAATATCAGCTAACATAGCTCATCAACCATGACTTACCAGCCATTTACCGGCTGATTTAATTGATTTACCAGCCCATTTATCAGCCATAACCAGCCATTGACCGACCACAACATGGCTCATCTACCATAGATCAGCTCATCTACCATGATTTACCATGGCCAGCTGTAGCATCTACCAGCGACCAAGCTGCCAAGCCATCCACCCACCAGCCATGCTATGTCCGACCAACGCTGAGTGTCACGCCTTCAAAGGCGACCACAGGGCGGTTCCGGTGGCCGTCAGGGTGCTATAGACCTCGGCTACACAAAAACGACATGTGATCATGATAAAAATGATGATTATGGTTGATGATGATGGTGATAAATAGTTGATGGAGGTGATGATGATGAATGTGTTGATGATGATGGTGATGAATAGTTGATGGAGGTGATGATGATGATGATGATGATGATGATGATGATGATGATGATGATGATGATGATGATAAGCTGACGATGGTGGTGGTGATGATAAGATTGAATGGTGATGAACATGTTGATTGAGTTGATGATGTGCGGTTGTCGTTGCTGTGCAGCAGCCGCTGGAGGAACCATTGGAAACAAATAGCTGGGTATGCAGCAATGAAGATGTAATCAAAAGCACTTCGCAACAAACCAACAACCGGGCAAACAAAGGAAAGGAGATCTTACCGCACGCTCTGTCCACAAAATACCACAAACGGGAATAATTCAAATATTCTTCACGCTTCCTCATTACTTCACCATCAAATTTCACTCAGATATGCTTGCCATGAACGATTAAAAATGGTTTCCGGGCAACAGAGACGATTCATTGAACTAGTGCAAATTACCAACAGCGTTGGTCCAAACCAGCCCAAAGCGAACGTTAAAGGTATGGTCGCTTGAAGCGATCTCTCAGCGAAGATCGCAGTTGAGGCTACGGAGGCCAGGCATTGATTAATCCATACCTCTCAATTCCCAACCATTCCATCGCTGGCTTGCCAACGACTACAGTACTAACCTTTCTTCACAACAGGCTGGCAAGCACTATTTTGCTTGTGATTGACCATGATTCAGGAAGATTCGGCAATACGTAGGATTAGCCAGCCACCTGTGGATTGTCAATGTGCTGACGTCATGTCAAAACATGTTCTCTAACGGGACATCATGTGCTCGCTAAGCATTACAAACCATGGTTCCCATGAAAATCATGTGCATTAGCACATATGCACTATGGTTCACCGTGATCAACCGCATCCCTTTCAATTGACAATCATCAATTATCAACCATCAGCAATCATCATTGACCACACACTCACCATTCTTAACCACTGCCGCCATCCAACCACACTAATTAAGCACCACCCATTCACCAACCAATCCGCCAGCTAAAGCTGGTATATCCCTATTGTTGTTCCTTATTCAGGTTTAAAAACCAATCATAATCATAAGCCAGTAAGCCATACCCAAATCCCAGCAACCATAACCATGTACCATGTACCATCAACCATGACCAGCCAACCATCCATCCGCCCAACCACCCATCCATCCGAAGCCTAAAAACCGCCACTTGCCATCCACCCAGCGGTAAAACTGCCATGGCACGTCTCCAATGACGCGTTCCATGGCGGGACGACGTGCGCGGAGCCACATGGTGATGGGTGCCTCGGTGGGCACCGTCATGGTAGCTATGATCCACCGGGGCTATGGCCATCGTAACTCGGGTGGATCATATGGCCATGGGTCAATATTAACTAACCAATAAGGGGGGATAAGTTCACCAACAATTTCATAGGGAAAGCAAGCTGGTTATAAGAGGGGAACTAGGGGGACTACGGGTGAACTGACCCACCTGCCACATCAACCACAGGTGATCCACCACATGGGTGGCTCACAACAGGGTGGATCATTGCTATATGAATAAAGCTGGTTGGTGGCTAGTGGTGAACAATGGCTATTCAATAGCTTATCATCGTAAACCTTGCTGGTTTCTTAAGGGGATAAGCAACAATCATAGGGGATATACTGATGACCAGTACCTCATAAGGGTTGAAACCACCAACCAGTACTGTTGATATTCCATGAATCATTACGGATAGTATTCCCGCTATTGACCAGCAACTAGTAGATGATGCATATTTCCATGAGTACCAACAGTACAATATCTATCAACATCATGGGAATATCCATCATCTAACATGGGAATATCCATGGACAAAACTGTGGATACTCGAAGAAAATGATCCCACATGGAGGTTTTTCAAGCCGGAAACACTACAGGATCACCAACAATGATAAGGGATATACCAACTATGGGCTTGAACAAACGATGATAGGAATGTCCTTAATGACATGTGTTTGTCCATGGTATTACCTATGTATACGTACTAACCATCCAAGTTGATGGGTGCATCATGTTTGGACAAACCCCTATCATCTTCCTATGCTAAGTACTATCACTATTATACCAAATATCATATCCGAGAGTTATACTTGCTATTCACCAGCATGAATGAGGATGGTGGAAAAGAACAACTATGGCTGATGGAAGCCATAGGAATAGTGAATCATCAGCTATCCTTGCGGGATGCTTAACCATAGGCAACCTCATAGATAGTAAGAATGGCCGATGGTTAACGAGCAGGAAGCACTCAAAAACAAATCTCTGACACGGCCTGGTGCCCGGGTATTCAATGGTTCTTGCACCAAAACACATATTAGTTGGCAAATGGTTCATCAATAGAGCAATAAGCAACAAGAGTGGGTGGGACCAAATGGTTGGTTCTAAATGGCTTCAAACAATAATCGTTAAGTAGCCCAACAATGGCTGATAATATAGGCAATCATCGACAGCTAGGCTTAGTGGTGGATGGTTGCGAATGATGGTGAAGGACGTTCCGTTGATGATATGCTGAATGATTTTTTTTTTAATCAACTGACTATGTTCAGCATTATTCACAACCATCAAAAACGGTCAGTTGATGATTTGGTGATGGCTAGTGATGCTTAATGATCCTTGGTGACGGTTACTGATGTAATGATGCATGAGGATGGTCTAAAATGGGTGAATCATGCTTGGCCATGGCTGTTGTGGCTAACAATTGCTGATTGCGGTTGGTGATGCTTAATGATGGATGGTGATGGCTAGTGATGGTGAATGCTGCTTAGTCATGGATAGCGACTCTTAATGATGGTTAAAAATGATTGGACATGGTTCATTATCGTCAACACTAGCTAGGCTGAATGATGCTCAGTGATGCTTGGTGATGCTTTTTGGTGGTCAACGGAGGTTCATATAACCATTATTCGCAGTGCTTGAGGATGGTAAAGGATGCTTGGTTCATGATGGTTCAAAACCATTCATAGTGGAAAACAGCGGTGAAGGATGGTTGGCTCATGGTGGTTCATAGCCATTGGGATGGTTGATCAATGACGGATGTACCGGACTTCTCACAGCTCTTTTTTCAGCCACTGAGGTCTTGGCATAATTCCAATGGCCGATGTTGAAGTGCTTGTCCGGGATGGATGGCTGATAGGTATACTTGTGGTAATCCGCCTCCGAGCGCTGTGATGCCAAGTGGTGACCCGGCGATTGGAAGCATGTCATAGCTGCAAGATGCTCAACCAAGTTCAATAGCTCTGCCATCTTGTTTGGTTCAAGCTGTGAAGTCCATGAGTGCCATAAATCTGCTGGTCTGAGTATTGACGGATATATAAGCTGCAAAGCAGGAAACATCCCATCTAAATACATATCTAATATGCAGTACACAGAAAAAAACACACACACACACACAGCTACATTTCTGTATACCAAGATGGTTGCCCAACAGCCAGCTGGTAGTTTCACCCTGAGCCATGTTGGCATTATGCTCAAACTTCAGGGTCACCTCACTGGCGCCCGCTTTTCTTGACATCGCCTCATGATTAGATGTGAACATATCGACCAATCAATGGACCGCTGAAACCAAGCGTCACAGGCGTAGGGTTATAATTCCCATTGTAAATGTCATGATATGTCGAGTCATAACAACTGATCATGGCTTGATGTGGAGGCGTTTAGACGTGATGTACCTGGTTCAGTCGTTCTTTCTCCAGTGTCAAGTGGTACAACAGGCACATCTCATGCACCATCATCAACCATACTAAGCACCAACAGCCATCACAAACCACTACGAACCAGCATCAACCATCACTAAGCATCACTAATCATCACTCATTAGCCATCACGAACCATCATTAACCATCAATTGACTACTAAAGCACCATTAACCACCCTGAACTTTTCATCAATCATCATCCACCATCACTAACCATCACTAAACATTCAACCATCATCAACCATCACTCACCATCATTCACCATCAATCATTTGCTAATGGTCCTGATATGTCCTGATCAAACCATCATTGGCCATCCTCAATCAGCACCGATCACTTGTGAATTATGAATCACTGAGCACCCACCATGACTAATCATGACCAAGTAACCAACACTAACCATCATTAATCAGCACCAACGATCACTAACATCACTAGCCATCATCAATCATCATTTATGATCATTGATCAGCTTCAGTATCAATCACTTACTAACCATCATTGACCATCATTATGAATCATCCATCATACTAAGCATCACTTATTAACCATCATTTACCATCATTAATCACTAAGCTTCCATTTTACTACCATTATCAATCATCCATCACTAAGCTTCCTCCACGGTGGGGGCCTCTGGCAGTGTCCACCTAGGCTTGGCATCCTCTGCTCCCCCTGCGCGCAAGAGCCGCGTCAGGCGGAAGCGCAAGGGACGAGCCTCGCACAGATGGACCACCCGTGGCGGCCGGAGCTGGTTACTTCGGTGGGTCGCTGGACCTAAGCTGGACCTAAGCTGGCTATGTGGCTGGTTATGGCAGCCAGTTAGGTTAGCTGCTTACATGGCTGGTTGTATAGGTGATTATATCGGTGGTTAGCTGCTTATAAGCTGCTTCTATGGCTGGTTTGGATAGGTGGTTGTAACTGGTTACATAGGTGGTTCTAGCCGGCTGGTTCTGGTTGGAAGCTGTCATGGTTGGTAGGGGTGGGAGGTGATAGAGCTGCTTAAAGTTGGTTGTAAGCTCGTGCTTGTTCGCTGTATATTGGTGTTGCTGATTGTTGTGGAGGTAGTTCTAGCTAGTCAATGGTGGTAGAAGCTGCCTATAGTTGGTTTTTGTTGCGTATCTTGTTTTTTTTACTTGATAACTTTGGATACTGGTAAGAGGCAAGATTGAACAAATTACTCCTGAGACTATGGCTTTGGGTGGATTGTTTGATCAATTGCCAAGTTCCATCAACATGTTCGGCAAGTTGATTGATATTAGGACAACACAGTGCGTTTTTGGGTGGGCATCAATCGGTGATGCGTCTTTTTTTGAACTACCAGCCAGCCACTACTGTAGTTGTTCAAATATTGTTGTTGGTGATTATCCTTTATCAAAAACCGCTATTAATGGGTATAGTATAACCCCTATAAAAACCAACTAGTGTTTTTGAATGAAAGATAATCACTCTTCACCACTAATAGGTATAGTATAACCCCTATAGGGTATAGTATAACCCTATACGCCACAATTACACACCACTCTTCACCACCACGACGGGTGCCGGTGCCACCAAGACACGACGCGAAGAGCCATCTCAACGGCGGGTCCGCGGACTCACCGTGCTACTGCGCCGTCTCTGTTTCGAGCTTTGAACACGGCAGGGCCAACGAAAAATGGGATGGCTTAAGGATGCTTAACGGTGGTTAATTGGATGGTCAAGTGATGGTTGAGGATGCTTGATGGTTGGTTAGTGGTTGGTTGAGGATGTTCGATTGTGGTCAAGGGGGGTAAAGTGGAACGTTCGGCATGGCAAAGGAGGGTGAACAGTGGTTGAGGGTGCTCAATGGTGGCTTTGTAATGGGTTCGTGATGGTTTGTTGTGGCGATTGATGCTTCTGGCTGACCAGTGTTGATAGTGGTGGTGATAGTGTCTAGTGGTGCTTATAGTGATGGTTAGCCATGTGGCAAGCATGGTTGCCACAGATTCTATTCCTGGTGAAAAGGATGATATTGATCAATAGTGGCAATAGAAACAAAACATCTGCTTGTATATTGGTAATGAAAGTGGCTGACATTGATCGTGGTAATAATGATTACGCAAATAGCGATTATTATTATAACCATCTGCTTGCTACTTGGCTGGCCAGTGATGGTTCGTGATGCATTATGGCCACCACTTGTTAGCATCAATAAAGGTAACGCAAACTATCAATGCATGAGCTGAGAATATGGGGTACCAAATTGGGACACTGAGCTCAAATATCGGGCACTGAGCCTCCTTGTTGGCACCCCACTGGCAAAACGGGGCCCCATCTGGCAAATATCAACAAAACAGGATATCAACATACCGGGGTGCCCTCAATGATCAAAGAAATTACGCTGCCCAATAAATATGGAAACATATGGTACCAACGAATAAATGAAGCTGAAAACATGCAAACATCTATGTAAACCAACATCGAACCATCATTAATCAACTAATCATGTATGGACATTAATCAACCAACCATCCATTGCTCATAAATTACCAACCATCAACTACCCATCATTATCCATCACCATTGATCATCCACCACTAGCCATTATCTTAATCATGGTTAACCAACCGCAACAATCAATTAACCGATATATCAATTAACCTCATTAACCCAATCAAGCTAAACCAAAACCATTATCTTAACCAGGATGAACCATTATCTTAACCAGGATGAACCATTATCTTAACCATGATAAACCATGATCTTCACCATGATCAACCACCATGAATCACTACCACTAGCCATTATCTTCACCATGACCAACCAACCGTAACCATCATTCATCACTAAGCATCCACTAACCATCATTATCCATCATCATTGATCATCCATCAACTAACCAACCATAACCATCATTCATCACTAATCATCCATTAATCCAACCGCAGTGATGGCCACCCCTCCAGCACCTGCGGAACAGCCCCGCATGGAAACGCACCGCAGCCCATTTCACCGCAGAATCGCTGCTTCGGACCCCGGCAGTGTCTCCGTCACGTTGCCTCAACGACGAGGTGCTTGGGGGCAATCAGCCATCACTGCGAGTTGGTTAGTATAGATGGTCAATGATTACTGGTTGGTGGTTTCAACCTCTGTGAAAACTATGCTTGTCAACCAACCCGCTGTTAATAACCACTAGGGAAAATAACAAATGTTTGAAACCACCAGTCAGATTAATTTTGGTAATGCTTAACCAGCAATCAAACTAATGGTTCATCAAACTACTTTGATTCATTTAATAATCAACTAAGCCAGTAATAGGACTAGTCAAGTTAGGTCATGTTTGGTTTAAGATTAATTGAGTAATGTTCAACCAGTTCATTCATCAATGCATGTATACTTGGTATTTAGTTTGGTGCTAGATTGGTTAGTTTTGATCATGATTCATCTTAACCAGTAGTAATGATGGCTATCATTAATTTAGTTGGTATGAAAACGTTGGTTAATGATTGCTGTCTATGTGGCCATGGTTAAAGAAACGGTGTACCTCTCGGTGAATGGCTACTCGCAACAGCCAGGTGATGTGCGGTGGATGGCTTGCTATCAAGGGGTACTAATCAGTGACCAGGCAACAACTGGGTGTTGGGTACCCATTGCTTCCACAATTGCTGCGGGACGAGTGCTTCAGCGTTTCCGACATGCAGCCCGTGTGCTGAGCAGCATCCGTTGCTTCTCAATGATTGTCTTTCAATCTCAGATACGTATTCACCATTATTAGATCTCCACTAAAACTAAGATACATCTTTGTGAACAGATTAACCATTATCTAAAAAAGTCTGAGGCTCTGTTGACTAGATGAGTCTTGATCTCCAATCCTTTTGCGAACCCCCCGTGACCCAACTTGCGGCAGGGAACCATCAGCAACGGTGATGTAGCACTCCTGCGTTGCACACTGTTGCGCTTTCGATTTGCTGCGCGAAAACCAAATACAGAGCCAGCCGCAGATCCAGCAAAACAAAGATCTAAGGGGTCTAACCAGTTGCAGATCATCCTTTTGGGACGTGTTCATAGGTTTCAAGGGGTCGGGCCTCTAATCAGTGGCAAACGTCAGACGGTCGTATGCTGTCGCACCGCCATTTCGTGAATGTCTCGATGTCCACACAAGTTCACTTCGTCACAGCACTAGGAATTGTCAAAAGGCATATGCCATGAGTTGCTCAGCACTAGATGGATTCTGCCTGATCCCCCTGTTTGTTGATAACTTGGTTGGCCCATTGCAACTGATCGATGAGACTGCTTGAGATTAGGGCGTAGGCCAAGGAAGATGATCGCTATCGATGGTCAAGAATCATTCATGCTGGTGCAGGTTTGTTCCAAAGCCTCTGCGATTGACTATTGACTACTGTAGGATCGAGGTAGCTTGTGCTTCCCTGCAAACAACTATCAGTGCATGAAGCCAAGTATGTTTGACTATAGGCAATCATGACAAATCATAGTGAAGGAGAGTTGATGTTGTTGCATGAACATGAGGTGAGTGTAAACAATTCTCCAATCACCTAAGAGTTGATGTTGTTGATGTTGTTACACTTACCCAACAGGTAAGTAATTGGATGAACAGTGAGAGTTAGTATCAACCACCCTTCACTATGCAACCGTACTACAAGATACTACAAGTGGCTGAGTATAAACAATTTCTCATGCGCACGAACATGTTGTGCCGAGGAGCTTAAAGCCTTGGACCGCCGGATTCACCACCGTGTTTCAGCCGCTCTTTCTAACGATCATGTAGATAATGAATACCAATCCGAATCAAGTTCTAAGCATGACTTTGAAGTATCAATAATCAACCATCAACACTATGGATGATTAACAGCTATCTATTTTTGATCATCAACCATCGATTGCGGTTGCAAAACAGCATTCATCGAAACGAATCGTATTGCAACACCAATCGTAGTTGATCATTGTTCATCCTTAAAGTTGTCAAGCATGACTAAACCGTACTAAACCATAAAGCTACAGATCAACTCACCTAAGGCAATTTTCACCGTTCACCAACTGGTATCAACCAAAAAACATATTTTTCAACAACTCTTCATTCTTAACCATGAAATGGTCATAGTGCCTGTTGAGTCATCATTCCCTCATGGCCTTGACATGCAACCTTCGTTGTGGAGAGAGGTGGTTCCCTGGCTCCTGATGTCGCCCGCTGATATAGAGTTTCTGCAGCTGTGGACGTGGCAAAAAGGCAGCGGCAGCGGTACCAAGCAGAAACCTCGGTGGGATCTGCAGGTGAACGAGGAGTTGGTGAAGCAAGACTTTGAGTTGTTTGATTGTCTATAAGCGCGGTTCTCAAAATAGGGGACCCCCGAAATGGTTAGTTTATCACTGGATGATTTTGGGGTACCCTTATTTTGAGAAACACCCATAAAGCAGCTGGATTTAGCCATGGATTTCTCGTTGATCATAAGGTTGCACAGACTTTTAGCATTTTTTAGCTTAGGATTGAGGTGTATGATGGATTCCGAGGTCTGCCAACAACCAGGTCTATACTATAGCTGCACTTTGGTATCTCAGCCCAGCTGCACCCTGGCGACATTCCTTGTTGCAGGGGGCATGATGGTGGCCATCAAGCGAAGCGACATTTCCACCAAAAATGGATCAATCCTCTGGTGGAATTGGGGTGATGGCCATCACCAACCATCACCAACTGTCATTACCCATCAATCAACCATCAACGAACCATTGCAAAAACCACCCCTAACTCTTCATCAATCATCATCAACCATCACCAACCATCATCAACCATCATGAATTAAGCGTTCTAGTCCCTGCTATTGTTGGTTCTTAGCCAACCATTCGCCACCAAAGATCAACCCACCCGCCCACCGCTTCGCTTGTCCCGGTCACTGATTGCTCCAGCCATGATTTTCGAAACCTGCGACATGCTGCATGGTCACTGGGGGTGATCATGGTCAAAGATTGTGAGTAGTAGCGGTGGATGGTTGGAGCTAAATTGTCGATAGCTTAATTGTTGACTCCTTGAGGTAGACTCCTATAAAGTTGACTCCCATAAGGTTGACTCCTTTATGGTTGATTCTTATAAGGTTTGATTCGGGTCGGTTTTATGGTCGAACAATTGTTAATGATCATCAAGAACGGTTGATTGAAGTTGGTAAGTACTCATAAATTCTGCCTATGATGGTCGCTTGTGGACCTGCTTCATGATGCCGGCAAACATCAAGGATAAATCGAGATGATTGGCAAAAAACCTCAGCCGTCAAAAAAGAGATCCTCCACCCAGAGATTCATCCCCTCACAAGCCCAATCAGCCGTTCCAAGCAACATGAGGGTTCCCAACCACCAATTCAAACTCTCCTTTCCCCAGGGAAGATCATCCAAACCCATGATCATCCCACGTGATGTTTGATCTCCAGGGATTACCACAATCATTTTTTTTAATACGTCCCGTGATCATAGCCATTCATGGTGTATCACGGATTGTTTGACTGGAATGCATATTTTCTCATGTTTTGCCATTCACCAACAAATCAAATCATAGCGGATCTCACACCTTTATACCCCGACTCCTTATGACTCCTTTGCTCCCTAACCACAAGTCATAAGAACGATCCAGCCAGTAAGGCTCATGGAGGCCTGCCAACCCCCAAAAAGAGCTATGTGGCTTCGCCTTTCATGTTGTCATTGGTGAGAAACTCTGGAAATTGGAAAACAAATGAATCATTGTATTTTAGAACCATCAATAATCATAGAGTTTCCTTTTTTGGCCGTTCAGACCATTTCTAGGATCTAGTCGGGAAACCGACCACATGTATTTGTCAGACGCACCATGCTATCACAGATCACTGTCTTTGAAGGTTCGCGACTTGGCTGCTGTGCTGGCCTTTCTGCGCGTCCATGAATGCGAAGAAAGATTGGTAGAGCGTTTCCCGAAAGAACTGAACATCACCATCAAACAAGCAACCATACCTGCTAACCACAGCGTTGTATCAGGCCGGAAAGTCCAACAAAAACAGCAACAGCTACAACAGCGAGGCTGTGTTTGGCTTATCAAATCCCATTGGGTGGGACACTCCAAACAAGGGAAACATCCGACTGAGCGAGCGGCAAAACCTCAACTTAAAATCGCGGAATTTCTCAATTGTTGTCGTTTTTGGGAGTTCACTATATCGTTTCCCAGTGTTTGGTGACATTGGATACCCTCGCACCACACTCTCGATGCGCAGTCAATTACTTTCATGCTTCCAGGTCATCATCTGCCATGTCTCAATTACTTGTTTCCATTTATATAACTGGTATTACTTTCTATGTTCATATAATAACTGGTATTTCTTGTAATTCAGTAATATATATAAATGTTTCCATAACTTTCTATGTTCAGGTCATTCTATTGGATGCAACTCTCTGGCTTTGCCTGGATGATTATGCTGCGCTGGTGTCAGCAACAAATTGTTAAGTCTGGCGTGGTCATAAGCCTTTCACACAACCGATTTCAACGCATCATTACTGGATCGGCCCGATGGGCAACTCATCAAAAGAAGACATTTTGTGAAAATCCGCTTATCGTTTCGTTATCGTTCCGCTTATCGTTCCAAACCTCTGGGTACTTTAGAACGAATCTGGATTTTTTAAAAGATTGAATCTCTTAAGTTATCTTAGATTCTCTTACGTTATCGTTTTTGGGAGTTCACCACATCGTTTTACAGGTCCCGGAGCCATTTCCTGAAGATATTTTATTCGAAGACTAAAGTTAACCACGGAGAGTTTAGCCTTTCTCTGAAGTGAATGATTGATCACCGGGTCATGAACCATCTCTGAATTTGATTCAAAAAATGTTTAATCAATTAACTAATCGCCATTCAACCATCGCTTGACCGCAATTTAACCTTCACTCGCAATCGCTAGACTAATTAGTCGATTGTCCATTCTTTACTATCGTTCAACATGGTTTAAGCGTCATTCAACAATCTGTTAACCACTGTTTGCCAAGATTTCAGAACCCTTGAACCATCAAGTAGCTCGCTTTTGGAATCCATGATTCAACCATGACTAAACGAATGCATGAACATGTTGCGACCAAAAGTTGAACATAGTTGAAGCGTCATATTACCATTAATTATCTACATATTATCCACCAACTATCCCACAATACTAAACCAAAAGTAATGGTTTAGATTCCATTCCACTTTTGTAGCACACGTGCTCTAATGGTACTAAACCAAAGGTCGCCATCATCAAGCAAACTTCACCACCATCTACCACCAATTGACACCCAATTGGCAACTATGAAATCAGAATGTAAAACTGATTTGCAAATCCAGTAACAATCTTCCACTAATAGTGTCACAGTCACAAAAACCATCGTTCAGCAAGGATTGTTGAAATATCATGAGCAAACAGGATTTTTCCACCATCGTGTAACAAGCCATCTCTGCCATAATGTCAGGATCATTTAGCAGTAGTTACACCTTTATCTAACACGCGTTTAATCAGCGTCGAAGATTGTGAGACTACTCTTGAGAATCATGGTTCGCAATTCAACGATCACTTGACCATCATTCAACCATCATGTTTGAAACCATTATCAATCTGTTGGCCCGAATCTAATGGTGACACAACAATCACTTGACCAGCATGAAACAACTTTGTTTCCATCAGTTAACCATCATTGAACACCTGGTCAATGAGTAATTCACATTTTGAAACCGGATTTTTAAAACTTCTCATGACTTACCAATCGTCTGAGCAATCATCTTATCACCACTGGCAATCATTCAACAGCCATGAACCACGTTAAACCCTGGTTCGTCTACCGATCAAGAACAATTGGGGTATCATAAGTTGGATGTTGCATCGGTGGATCCATGCATGATGTAGAACCTCCTCAAATTGGTGGTGTTACGACTCCAGGTCATATGGCTTGGTGTCAAGTATCTTCATTTTCTGGACAAGATCACATGAAATAATGGTCGTCAACTACTGCGAATCATGCCACTTGCTGATTGATCCTTGTGCTCATGGATTCCATCAAGAGGAGTACAGGCATCATCAAAGATCAACCATACCCATGTAGTGCTATATAATTTCAACAATCAAAACATGATAGAATGAAAAGCGACAAAACAATCATCATTACCGAAGATAGATTCTGGTTGGTGGTTCAACCCCAACGACAAATGTTAGTCAATCAACCACTCATTTCTAAATGCTAGGGTACATCGAAAGTAAATCAACACCACCGAACAGAATTGATCATAAATTTGATGTGTCAAATCAAACAAACCGATTAAAACCACCAAACAGAACAAATAATCAAATGGCTGTAGGTCAAAACCCTTAGTCCCCCTGGTTCCCCTATCATTCACCATTGTTTTCCCTATGAAATTGTTGGTGATTCTCCTCCATGAGTTGGTTGATTCATCTTGACCCAGCTCGCCATATAGTTGGTACATATCCCCTATAATTGTTAGTTATCATCCCCTATTTCTAACCATTAACCAGCCATTTTTGTTAGTTATTAGCCATTGGAGTTATCAACCACCTATTTTTGTTGGTTGCTAACCGCCACCTATTAACCACTAACCATATAGTTGGTATATATGATATTGGTTATTTGCCATTTATAAAATCAAAGCTCAGCCCAGGCGCAACACCGTTGACGCATCATGCGCACTTTGCACGGCTGTCAACGGGATGCCACTGCTTTCGAACTGACGTTCCAGGAGCCCGCGGGCGTAAAAGGTGGGGTTCCGGATCTCCAGATCTTCAGCCTGAGGGACGAAGAGGGGCAGGTCCAGGACGCTGGAGGAATGACACATAGAAACCATAGTGATACATGGGGCTTTCTAAAGCCATAGGGGACCCCAAAGGTATGGTTGGTTTACTACTAAAGATGGTTCATAAAGGATGAACATAGGTTTGAGATATTAATGGTTTCATGGTAGATTGTGTATAATATGGTAGATATGTTCCAACGATAATCACGTGGTGGTTTCTCAAGTCATAGGGCTACTCCCAGTTATCATCCAACACTGTAACAATTTTTAATAGTAAACCAACCATAGCTTTGGGTATCCCTATGGCTGGAGAAACAAACACATAGGTATGGATGGTAGATCTCCCTTGGGATTGGTTGGGATTGGTTGGGTTGTGGAATTATGCATGCCAGAACCTCTAATCCCCCGAAGCGGCAAAGTCCTCGAACTGACCTGTAATGGCGGATACTGAGCAACGAAGGTGGAGGGTAATAGACTAGCTGCAAGACATGCAGAAAGAAACAGCATGACGCTCTATCCACAAATACTCGTGGTATTTTATGGATCTCTTCAACCAACCAAATCCCGGAGTTTCTGTGGAAATTACAATAAATGTTCCCTCCAAGAGAAAGCACAGCAATGGCTGGAAACAAGCAAACGTGTCGTCGGCATCATTTGCACTTGTTGTTTTTCGAGTTGTTGATTCCTCAAAAACTTTCACTACAATGGTTTCTGCAGCCTTAACCACTTGAATGACGGGTTAAAAGCCATCAAACCATTGCCCACATGATCATTGGGATCACTGGCCACCTATCATTGTGGGTTCTGTTGCAATGTAGATACAAAAATAAGAAACAACACGTCGCTGTCAAGACGTTGCTGTCAAGACGTTGCTGTCGTACCTGAATCATATCTCCATGTGGACCTCTGCAAGATTCTCCCCGCAGCTGCGCCTGCAAAAAGCTCAAGGATGCTTCGAGGTAGCCAGTCTGACGTTGTGCTTGCACCTGCATCTGCCAATAGGCCAAACCTGAGCGGTTTAACCAACCAGGCATCGCAGGTAGGCCACTGGGGCACCGGTAGCAATGATCACTGAGGTCTATGGTAAACCAATGCCCAAAATGGTAGGACATTACTAAACCTAAGAAGCTGAATTTGGCTATATTTTGGCGATTTTCAACCAGCACTAGGGTGTAGCTTGATGCATTTTGACTGGTGGAACTCCCAACCATCCCAAATGATGGGTATTTTGGATCGGCACAACAATTTGAGAAAACCCCGACCTAAGCTCTTTTTTTTCAGCAAGAACCAGCAATTTAGAGGAGTTACGCCATGTCTCCAGAGATAGATCACATGGGTGTTTCTCAAGTCATAGGGGACCCCCAAGTCATCCTTTATTAACCACTTAAAGCAATAAACCAACCATTTTTGGGGTCCCATATGGCTTGAGAAACCCCCATATGGGTTTTTCTCAAAATCAGGGACCCCAATCATCCGTTACTAGCCATTTTAAACAATAAACCAGCTAATTTGTGGGTCCCCCATTTAGAGAACCCCCCATATAGGCTTTGTTGGTCACCACGTTCCACCAGGTTTCCTTCGCAGGAGGTGCTGCCGTCTCATCAGACGAGGCATCGACAACACACTGGATGACTTCCCGTCCATCCACCAATGGTTTTAGCCAACCATTATTGAAGAGGTATATCCACTCAACCTTATGAGTAGTGGAAATATTAAGCCATATTTGATGGATTTTAATTGGGTAGTTTTTCTTGTTTTTCTATTAAACTTAATTAATTACAGATCACTTAAAGTCACATCCAATCTCATCTAATGAATGACTGATCAGAATTAGAATTATAGGCAATCATCATCATCATGACGAATCATTAAATCATATCAAATTGATTCAACTTCCAGGTTTTTTCAACAGCCACGGGGAACCAGCCTCTCAAGTACAGCGGATTTACCGCGAAGGAACTCTTGGGACCCACCCCTCTACATCGCTATCATATGTGATTATTGTCGAGAAGCGGTTGGATGAGCCTGATGAGCCATGATAAACAGCCATGTTATTGGATGAACAGCATGTTTGAAGAACATCAACCCTTGTCAGTCGACCAACACCAACCCTTATCACTGATATGATATGGTGGTTTCTCAAAATTTAGGGACCCCAAAGTTATGGTTGGCCTATCGCTATGAATGGTTGGCTTATTAGTTACTATAAACTCCAACTATTACTATAAAGGGTTAAGGATGCTAACTGGGGGTACCCCCAGCTATTGAGAAAGCCCCATATTTGCAGCACGCGCTTCCAAGTCGTTGATTCCAAGCAACGGGCTCCATCGGCCCGCATCTTCTTCAAGGGGTTTTGCTCAATGGGTTCGATGAAGAAGAAATCTGTGTCGATCTTCAGGAATTCGCGACAAAAATCCAGCCTGGCGGGTGGTTTGAGACCTGATTATCAACAATTATGGTGGTCAATGGTGGTTATACATACTGGGTGATAATCAACCATCCCAAATACAGCCCGCTGGGGAAATGAAAAAAGTGAATGAAACCAGCAACTAGCAGCTGTGGATGCTGAAACAAAGGCCCAGCAGTATACCTGGAGATTCGAAGATAAGCAGGCGACCAATACTGCATTCGATCCACCTTCGCTCGATGGACATCGGCTGGCATCTCCAGCCATGAGTTGCAAAAGGCACCGACACAAATGTGGGACTTCATCTCCCGCGTGAGTTCCTCCTGAATCAGCAGCTCTCATCCTTCCCCGTCGTTTCTAAGCCACCACGAATGGTGAAGCATGGTGAGCCATCTCGGTTGGTTCATGTGAAACAAGTCGCATGGTGGCAAACTATCCGCAGGTTGTTGATGGTCATGTGTTTCTTGGGAAACCTTGTGATGTGAAACAACACCCGTGTTGGGGGGAGTAGCCATCATGGTTAACTCAGCTGCTGATGGAGATTTTTGAAGCACCCAGAATCAGCATCGTGATGTGCACTATCGCTTGGATATAGCTGGAACTTCCAGACAGTAGAGCAGCTGAAACCCCATATGACATCAACAAGGGCCCGTACTGCCGGAGGTATTCCCCAACTGTGATCCATTAGGTAAAGCAGCCATTTAGGTGCCAGCTCTACCCACATGAGCTGAATCTCAGCCCTGCCTTGGGTATGACAGCAGGCACCACTTCCAGACTGGTGAAGGGCTGAATATCTGTCTCCAAGGAAGCTTCTGTGTCTTGATCAACGAAAACGACCATCTTGGGCCTTTCGGAGAACTCCAGGCGAGATGTGAAATTCTCTTCCAAGCTCTTCAAAGCCTCCCGCGTATCTCGGCGAATTTCCTCAGTGGGGAAGGTGTAAATCAGAATCAAACAGCTGTCACGGCTGTCATCTTCCTCCAAATCTCGGGCGCTGGGTTGAGGTGAAGCTTGAAGCTTTCGACTTATCTCATGCAGAATTTTGGCCGCTTTCCATTCTCGACTCAGCAATCTCTTCACAACAGCTGGCAATTTCAGGGATTTCGTCAATGGATTCTGCGCGTTCGATTTCTTATCCTATTTCCCTTCCTTGTGGCTCAGTTCCACTTCCATCACGCCTTTCCTGTCACTTCGGCGGACTTCTTTCCTTTTATCTTCTCTCAGCTCTTCTCTCAAAAGGTGCTCAGCCTTCTGCAGAAGCTGGACACCTTCAGTACTCAGCACGCAGCCACCACCCAAGTCTGCCTCGGATGCCTCGCGATGCCGTGGCAGAAGTCTCTCACTGTGCGTCAGCAGGGAGGACAAAGAAGCGACAGCTCGGCCGGTGAAGGAAATCCTCATAGCACCTGGCAAAGGTGGCTGCAAGTTGGTTTGGAGGATTTGGGGGAATGGCCGAGCTGAAAAAAGGTGATGATGATGATGGTTGTGATGATGATGATGATGATGATGATGATGATGATGATGATGATGATGATGACGATGAAGACATGATGGCTTGGGCAAATTGCAAGTATTCAAATCATCCAAATCATCACCATCAAAGCCTTACCCATTTCCAGTCCCAAACCTGCAAGAAAACACAAGGTGGTTCCCCAAAAGATTGATGTTCAAGACAGGCAATCATCACCATAAAAACTGACAGCAGACAACCACTGGCTACATCTAGAGACGTCCAGAGGAAAGTACTGCTGGTTGTATCCACCAGCTGCCCTGCACACAAATCATCCAGCTTGGTCTGGCAACAGCTGGTGGTAGCCCTCCGTTCTGCCAAGCAACCCTTAGATCCTCCAAGCTGTGAGCCCAGTGAGCCCTGGGCCGAGCCCCGTGAGCCCTGCTGTTTCCAAAAATCCAGTGCCGCAATGGCCGGCAGAGGAGCAGTGCCAGGTCCACCCTCCAGGTGATGCTGCAGCACCGCTCGATACTGACGAAGGTAGGGCCGATCATCGTCACAGTCGGGTGCTGTCCAAAGCCCCAACTGCGACAGCCAATCCAAGGCACCGAAGAAGGGGAACGGCGAGGTCACCAGGGTGGACAACGTATCACCTGGGGACCAACCAAGCTGCTGCCCGGTGCAACCCATGGTGCTTAGAAGCAAGGATGCAACAAGAAGCTTGACATGTGCTTGGGTTGATGCAAGCTGATGTCATGGCATTATGATTTATGACAGTTTATGACAATCGCCTATAGACATTATTGGCCGTGAGATGATTCCCCTTATAGAGTGCCATAATTACCCTTGTAGAGTACCCTCATACTGGTTGTTACGAAGGACACCATGAACATCATCAACCTGCCCAATCCCTGCGCAGCATTGACTATCGACCATACCTGAGCATAGGTAAATCGCCATCATTGCTAGGTAAAGCTGGCAGGGATTTTCCGGGCAGCCAACTCATTCAGCTCATCCTTTGTCCCTGCCTGGCAAGTTGAAAATCTCCGTCAAGACCGCTTGCAAAAAAGGCAAATACTCGTCTCTAGGTTGCAAAGCACCGAAAATCGCCAGTGCAGTGGCAGTACCCAACAAACAAGCAGATTCTGTCTGAACCAGTTCTCGCAAGATGGGTAAAGCCGCTGGGTGCAGATTGTGTTGATCCACAGCTTCCCACATGGCAACCAACACCACCTGGCTATTCCATGCGTCGCAAACAGGTCCCAAGAGATCCTCCACTTCATAGGCCGGGATCAGCACAGGGATCAGAGCGCCCAAGGCTTTCCACATGGGGCGCCAGCCGAAACAAAGGAACTCTTTGGGCAGCCTTGCACTGCGTGGTGCCAAGGACCTTCGACCAACGAAGCTTTCCCTAGTGACGAAGTCGCGACTGATGAGTTTTTGGCTTTTAAAGGTCATTCATGATGAATGAGTCTGACGATCTCCTCAACTTTATTGGAACTGGCACCTGTACTCACAACTCATCACTTTAGGAGCTTCAGCGGAGAACAAGTGACCCATGAAACACACGTTCCACTCCCTCCCTGGCAACCCCCCAAACTGGCTGCTGGTCACGGGGTGACCAAGGTTATGGTTGCACTAGCCCATTGACCAGTGATGGCCTGGTTGGATTCATGGGGTTTCTATGAACTTCCTGCCACCAAGTAGACATTTCCACCATTAAACAATGCATATTGCATGGCCAAACACTTCCTATACCTGGACCTTGACGGCTCTGCCTTTAGTCGTTGCTGCTATGATCTGCGATTGTTTAAGTCGTTGCATTCGATAAAAGTCGTTGCAGTTTGTGTAAAACTGCTGTTGCGACAACAACTTTGGGAGTCACCAAAAAGGTGTGCGTTGGGGTGATCGGGCCATGTGGCCGTTTGGTCGGGTCGGGCAATGTCGCCGTTGCAAAAAGCAACATTTTGGCAAAAGAAAACACCATCGCTGTTGATCGCTTCAAAAAGTGTTTAAAAAAAAACATCAAATCTCAACAAATGCTCGAAGGCCGAAATTTCTGCCATTGATCCCAAAACCTTTTCGTCAGAAAAAAAGGCAAACAAAAGTACGCTCTTCAAAGATCTATAGATGTGTTCATATCTTTTGTTAAATATTGACCATGATAAACCCAAAATATCATCCAATATCAACCATTATCCTCCGTGATCTAATCATCAATCATATCTATCAGCCGTATCTTAAACCTTCACCATTGAACAACCATTAGCGACTAATTACAAGTCGGCTCCATGACTGTCTCAATCGATCTCAATCGTCGGTGTTCCAGCGGTAACCAACATCATTCAACATCATTGTCCGATGGTGGTTTCAAAATTGGAGTCCCTCAAATTACCCTTCATATTAATCATGCATTTATAGTATTAAACCCATAGACGCCATCCATTTTTAGGATCCCCCATGGCTTGAGAAACCAGCAACCGGTCATCCACAAAGACAGCGGCGCCGCACTTTTGCTTCGCGTGAACGCCACGGCTCGTTGCTGCGGTGCCGTGCTGAAAATCGAGGCTCCCGATGCACCTTGCCAGCCCCCAACCGTGGATTAGTTGGGGATGATTCGTTAGAAAACTTGTGCAGTTGGGTGGTAATACTGGCTAATAAGAGCTGGGGTTTGATAACATTTCCTGACCGTTATATAAACAGCTTCACTTGGTGAATAGCCATGAAGCCTGTTACCCTGGTAAACAAATCAATAAGCAGGTTGTACATTCACGGCTACAATGATCCCTGCTGAAAAAGTCCTGGTTACGAATCAGTGGACTTTCCTCTCGAAGCAAAGCGAGCGCAGCTCTGGAGATTTCAAGGGGCCGGGAATGGACGGAGACAGTAGATGATGGGAAACGACAACCAGGTTCGTCTGGTTTAAAGATCATCAAAGATGGAAAAAATACGTTGTTTGTTGATTGATTAATGGTTTAAACGTCATTAGACTTCAGTGTGTTTTCTACATTGACGAACGTAGATATTTTGGCTGGTTCTACAAGGTGGGCCGACCTAGTTGTAACTTAGTTTACAAGGCCATGTAACTCTAGCTGTATCTACCATACTTAGCTTGTACTTACATGTACTTACCCATGTTATAGCCCAACTTAGAGCTGATCAGGGGCCCACCTTGTAGGAATAGTCCACACTTCACAAATGGTCTCCGGATTGCTCATGACTTTCGCCGACCCAGAAGTAGCCCCAAGTATTGCCAAGCAGTCAAAGCAATTACAAGCCACATGGGAAAAACAGCGCGCGCAACCTGCATGGCTTCCCGAGTGAGCAAACATGCTGGTCCCGTATTAGTTGATTGGTTGCTGGAACCATTCTCAGCCTTCTTCATCAACCCACTCAACCACTCAACCGCTCAACCAACCCTCCAATCAACCCTTCATTCATCCATTAAACCAACCCTGCAATCAACCACTCAACCACTCAACTACTCAACCAACCCTCCAATCAATCCATCCATCAACCATTCCACCAACCATGTCTGCCTCTACAACCCACCAACCAACGCCCCAAAAGCTTCGCCCAGACCTGCGCTATGCATCGCTATGCTTCCTGCAACTCTCCAGACCTGCACAGCTGTGAACCGCATCGTGGATGACACGGAACCGAATAGGTTGGTCGTTGATGGGTTGGCTTTTCCTGGTGGGTTGATGGTGGTTGGTGCTTGTTGGTTGGTTTTGCTGGTTGATAGTTGATGTTTGGTGATTGTTGTTGGGTGATGATTGGTTGCGGTTGTTGGTTGATCATTGGTTCCTTTAGTAATGGCTGGTTAATGATGATTAATGGATATTAGTTGGATGGTTCATGGTTGACGGTTGGTGGTTGCTTTATGATGGGTTGTTGATGCTTGATGGTTGGTGCTTGTCAGTGGTTGGTTTTGATGGTTGGAAGTTGTTACTGTCGTTACTTCTTCTGTTTTTTTGCTCGTTTTTCTGTTCTTGACATTGTCCTTCGCTGTGCTTGTCGTAGTTGTCGACGTCCTTTATCGTCGTCAACATCGTGGACGTTGTGGTTGCCTTGTCGTGGATGAAATCATCAATTGATGAGACAACGGCCATGCACCGTCATCATTAACCATCCACGTGAAATATCACTGTCAACCCTAGTGACTGGCCACGGTTCTCAATCATTATAAGGTTGGTCAGAAACCAATCATTGACCAGTCAGTGGACCCTCGCCACAATCATTTGACTAACCATAAACCAACATCATTAACCAACATTTGTCACCATCAACCATCAGCATCAACCAGTATCAAACGTCAACCATTAGCATCAACCAGTATCAACCATCATCATTCACCATCAATGAAGCAGTAAAAATCAGGGCGAAGGATGCTGGCTACCATCTGATTACACTCCTGGTAGCTCCAAATCGATCGCTCTCCCTTGAAAGCTCCTAGCCTCGCTCCCTCCTGACCGCCGGCCAGATGAAGCATCATTCGCTTATCAATCATCAATTCACCATCATTGACCAAATTCGTGATCATGCCATGTCAATGCTTCTTGGTCACTATAAATCCACATATCAAACCAACCACATCTTAAACCACACATATGCACCACATCTTGAACCACATATCCACCACATCTTTAACCAGATGTTGACCACATCTTATAACCGCCTCTATGGTGGTTAGCCACTGAGCCACACCACCGGTTGCGCATCACCGGTCCTGGCGATTTGCGCCAAGGGCCCCGAGGCATCGCTCATGAGATCCGCGAAACGGCCTGGAAGCAACGGCCGGGAACGGCGCGGCAACGGGCTGAGCCCGGCCACTGGCAACGGATCAGGGGTCGATGGTTGACCATTGTGACCCATGGGATGATTAATAGTTTATAGTGGTTAATCCCATGGGTTTATAGTGGTTAATCCATGGTTGTTCATAGTGGTTTATAGCGGTTAATCAATGGTTAATCCATGGTTAATCCATGGTTAATCCATGGTTAGATCAGGGTTGTAACCATTCATAGTGCAAATAAAAGGGGATCATAGTTGAGACGATTAGCTGATCATGATGGATTGGTAAAGGTTTGATGGTTGATGGATGGTGAATGATGGTTGATGGATGGTTGATGGTTGACGACAATGGTATCACATAATCGAGAAAATCATTGACAACCATCAACGAGCCGGATATTGGCTAGTGACCGATTTTCTGGATTTAGGATTCACAAAGAACTTGAATTCTGGGCGGTCCAACAAGTCTGTTGTGTTGCCAGCCAAAGTGAAGTACTAGCCAAAGTTGACAAGTCAGTTCCACTGAAGACATGACTGGGGATCACACATTCATTGATGGTTGCTGGTAAGTTTTGCACATCAATGGGCAGCGGTGACAATCAATATTTATAATCAGCAGTTTAATGATTCACTAACCATTAAGCAGCCATTTTCAATCATGATTATCCATCTATGAAAACCAACCCTAGTCATCCAAACCGCTATGAAAGGAATTCCTACATCAGTTGTTCTACACAATACGTATTAGCCATTCATTCACCATCAACAATCTCCATCAATCATCATTGATAACCCTTCCTTCACCGTGGGCTTAGCATTTGTTAACCACCAACAATTCTCAACATTAAATTCACCTATCAAGAAATGACCATGGCTGACTTTTCGAAAATGGACAACTGATTGCTAATTGTTTGACTGTTGATAAAACAAATATATATCTGCCAAACCAGCATCTTAGCTTTTTTGAAAATTAGCTAATCAGTCCAAACTAACGCAATTAGCCAATCAGTCAGCTACGTAGTACAGATTTATACTAGTTTTTGTTTGATCCAATATGGGTGTTTCAAGGCCTGCAGGCTCAGCTCACTGAAGGCCACAAGCAAAGCAAAACTATGGGTGTTTCTCAAAATAGGGGACCCAACAATTGATCAAAACGGATGGTTCACACCGAAAATGGTTAAAGCAGGATGATTTGGGGTTATCCCGGATTTTACGAAACCACCATGTTGGTAAGCATTGCTTGAGCTAGAAATCTGTCGATCACCAGCAATTAACCAATCCTTCCAACCCGGTGGCTTTGGCCTCTCTGAACCACTTGTCCTTTGGAGACCACGGCTACGGTGTCGCAGCTCCTACCAAAGTGCTTGGGGTGAAAGGAAATGGATTGAGAATGGGGGTGTGCAATGGTTAATGGCGGTTCATGATGCTTCATGATGATGGTTGACAATGATAGTTTAGTGATGGTGGTTTCATCGTATTCGATGCTGGTTCATGGTGATTAGCAGTGGCTGATGACGCTTAATTGTCGTGGTACATAAGTGGTCAATAATGGTTATGCAACGGTTCAAGCATGGCTAACACTGGCTCATCGATGGCTAAAAATGGTTGCAGTTTCACAACGAACGATTGACTTCATGAAGAACGATAGTCAAGGATGGCACTAATGATAAATGTTGACAACTGTTGATGATGGCGAGCAAGCTGACTCATGACCAACTTTGGCTGCAGATTGTCGTTGATGGTCAGCAATGATTCATGACGATCAATACTCTCCATTGGGCCTGGATACAGCCCCACACATATGCATATACAAACATGCATACAATATGAAGATAAACCACTTACAGGTATACACACGGAGGTATGAGCCGGAATGAGCCAAGCATGCATACACCTCTGCATGCGTGTTGAAACATATACAAAATCAAACCAGCGGCTGGGTGTCTGGAATTCCTGGGTGTCCCTTCTACACAACGCTACTTAAACTTTGTTCGCCGCCGACCTCTGATCCACTCGCTGTTGTAAGGTGCATGCCACTTACTCAGCAACATCCCACAAATCCCTTGACTTACGGCTGAGGTTTGTGAAAATTACGGGAGGTTTTGGATCAAATTACGGCTAAATCATCTATGCCAATCAATGCTTACAGCTAGTCACCGAACCGTCCAGTTCAGGGGTCGCCAAATCCACAGGCCATCTTTGGATGGTTCAGGGGGGCATCCCTGGCCATGTCAGCGACCAAAGCGACCACGATGACCTCCAGTATGGCAACTGGGACCCAACGAAAATCTGAAGCCACGACTGGAAGCTGATGCGGCTTCTGAACCCCACAAGCGATTGGGAATTCTCAACGGCTTTTGATCAATTCTCAGTGATTATTAATCAATCGAATCAAACAGATCCAACAATGAAGTGACAGCCATTATCAATAATAACCGAAAAATAGAATCACCTTTTCACCAACAATAGTTCTAATCGAACAGCGATTAATGATTGTTAATTAATCAAAAACATATACTACCATCAATGACTGACAGCCATCAACAATGAAACATCAATCATGCAATCAACCATGCAATCAACCATACATTCACCATTATTCACCATTGTCAGCTCACCATTGACGTACTCAATGACAACTAATCCACCAGTGATCAACAGTGAATCATCACACAATCAACTCTAGGATCAGATCAATCACCAGATCTTTTTGTACCAACAATGAATTGCTGATTTAAGGTTTATTTCTGTTGCTTACGGTACAACCACCATAGAATCACCAACGAGCTAACATGAATTACCGTTGATCAGTCGATACATGACAAACATCCCACCATCAAGCAACGATGAAGCATCACTTGAAGAAAATGAACAGCTATCAGCATTGAACACTCGCAACCAATACCATCAGAATATATCAGAATATAGCAATCATTTTCATCTCCATCAGACAATAGAACCAGTACCAGCTGCAAAACCTCTATTACCAGAACCATCAACCATTGCCATCAACTATTCCCATCACAATACATCACCATTTACCCCCACCACCATTGCCACCATCACCACATTATATCAGATTAAACCACCACCATTGCCGTCTCATCCCCATGGATCCGTCCTGATGAGCGCCAGACTATGCGTCGCAATCAGAGTGGTTGGACGAGATCTTCGGCCCAAAACCGCCTGCGACGGAACAAGGATCACCTGGTGACTCGCATGGTACCATCATTGGCTCCAGTGGAAGGGGTGCCTGCCGCTTGCCTGCCATGAGTCAACTGAAAGGTGCCCCTTGCAACTCGGAAAGCCATGGCTACTGAGCTCTGACAACAATCCCTGGCTGCCTGTTGCAATCATAGCTGCAGATGGCTTCCCTGGGGTTCCCCATCTCTACCTTTCACCCGTGCCTCTGCCAGACTTGCCGCGGTGTTCGCATCCAGGCCAGATCTGAGATCAATGGGAGGGCAAGGCCCAGCTAAGGTTGAGGCTTTTTGGATGGTGAATGGATGGATAATGGTTGATGATAGTTGGTTGCTTAATGATGACTAATTGATTTTTCATGGATGCTTTCTGACGGTGGTTAATTGATGATCAATTGATGGTTGATGGTGGGAAACGACGGAGGAATGATGGTTAGTTGATGGTGAAGCGCTGGTTGATGATGGTAAAGCTGTGGTTCATGATTATCAATGGACGGTTGATCCACAAATGAATCCTGGAGTGACGACGGACGAGAGTTTCTTGTGATGATGCCCCTATATGGCTGATGAATCTGATGAATGATAGTCAAGGGTGCTTTATGATGATGGTGCGTCATTGCGGGGCTATTTGATCCTAAACCATACTTGTGCTGCCAATTGATGACAAGAGATCATAACATCACAGTAGCTGAATGGCAACCATCATACACAACCATCCTATACATGCTGTTGATCAGAGATGATCAAACTCCATGATACCCAAACGTCGAAGAGGTGTGATCATCCTGGTGCTTTGATCCTGGTGCGGATACACAATAACAACGATCAATATCTCAAGCATTGCAGCTTAGGAACCCAGCAAGAGCACACAGATTTGAGTCCAGAAATGATGAAGGTAAGTACCATCATTGTTTTGGTGGGTAAGGTATATAGATCATTGACAAATGCTGGACCATCTATTGCTAGGTTAGCTTCCCGAAGGTTTAGTACTCAGTGCCCGAACAGCCTCGTAGGCATGTCCAACCCACAGTGCAGAAGTGATCACATTGGTTTGTTGATGTTGGTTGTCATACGCTCAGTTATCATACCCTCCTGTCTCGAAACAAGGCAGTCATACCGACCAATTCATACCACTACCATTGATTGTACAGGGATACAGCTTCAAACCGTGCACACACACACAGAACTTTACTTCCAAGAACCCGTAAAATGCAAACCTTTCCAAACAGTCAGGGCTAAATCAATTACAGTATGACTATTGGACTAGTGCTCCCTAAACCAACCATCATTTACCACCATTGAATAGCCATTACCATTTTTGATCAGTCACGAACACAGCACCCTGATTGCTGCCACAGCGGCGTTGGCTCATCCAGCAGGAGCACCGGGGCGTTGCGAATCAAAGCACCTGAGGCACATTTGTTGATGATTGACGGATAACGGTGGATGATCATGACTGATCAAATGATTGAGCATCAGCCGTTAATCATCACTATCAAGCATCATTATTGACCAACAAGGGTGGTTCACAATAGTTCGGAATAATAGTTGATAGTGGCTAACGATGTTAAAACAATAATATGTATGGCCTATAGAGAAGGTTGATAGTGAGTGACGTTGCTCATAAACAATGATGGTTGGCAATAATTGATCATTGATGCTGTTCAACAATGGATCAGCATGATGGCCGATGTTCGTTGGTGTTTACCGTCACCTGCCATTATGATGAGTCTTTATAAGGATCGAGCAGCAAAAGGAACAAGTCACCTGCATCCATCTTTGGTCACAGTGATTGATCTTGCTCTATGGTTCATACTCGAAAAATATGGACAAAAATAGCTTTCACAAAGTCTCATAAAGTGCTTCTCAAGCATGTTCATTGATTCATTGCCGCTGACAAATCCTAGTTCATAATTGTTGATTGTTAAGAGCAAGCTAAGTTCATAGTTATTATATCATTGTTAAGAACAAGTAGCTGCGAATTGTTACGGAGAATCTCAACAAAATTGGTTCAAAGAGATTCTTGGTGCAGAACTTGGTGGCTTATAGATCCCTTGCTAAAAAATATTTTTTTAGTGGTTATATGGTAAATCAATCATATCCCAAAAACACTAAAAACCTAAGTTAGTGGGTATAAGCCATCCAAAGAAAATGCCCTGATCTTGGGAGTCGGCAGCTGGATCCATAACCATCCTATCGCGAGCACTGGAAGGCTGTGAGTTTGGATGCCGGCACGCCCACTTTGGGTGGTGGTTGCTGGCTGGTTGGTTCAAGTGCTCGGTTGCGCCATAGTACCGGCGGCTGGTACGAATGCTAGACTTTATGCTTCCGAAATCTTACCGGCAAATCATGTGAAAAACTGAATGCGATTGGTGGAACGTTGTTTTCTGACAACCAAGAGTAAGACGTTTGTTAGCCAGCTGTGCAACTACTTCATTTTATTTGTTGGTTACAACAAGCCAAAACAAACGGCTTCACTCATAGCGTGAGTCATAGCATGTTGGAACCAACCACCAAACAAACATAGCAGGTTGGAGCCATCCTCAGCTGGTTTAAGTATAGCTGGTTCCAGCGACCAAGCAACGGGCAAGTGCCACACGTTGTCGCTCGCCGCCAGACCTCAATGCAAAAATATGGCACTGACAGGTGAAGGATCAGTGGTTGACGAGGGGTTAATGACTGGTTAACGAATGGGCAATCATTGGTTAATGATTGCTTCATGATCGATTGCAAATCATTGGTTGATTCTGCTTAGTCATTGATTCATGATTGATTCTCCACATCAAGCCTCCAACAATGAGGGGTTCATGATGAGTCACCAGTTGGCTAACCAATGGTTGCTGAACCCTTCAATTTGTTGTTACGAACCTTGATGGCTTGAACAGTTGATCTGTTAGTGCACGGTTTTCTACTAGTTGTCTAGTGATGATTTGCTGCTGATTCTACTGGTTTTGATTTGGATGTGACAATGATCAAGCATCCATAAGAATGATAACCAATCATGATTCGCTGGAGGTGGTTACTAATAATGATCCACTGTACTTTCATAAGAATGATAACCAATCATGATCCAGGACTGATACCCAACGGTTTTGCATCATCAGCGGGTTCAAAAATAAAGAAATCACTGGATCTCATGAGTTATCCCTCACTGGATCGTTGTCGCTGGATAGACAAGAACTGCAGATTGGGCTCGGGTCGAAGGCCGCCATTGAAATCGGGGTCGGCAGCTCATTGCAGTGTTAAACTTCCTGCCATGGCAGTTCTGTGTTGGCAGTAGCATGTTCACGTCAGCAATGTACTCATAGATTGGTATCCATATGTATCCATGAATTCAACATTAGATACGATACTCACCAACCATGATCAGCTGGTCATACGACACCAATTGTGAAACTATCGCTGGACTACCGGCCAACTTCGCCCTTGGCCGGTATCAGGCTGCTGGTTGGTTACTCCTGACGGGAAAGAAGTAGACCTCAGGTGATTCCTGACCCCATGGATGATGTTTGATGGTCAATCCCCACATGACCTCACGAATCAACCAGGACTCAATCGCATGAGCCGATCAGTCAAATCCACAACCAACCAACCAACCCAGCTTCAACAACAACCACCCAATCAGCCAACCCCCCCACCTCCCCACCCCCAACCCAGCTTCTACCCAGGATCTCTCACCGAGTGCCCCAACAACAGCTCTCCTCCACGGCCCACTGGAGCATCATAGCCTTGTGGCCTCTCAGGATTTCTCAATCTGTGAGCCATCGATAGTGACCATCTCGTGAACTTATTTGATACAATCCTTAGTTCTACTTTGACTTGATTGCTTATTGACTGGTTTTTACACTTGATTTTGGCTGTTTGGCTTCGAGTTCGGATAATCAGCTAAAAAATTATGAAACACTATTGACCGACCACTTGGGGTAACTATCGTGTTAACAACCATCATCGTAGATCAAGGAATGGTCAATCATCACAGTTGCGCAGCATCAACACCGAAGCCCCATTGATCATGAATAGCCAACAAGCATCGTCACCCATTGCCGGGGTGAACGAGTACCAAGCATTCGCCAGTAGCACTAGAATCATGAACCATCAGCCATTATAGCTAGCTACGGTAGTTATTGTCATGATTTGCTGGTGGTTTCCTATAGTGATGACCATAGTTATCACCCATAGTTCGTTACTAGTCAGCCAACGATGCTGCTGATTCCACACTACAGTAATTCTGGGTGCACGCAGCCATTGCTGCCAGCCTGGACTTCACGAAACTGTGAGCGGAGGCCGCTTTCGCTGCGTCCTGCATGGGAGAGTGATGACAGGGAGGATGTGCGCCTGGTTGCTTGATAATCAGAGGTTTATTGATGGTCAATTGATGCTCCCTTGGATGGTCAATTGATGCTTGACTATGGTAAATGAGTCTTAATAATCCATATGCTTCCAGTTGCCATTGTAGTAACCAGCTGGTTCCCACCATGGTTGTTTGGGGTTGGTTACCTACTATGTCCTACTACAATGGTACCTGGAAGCATAGGAAATGGTCATCACGCAGTTGGAACATCACTGCTGCAAGCGCCCCTTCGGCGCCTCAATACACTGCGCGGAGACCTTTGACTCACTGGCTCCAAACCTGGGCAGGGTCGTCCAGTGATGTCTCAAGGAAAGGTGGAGAACTAGCCTGATGTGTCCAGTGATGTCTCAAGGAAAGGTGGAGAGCCATCACCAACCCTAGTGATCATTATTATTATCAATATTATTATTGATATTATCATTGTTCTTCTTCTTATTATGATTCTTATCAGTTACTAGCCTTGCTTATTAGTTACTACCCATTATTTCCATGCTAAAAACCATCATTTTCACCACAACCATCACCCACCAACCAACCGTCACCACTCCTCCCTGATCCGTCCCTGTCCCTGGCCTAATGGCTTCGGTCACGGAGCTGCCCAGCAGGGCAGCATGCTGGGGAGCCACCTCAACCAGGCCGCAGCCATGGCTGCTGAGGTTGGGAAGGTGGATCGGGCGATGCTTGTGGTCTTCACCCCTCTGCTTCCACCCCAGCTTGTGCGTGTTGAAACGTGTGAGAGGCCTCTCAGAATCATTTCAAACTCCTGGGAAGATCCAGATCTTCAAAATTCATGGTGAGATTTCGGGATGAAATCTTTCATTTTCTTCACGAAAGACGGTTGATTCTTGGTGAATAGGTTTGGATTTCGGCAACAATGGGGACCAACAATGGGGATCAACCAACTGTCGCACGGTTAGTACTGGTTGAGCATGGAAATTGTGAACGATTTGCAACCCAGGTGCATAATTTAAGACCGCTGAGGATGATGTATTTAACCAGCATTGACCACAACTGATCAATACATCCAACATAAGCATGATGTGGGGTTCATGATGTTCATATTCTATCAAATTCACAGGTCATATCAATGTTGTATACAAAATAACGCATCACTGGTTGGCCACACACCTCACACCACCAAATCACAGATTTGAACCAAATACTCTCATACTTTTTGTCCAGCAACACTCGTGAGTTTTCAATGAAGAGTCTGTTTTCGACAAAACTTTTCAGATCAAGCCACCAACAACTCTCAATTAATCCTGATTAGACTGTGTGCAAAATGTCAGCGATCAAGATGCTGCTTACAGCCATCTGCTGGTGATATGGTGGTTTCTCAAAATGGGGGTACCCCTAAAAACGGTTAAAAATGCTGGTTTCAGTACTCTTAAATGCTTTTTTAAATGATGATTTGGAGATATTGAGAAACCACGATATCACCAGCATGTAACTATTATAAGCAGCATATATCATCCAATATCAATGATTTAGAGAAAGAAACCATCCATTTTGGGGATACTCCTATTTAGAGAAACCACCATATAATCATATGGGTATCTGCCAAAATAGTGGTCCCCCCAGAACCAAATGTTTCCGTTTGTCAAATGATCATTTTCCGGTGGGTCATGGGTTGCCTATGGCTTGGCACATACCCATATGGTGGTTTCTCAAAATGGGTGCACCCCCAAAATGCTGGGTTTAATACCAAAACTGATTGATCAAGGATGATTTCGGGTTCCCATCCATCATCATTTATTGAATTCATTTGAGCTGAGACATGTTTGATGTTTCCAACCCTCCGGTCCAGCCCCGATTTTCATATTGAAACCCAGCCGTTGATTTCAGCCTCCATCCCAGCTGTGCGTCACAGTTCTGAGGTTCCACCGCAACCATGTGCCGCAGCTCGGTCAGCGAGAGCTCAGAAACGGTGCTGCCTCCTGGCGCGGCCGCAGCCTGCTTGGAACTGGTGAATGGACGTTTGAGGGATGGTGAATGATGGGTGAACGATAGATGGTTTATGATGGGTGAATGATGGTTGATTGATGGTCCATGATGGATACGGATGGTTCATGGTTAAGCCTAAACGAGCTGATTGAAAATTCATGCTGGTAGATGATGGGCACTGCTTAACCATTGAAAAGTATGGTAAGTATGGTTGAACAGAAGTATGACTTTAACCATTGGAACTGGTTGAACCTGGTTCATGCTGGTTTACTGAAAAATACGATGCTTAATGATGGTGAATGATGGGAGATGATGAGCAAATCATATGGGTAATGATGGCAAATGATGGTTAATCGATGGTTTGATGATGGTTACTTGATGTTTCTGGTGCTTACTAATGATCCATAGTGACTAGTGATGATTCGTGATGATTCATGATGCCTCTCGGTTGTTAACGCGAGGGGGTTGATGGTTGATGATGATTGCTGAATGTTATGGCTTGCTTCAACAATAGCCATTCTGAGTTTGTGGTTCCTGGTGATTTGCTCTTGGGGTCAATTCACGATGGTTCCTCTCTTGCAAACGACTCACCCCTGTGATTGGAGAACCTTTGCAAAGCAGTAGACCCCCCAACCAGTTCTGCAGACCGTTAAAATGATGAAGAATTACGATCAGTTTATGGTTAACTATTTGTTACTATATTCACTGAGAATGGCCCACACTGTGTTCAAAACGTACATCATTGCTTGCTCACCCATTCAAATCAAGGTTGGGGACCGTGGTTGTCGATGGACGATTGCGATAGTATAATTGCTTAGCAATTTTGAAAGGTTACATAGAACAGTTGATTCGCAAATTGACTGCAAGGGTCAGTTCACAGGATGGCGGTTGACTACACTATGCAGAATGAACTGAACCCACCTGATTTCTAGTGTATTTGAAACTGCGTTCACGGACCTTTACATGTTCAAGTTGCAGATTGTTCGGGTTATCATCATCATCATTATCATCATCATCATCATCATCATCATCATCATCATCATCAGCATCACCAGCATCACCAGCATCACCATCATCACCATCACCATCACCATCATCACCATCACCATCACCATCACCATCACCATCACCATCACTATCACCATCACCATCACCATCACCATCACCATCACCATCATCATCATCATCATCATCATCATCATCATCATCATCAATATCAATATCCTAAACCCCCAAACCTTCGAACATCAAAAAATAGGAACATGTCTGCCTCATGGCTGGGGGTAAGATTACAGTGGTTGCCAATCATTCACATCAGTATGCGGTCGCTGGTGATCAACATTGATAACCAGAACAACGACAAAAACAAAAACAACAAAACCACAAGTTCACCGCACATCTCATGGCGATTTGCAACCACAGTAATGGTAACAACAACACCCAGCCAGCTATCCAGCCAACCCTCATGAATGAACAGCCGCTGCTCAGCGCTGGTCCCAAACTGGTCCTATGCAAACGTCGCCGGAAAGAACTTGGAAGTCACCCAGCAGAAGCCGCAGAGCGGTCGTCCTTGTGCGAGATGGCTAGGAGTCTAGCGCATGGATGTTGATCATCATGGTCCATTATTCTAAACAATCATTGGCCATGGCCATGACTATCAATTCAATGATTAACCATGATATACTATGATTAATGCTTACATGTCCATGAATGATAGCTAATCAGGCACCATCATTCTAGACAGTTGATATCAGTTCATAGCCCACAAATGAAACATGTGTGATTAGTCATGACTATAAAAATTGTGATGAACCATGACTGAATGGTTGTAAATTGATGATAGGCAATCATGGCTCATGACACTTAATCATTGTTCTTAACCGCGATTGGCAAATAATGGCTAATGACCAACAATATCCAACAGTCAATCACTATCGGCCATGGTTCATTTGCTGGTCATTGACCGACCAAAGCTGTGATGGCTTCCAGCGCAGCCAACGTACCATAAGGATGCAGCTAACAGCATCAGCATTGCCACTGGATGAGCCAACACTTCAGAAGAACAAACTCGTCTGCAGAAGGATAGCTTAAATATGCTTGAATATGCTTAAATGGCAGGCTCTCGCGAAGGGTCATAGATTTCTGTTGCCTTAATTCCCCACAATTCAATGCCAGTACTTTCTCATGAAGCGAGGTCCAAAGTCACCGGTCGTTATGAATCACCGAACATGGTGGACCCCAAGAATCCAGGGTTTCATATGGTTCCCAATCCTCAAACTGGTCGGTCGTTGAACCACCCCTGTGAAAAATATTCTTGTCAACCATGTGTTACTAACTACTAGGGAAAATAGCAAAAATGTGATCACACCACCAAACAGCAGTTTAACCATTCTTGTTGGTGATGATCCCCTATCATTAACCATGATTAATCCTAATCATCAACCATGATTAACCATGGTTAAAACCACCAAGCAGCTAACCTGTTTGATCAAAATCACTGCAGGTATCCGCGCATCGCTCAAGCTGAGACATAGACTTGCCACAGCCGGAGGCACCCACCAGCGCACAAGTCCTTGCCAGGTCGCTGTGCCATGTGCACTCCATGTGCTACATGACCGTTCCTTAACGAAAAGGTTGATGATAAATGGTGAATGATTGGCTGATGAGCTGATGATGGTCAGTGATGGCTAGTGACACTTAGTGATGGTTAGTGGTTTGCGATGGTTAGTCATGGTTGATGATGGTTGACGATGCTTGGTGTGTGAATGATGGTCTACGATCGTTGAAGAAGCTTCACAATGGTAAATAAGGGTGAGTCATGATATGTGATTTTTAATCATCTTCATAGAGGCGTAGTCACGGTTAACAAGGGCGGATCATGGTTGAACATGGGTTAATGTTGATGATGATTAATCAGTGACTACTGGTAAATCAGTGATCAGGGAAGTAGTGGTAAGTAATCAGCAACAACAAGAATAGGCAATAGCGATTCAAAATCGGTTCATTTGTTTCTTTTTCCAAGCATGTTGTCCACTGTACCAGGTATGGTTCATCAAAACCACCCAATTCAATAGTTGAATTGGCGCTGCTTGCAAACTGCTGTCAACTGCAACAACCTTCGAATCTGAATAGCTAGTTGGACAACCACCAGTAAAACAAATCAGATAATTTTCTAATCATCCAAGACAACTGAAGTAGTATGGGTGTTAGTATGGGATTGGTATGGGGTTTGTACAGGATTGGTATGGGATCGGTCCCAGTAAATCACATGGTGGATATTCCCGTCACCATGTTGGATTCGCAGCGGCAATTTTTGGAGGCCACTTGCCCACTTGGATCGCTAGTGGTAGTCACCAGCAGGTTGAGGCAAGTCATCGCCAGCTTGAGCTGGTTCATCATGGCAGTTACTTGGATGTGCAGGTGGGGTTACAACCATGGTTAGTTACGCCTTATAAGGTAGCTTATAGCCCCTAAAAGCCATAGTTACCACTTACGAGCCGTGGGGGTGCACATCCAAGTAGGGATAGTAATGCCAATCGGAGTTCTGCCCTAGCTGCGAGATGAGGTAAGCCATCCACCATGATGACCGTTCTTTGGGCACCGGTTTTCCTGAACCAAAAAAACAATGGTCAGCTGCTCTCAGCTCATTCGCTGGAAATGTCAACGACCTATACCTGATTGCCAACCAATGGCCGACCCCAACCAAAGCCGATGAAACTCCAGGGGGAAGCATCATGATCATCATCATAACTGCTTTCCATCATGTAAGCCCAGTTGCTACCAGGTGAAACCCCAGGGGAAACCGGATGATCATCATGTTCTTTGCTTAGAATCAGCAGTTGTTGCACACGGTGTCTCACCACCTCGTTATGCCCTGCCATGGCTGCCATAGCGATTTGGTGCACCAGCGGCCACTGGGTATCTCCGACTCACCAGCAGCCAGCTGCAAAGAAAAGCCTCGCGACGGCGCAGCACTGTGAAACAAATCAACCGAATCCCTACTCACTTATTAAGGGGAGGGGGTTAGTATTGGAAGGAAGAGAATGATCTATCTGTTTTGAGGGCAGGGGTTGTTATCAAGGGGAGGGAGATTAGGTGTTTGTGTGATGATCTATGTTTTATATGCTTTGTTCATGTGTTTTTTGGGGCTTAATAATTTTGCAAATAAGGAGAAATACAGTATGGATATTTTTTCTATGGCTAAACATTTGTGGAGAGGAATTTCTTAATGCACACATATACAGAACGTAACCAGTACTCTGCCGACACAGTACACCTCTTGATGCATTTGTTTGGGTGCCGCTCAGCCAAGAACGGTTTCCCAAGCGATGGTGAAGCATCAGCAACATGAAACCACAAGTCCTCCAGCTTCCATTTTTTAAGATGATTTCCCACTCATCAGTGTTCAGCATTCAACAAATGTCAAGCATCAACTGAATGATTAATGATCATGATGGACCACCATTAAGCTTTGGAATTATGACTGTGAGATACTGTGAGCAACCAGCACTAAGCCTTGGAATCATCATTTGTGAGCCATCAGATCATTAAACCCATGAATCTTTATGGAGCTAAGATTCACAGGCCGCCGCGCCTTGCAGTACTTCTTGCTCTGCATATCTGGAGCAAGGCGAGGGCGTATCAAGGGACACAAGCAGCATGCTGAACCAATGGATTAAAGCTGGCCGATGGGTACGTGTGGTTGACATTGAATGTCATAAAGCTGGGAATGTGTGCCAGCCAAACCGGCTTGGGCATTGACTTGGCCATTTTTCAGACTAAAAGGAGAAAGCAAGGCCCTTTTTTCCTACTGATGACAAATACTGCTCAACGAAAGCAAGTTTCATCAATTTTGGATGACTATCATTTAGCATAATTTTGCAACTATGATCATAACGCTCGATGAAAAGTAGTGGTGAACAACGGTTTATCAGGGCTAATGATGGCTTCACAAGTAACCACTCGGATTGCAGTTCAGAATTGTAGGTATCGCGAATGGGTGGCCACTTTATCGGCACAGACTTTTCAATCGACCCCGATACGACCACTGCCCTGGTGATTCGGGAAAACAACAGGCACTAGTGAGGCCACAATAGGGTCATGACTCATGACTTTCAACCATATGTCAATATATCTTTTCGCTTGTACAATTGCTAACACGCGGATAAATCCAGAATTCTTGCGCGGTTGGTGCTCTTCATCTTGCTGCTCTTGATATCGCCATGTAGTACTCCTTTTGGCTGGGTTGGGTCCTCTTTAGGCTCGTCAAGGCTGTTTTTCCGATCTTCAGGTCTGAATGTGCTTGCTTTGTTTGTTTCGGTTGGCTAGTAAATTTTGAGGGTTAGTTGTCGTGATACTTTATTGGGTGCTTCGGGTGGCTGGTTGGTCAGTTGATCTGTTTGTCTACATAGTTAGTTGGATTTAGTTCGGTACCTCGTAACTTGGTCTATGTTGGTCATCTGGTTGTCTTTGGGTTTCTTCCTACTTTGCCTGGTCGGTGGTTTCAACCCAACCAAGCAACCATTTGGAAATGCAACTGGGAAAATAATCAATGCCTATCAAACCACCAACTCGTTGTTGTTTCACCATCGTTGTTGATTATCACCCCCAATTATGAACCACTACTATCCCTATGTAAACATATGTCAATCAAACCACCCACCAGTTGTTACCTGTTGGATCCCGCCCCTCGTGCGACGCCTGAAGTGCACGTCTTTGAAGTTGATCGGCAGAGCTTTCTCGCCGTGCACCAACGACAGACTGCTCGTGCCCGTTGCCTGAGTGTGCCAGGCCCTGGTGAAGCGCTACCTTTCTGATGGTGGGCATGGGATGCTGGTGAGGTTGGCCATGGTTCATCATGATGCTTATCAAGAATCATCATTAGTGGTGGTTGAATCATGGTGTGCTGAGTTTGGCCATGGTTCATCATAGTGTTTCTCAATCATCTAATGGGTTAGTTGACAAATTCATCAATCATCAACAAGCTAATCAGCTGATTAAGATCGTGAATACCATGATGATTGGTTGATATTGGTTTCTTGCTTACCTCTGGAAATCCGGCAGCTCACTGTAAAATCATAACCAGGACTGGAGCGAAAGCTTGCAGTCATATGTCAGATCATTGCAATGACCATGGCACTCCTGGCTTGTGGATGCAACATGATGTTGCTGCCTTGTCGAACTCCACGCAAAATCTCTTCACATCTGAACTGCCGATCTGGTGAGCATGGATGAGCTGCGCAAACAAAGGATTCATACGGTCAAACAACCGGTGCACATGTGCATCATTAATGATGATTTTGGGTGGGACTGCAGATTTTATTCGTTGTTGTGACAAACACCTAAGCCTACAACTCCCAAACACACAACATAACTTACAAATATACCAATGACACACAGACACACATACAACTCCCAAAACACACCTCAGCATCCCCATCGGCTGGCACCTCAAGGTCGCCAGTTCCCCTGTGGTTCCCGGCTGTCTCAACTTTTGCAGCTTTGGTGGTGCTGTGCAAACGATCAGCTGCAGCTCGTGCAGCTACAATCTGCGCTGGATACCATGCGGTGAGATGTTGTTGTGTTAAGCATTTGTCGTCATACATATTATGTGCAGTTTCAAACTTTTTCATGTATGCACACATGTGTTCGTATATCTATAAATGTAGATTTATATGGTAAAGAAATAGATACATCAGGGTTTCACCGTTAGCTTCTTTGTTTCATTCAGTTTCACCATTAGTTTCAGCATGCATTAGCCATGAATTCACCATCAACCAACTGCGAATCAACGATGATAAATCATTAAGCGATAGTTTCACCAATAATTTCACCATTAGTTTCACCTTTCATTGACCATTCATTAGCCACCATTAGCCATGAATTGGCCCCACTAGCTTCACACATTTGTTTCACCATGCATTGGGCATGAATTCACCATCAACCAACCACTACGCTGCACGTCATTGATCGATAGTTTCACCAAGAAACAAACAGCGCATACTTCTTTGCCACTTTCAGTGGCGAAAAATGTAAAAAAGAGCCCGAACTTAGCCGGTCCAAAAAAAATCCGGCGACTGGCCATTACCAGCGCCGTGTCATAGTTTCACCATGAGTCCAATCTTCCAGTAAACATATGAATTCGCCATCAACCACGAACCAACCAACCACGAACCATCAACGAACCAACCAGACTAACCATCAAGTTACACCATTCACCAGCCATGAATTAACCGCCAACCAACCACGAATCAACCACCATTGCTTCACCAAGATCAGCCGCAGCTTGCTGCACGAACGGTGAACTTCGCCTCAGGAACCAGTCCTACGAGGCCGTAGAGCCCCAGGCCTGAGATCTAAGACATGGATAAGGCGCCAGCGAAGGATGGTAGGTGATGGTGGTTCATGGTGGTGGTCAAGATGGTTGAGGATGCGGAATGGTGGATGATGGTGGATGATGGTGATGGTGGTTGATGGTGGTTGATGGTGATGGTGGTTGATGGTGGTTGATGGTGGTGGTAGTGGTAGAATTCCCATGTGTTATCCATGGTTCACTGTGAATCATCGTAATGAATGGCTAACTGCCAACTATGGAATTCCGGAATTCCTGAAACAAATGCTCACGATGATCATTCTTTGTCAAACGAGACCCATGGTTGAGATCCCCAGTTAAAGTTGACTGTTCACCATTCTGGTGGGCGATACTTGCTGCGAACGGTGGCTGTTCCACTGTAGTCCCATCATAGTCCCACCATTTGTTGATGTTTCTCCCGAGAGAATGTGCAACTTGGGAAACTAAACCTATGGACATTTCTTCTCCGCCCATATGCCTCCCCAAGATGCTTTTTCCCTGCAACAGCAGGAAAATCCCGGGGGTTCCCTCAGGTGAGATAAGGCATTAGGTATTAACCATGGTGAAGACGTCCACCGAAAACAGGGGTGGAACATACGTCCCCCCAAGTCACATGGGTTGAGACCCATCCCTTAGCACTGGTCATCACCATGCGGGTGCAGTTGCACCATGAGTGTAGCCATGAAACAGATTCAAGGTTAGCTGCGAGACCTCTCCACATAGCTGCAACTCCTAGAAGCTGGTACCTGTGAGAAACAATGATTGAAATGGTTTCTCAAAATGAGGCTACCCTCAAAATGGTTGCCTTACAACTATAAAGGATTCATATTAGATGATCTGGGGGTACCCCTATTTTAAGAAACCGCCATTTGGATGACACTAGGACAATGAATCAGAAACTGGTGATTGCAACCAGAACAGCCATCATCAGCCACTGAATAACCAAGCAGAAATATCTATGAATAAACTAAGCATTCTTCATGATTAATCAGCCGTAAAAAATAAAATGACAATTTCACTGTCAACATCCACAAATACGAAAATCAGCTATCCATGATATACTTAGTATCAACTGTCATGTTTTCATAGGTTTTTGAGTAAAGTGACCGTCGAGAATAAATGGCACATGTCACATATCCATAGATTAATCAGAATTTCCTCAGGAATGAATTAACCATTAATAAAGTCGTTAATCAAGCTTTGATTACATAACTGGCCAATATTCACGAATGGTCTATCATTAGCTAACTACAGTAAACGTATAGTAAGTGGCAATATCAAACACAAATATAGTGGATTGACCATTAATTGACCATGAATGAACCAAGTCCAAATTGATGAACATGTGAATTAATCGTAGAATCAGCATCTTGTAACTATCAAAAACAACGATCACACCATCACCTAACCTTGGATCAGCCATTTCCACCCAGCTCAACTGTTCAACTCATCCCACCAGGAAACTGCTGCAGCAACCGCAAGCGCTACCGAGGAACCCAGAAAGGTGGCATGGAAAAAGTAGGACGTGAGCTGCCCAGCGGTCAACTCGCCCCCTGGCCCAGCATCTGGGCCCAGGATGGTCAACGTGGTGTGATGAAAGGGATGGCAATCATTTAAGCTTGGGAAGATTGACAAGTTTTTGAGGGATGATTTTTTCAAGGATGATCTTCATGGTTCATTTGGTTGGGGTTCATCCTGGGGCGAAGGATCATTGATCAGAAACTCGGAATTACCGATCATCAGGCCTGCAGACCTACAGATGTCAGTAAAGGAAGCTAAAAGACGAAACAACCTACCTTGGTCCAGTAAAGGTAGCAAAGCCAATGACACATCTACAGGTTGGTGTCAAGTTCGGTGGTTAGTTGTTTTCACGGCAGCACCAACAACAACAATCAAACCCTGGACGCTTCCAACTCTTAGGCGATGTGGTGTCAATGACGTCATTGCCACAGCGGGGTGAGGCCGAAGGCAATGATGGGATGATAGCAGGGCCAGGGACGAATGATGGGCTGGTGAGTCATGAGTGGCCTGCCAGCTTGATCAGACAATGGGCGTGGTGCTTGCAAGTCATGTTTGGATTTAAAACCTGTAAAATACCATGGTTTTTGGGTGTTGTGGGTACTCAGCATATCACTTTGAACAGCCCAATATCTTCGAGATACTCAGATTGCCACATGCTCGGCTTCTGATGTGACTACATCTACACACACCAACAAGAAGATGTTTCCAAATCCCTGGCCGCCAAATCACTGGTTTTCCACACGAGCTAAACCCACGATGAGGACTGGACATTTGAGAATGATTTCTGCTTTCTGTTGAAACTATATAAGCCAGTCAATCGCGTAGGCATCCCAAAAACACTGTTGTCATTGATTAGTACTATCCCGAGGAAAAAATCATACAAGTGTTACGAACCATGGTTAACCATTCACAATCCTTAGTGAAGAAACTATCAGCCATAATCATCACTAACCATATTGACCGTCCTCAATCACTTTCAACCACGTCTAGTTGGTGGTTTCAACCCATCTGAACGATACCATAATTATAAAACATAAGCTGGCCATCATCAATACCATCATTCACACCATTATTGACCATACCTGATTACCATCGTCAATCATTAACCATCGTTCATGAACCCTTATTCAACACTATCAACTATCATAATCATATAGCCACTATTCACCACTCTCAACCAGGGTTTTGGCGGTTGTTTTTGTTCACCCCCTGCAGGCTTGGCTGCCCTGACGTGCCACCAACTGACTGCCCAAGGAAGATAAGCCCAGCAGAACTCCCTTGGAGGCCCAGTCCAAAACCTCAGAGCATGGTGGTTTTATCACACAAAACGTTGACAAGTCAAGCAGCTGTCAAGCACTATGAGTGGGTTGAATCAGTTAAGTGTTCAGTTCTTCACTTACTTATAGTCATTTCTCAACGACTATTCATAGGTTGAATCTGGTGAATACATTGTAGTTGATGCCGCTACTTCTCCTCCTGCCAGTTCCCACGATTGAAGAAGAAAACAACGGTAACTCACCATGAAAGAAAACGGCTTTCCAACTCACCATCTTTGAACAAAATCCACCCATAAGTCTTACCCTCTGGTAGTCCGTAACATGGGAACCTGGGAAAAATCCACCTGTTCGTTCGGAACATCCTTCCAAATCATCCATTGAAACGGTGGATTTTCCAGCCAGCCACGGAATCCCTCACCGAGCCCCAAGGGGTTGGCGGTAACTCCGCCGAGCTGCGAAGTGGGCGACGCCGCGCTTTCGGGCCGAGCTGGTGGCCACGGCAACGGACTTCTCGCATTTCTGGTGGAACCTGTGGTAGGGCCTTGAATGGTTAAGGATGGTTCATCTATGGTTAGTTATTAGGTTCATCTATGGTTACTAGGGATAATGATTATGGTTGTCACTATGATTAGTGATGCTGGTTGATATAAAGGAAGGCGATGACTGGCCACAAGCCATCAGTACCTATAGCCGTATCTGATGATCTTATGATAGTGGTGAATGATTATGCTACTCACTATGTTTAATGAATCATTAGCCTAACCTTATGATAGTTATTCGATGATCATTTACTAGTCATATCTGATGATTTTATGATACTTTGGTGATTTTATGATTTTAATGACGGTTCATAGGTGATGGTTGAGTTATCATAATTAGTGATGCTTAATGACTGCTTTTTTATTGGTTAAGCAGCTATTGTTAATTGATGGCTAATGATGGTTCATCTATGCTTAGTTACTATGGTTCATCTATAGTTAGTTTCTATGGTTAATGAGGGTTCATCCATGGTTACCATGGTGAACCTCCCTATGATGGCGGATGATGATCAATAATGGTCAACCTACTGGATTATTATCACCTATCAATGTTCAATCTATGGTTAGTCACAATGGTTAGTTACTATGGTTAGTTACGATGGTTAGCTACTATGGCTAGTTACTATGGTTGGTTACTAGGGTTAGTCTATGGTAACTCTGACTCTACAGTTAATCTATCGTAAATCCATGGTAAATCTATGGTCAATCTATGGTTATTGATTATTATCTATTACCTATCAATTCTACCATGATTCTGAAGTGATACTTCAATAATACCATGATGGCTGTAACTGACGATTAATGAATCATTTGATGATGGCTAGTGGTTATGAACAGTTCAATGATCAATAACAACAATCATTGGCAATCATGATAATGATGAATAATGAACAGTTATGATGGTTGTGAATGATACTGTAAACAGTTCATGATGGTGTGTGGTTATGAATAGTTTGTGTTACAAAGATGTTTCAAAAAGACTTCATGATGGCTGCAGCACAATGGATGTTGATAATGGTTATGAACTCTTGTTGCTCATGATGACGGTTGCACATGGCTAGTTAGGGTCATGATGGTTAGAGGTGATGGTTTTAGGGTGGCTAATGGGAGGTTAATACACAAAACAACAATAGTTGGAGATGCTTGAAGATGATTGGTGATGGTTGTGAATACAAATTGTTAGAGCCGGCAATGATAGTAAGTGTGACATTAACGCAAGATCTCTTTCTATTGCTGGAGGCAATTGTTATTAACGAAACATCATAATGTTATTTATGGTGATTATTAACCACCTATTGCTTCCCATCTCTTCCTGGCTTCTCCATAGATCCATCTCTGAGGCATCAACGCTTTGGCCTCTTCTTCTGCCTGAGCTTGGCACAGCGCGCGTTCTGGGAGCTGGCCAAGTTCGTTGGGAGGGCCACAAGATGCATAGGAAATCAGGAGAACGTATAGGAAATCTTCATGTTTCTTGGGAAAATCACCATGTTTTATGATAAAATCATCATGTTTCTTGGGAACATCATCATGTTTTAGGAACATCATTATGGATTGTATGGGTTTTATAAATAGGGGATCATGATCTTTTGAATCGTACTATATTCGATGAACATCGAAGTGATCAATATCTGATTGTATCAACATTAGGTGCATTAGATTTTATGATCATCATGTGTACTCAAGAGAATATGATGGAGCACAATCCATAATTCAATCAACAATAATGTTATGTGACACATTAACCATGTTTGATTGACATTGCAACCATAATCAGCAACGAAAGGACAACCACTATATACAACAATCACTCAATATGTGTGATCATCTCCAGCAATGCGATCATGAAAACGTGTATTCATCATGTTCAAACCACCGGACACAACCGCAATCACTAGTAGTTAGACGGAATAGATCCTGTGGCTCAAAATGTTGTTCCCATTAAATATACTACCTGCAATCATCATACTCGGGTCTAGATCAAGAATGGGATAACGTGAACAATGAAAGGTGGTGACAAACAGTGACATGCTTTTGATGCTTGTGGTTATCAAAGCTAGAGGACAAACATTAACGGTTGTCTGCGGGGTGGTTATAACACTGTCCTTGGGGATTCATACCTTTGGGGTAGTCAGCTATGAAGTTCATCAACCACATGGATGTTTTTTCACAATGGGGGAACCACCAAATCACCCAATATTAGCTAACATGTGTTTGTATAATTGCTAAACCATCAATTTTTTGGGGTTTTCCCTATTTTCAAAAGCCATGAGCAACAACTGCTTTCTCAGCCAATCCATGAAATTCGGGGTCACCTTCCATTTTTAGGGGTTTGCCTATGGTGAGAAACCGCATGAACCAACGACACTCATCTCCCACGTCGCCTTCGCTCCCAAACCGAGGTCCCGGACCCGACAAAACCAGCGGACCAGGTCCGAGTGCTGTAAACGCTCCTGGAGATGGTGGCGGATTTCCATGGATTGAACCAAGGGATCTGTAGGGATTGATAGGGATTCATAAGGATCAAGTCTGATTCATAAGGATTGATCCTGAAAGATCTGGTTTGTAGGGATTTGTAAAGGGTTTTAGGGATTCAGAAGGATCTATCATAGGGATTTTTAAGGATTTTAGAGATTTATGGGGATTTGTTGGGATTTGAATCGGCTTCTAGGGGTTAATTCAGGGTCACAATTGGGAATTATCTAGAATCTTGCTTATTGATGGTTCATGATATGGATGGTTGGTGATGGGTCATCATTGTTACACATGCGTGGTGATTGTTGAGTAATGAAGGTTGACGTTGGTTAACAAACCACAATCGATCGCACTCAACTTGCAAATTAGACATTGCAGTGACATCATTTTCAAATCGTTGTGACCTTTGCCACCGAGCTGCTGCGTCTACCCGCACATGTTTTCGTTGGTGCAAATTTGATAGTTTGATGGATGGTTAAACAACCAACAGCCAGCCAACCATCAAACCCACCAACCATTCAACCCCCTGCCACTAACATTTGGGTAGAACTCCCGTGGTAGCTCCTTGGCTCCCCCTTGAAAGGCCCTTCAAAAGGAAAAATGGGTACCCCTGGCTCCGAATCCCTCCCTCCCAGCCCCCAGCCACTGATCTAACAAATCAATCAACGGCAGCGTTGTGTGAGCATCCTCGGCAAAGGACAAGGCATCTTCTCGTGCCAAAGCCTCAGAGCAAGGATGAGGCAAGCAGACTGTGGGTGTCCATCAATGGTGGTACCCCCAAGAATGATCTCATTCATACCGGGGACACCAACACTCAGCTTGGGGATTATAGGGGTACCCCATTTATAGACAAACAGGGGCAAACATTGGTGGTTCAACAAGTGACACTATAAACTACGAACACCAACTATTAACTATTCACTGTTAACACTATAAATGACTATCAACATTATTAACCACTAGTTTATTCAACCAACTATAACTTCAAAGCAATGACAAAACTATCAACAGGATCAACTTCACCACCACTATAAACACTAGTATACCACTATGGCTGTGGGTCAAAACCCTGTACCCCTGGTTCCCGTATCATTCACCATTGGTTTCCCTATAAAATGGTTGGTCATTATCCCCCATTAGTTGGTTAGTTAATATTGACCCACATCCACATAATCTACTAATACTTAGTTATAATTGGTTAATATTGACTCATAGCCCTATCAACCACGATTTTCAGCAGCTGGCGCAAATTCACCACCGCGCCGAGTCGCCAACGCCTGGGCCGATTTCATGGAGCGCTTGGCTCCCGCCCGGGCGCCGTGGAAGGCCCCGATGACCAACAGCGGCCAGACCTGGGCCGCGCGCGGCCATCCGTGGAGGTGCCATGGAAGGGCTGGTGGATGGTGGTAGGTCTAAGGATGGATGGTAGGTGTGGAGGGTTGATGGATGGTTTTTGGAGGGTTTATGTAGATAATCTATGTAGAAAGTTTATGTAGATGGTGTATGTCGATGGTGTATGTCGATGGTGGATGGATGGTTCCTGCAATACTTCATGCCGTGTTGCTGATGATCTATGTAATTGATGCTTTATGATGTTTGCACACCATGTGAATGATGGCTGGTGCCGTTGACAGCGGCTTTTTTCACATAAAGCAACAATAGTCCGCTGCTTATCAACCAATCAATATCAGGAACGAGAACCCATTCACAACCACTGAAAATGATCAAACCGGCCAACTAGAACCATGAATCATGAACCCACACCTGTCAAGAACTGGTATTGATCCAACAAGTTTACTGTAGCCCTCTGGTGAATCAGTAACCAGTGAATCCGCACTAATCCTTTGAAGTAATGGTCAATCCCTTGGTATCCTTTGGTTAATCCCCAGGTGAATCAGTATCAACCTGGTGAATCCCCTGGAAAACTGCCAATGAATCCGAAGTGTCACCCCTGGTGTCGCCCCTCGCGGTGAGCTCTCAGGACCAGAAACGGCTAAGCTCAGCTTCCACGATGCCCGGAACATGGCCACGGTGCCACCCAGGATGGACGACCTGGCAGTCCGTGGAGCCTGTGAGGACGAGCCACCCATGGGGCATGGACGGGCATGGCCCATGGCGCGATGGCCAAATGGATAAGTTCAAACCTTAGGCGAAGTCATGGGCCATAGCTATCCATAGCCAATAGATGCCATTAATGGCATGGTTAATAGGGTTTGAGGTAATGGCCGGGTTTGAACCAAATGGTATGGTTCATAGGTTAGGTAGTGGTGTTCGTAATGGGCGATACTGGTCCGTTGCACAAGCAATAAGTAAAAAAGCAGCAACCAAGCCCCATCATTATTGAGAATTGGTTCCATCAGTCGTGTAGCAAGTTGACATTCACAAAAAAAAACATCTCACGAGGGATGATGTGAAGTGATCGGTAAAGTGGCATCTCAATTAGTCTGATAAGCATTGATGGGATATATGATCTGTATAAAAACTGAACTGTATGAAGATGAGCCTCATTTTGTCCGGAAATGCAACATGGCATACCATGCCATACCCAGGAAAACTTCTGGGTATGGCTGATATATCAATCATCCCAAGTTCAAAATGAACAAGTTCACTGCATGTTGCTGGAAATAACAGCTCACACTACCGCGGATGGACAAGCAATGCGGCAAATGGGATTGCTGACTTTTTCTTGTCATTTATGTATTTATGCTGGGTTCCAAACAGCAACTGACCCCTGATTTCCTGTGAAAACCTAGGATTTCGCGTAGCTAATCATTGTCAAGTAATGGATTATCCACAAAGTATATACTCCTTGACTATCCCGTGGTTGTCCAGAAATTATTCACAAAGTATATAATCTATTGTCAAGTAATGGGTATAACTACCCATGAATTGTCCAAAAAAGTCATGGATGTCATGGTTGCAGGCATTCTAAGCTCCAGTCAGGCCCCCAGTGTCTCACCAAGAACTTTCGCCAAAGGCACGTGAATCTTGCCTCAATACGTGGCATGGTGGTGGGATGGGATCAACAACAGGGCGGCCAAATGATGCAAATGTTGATAGTGGTCGTGGTCAATAATGGAGAACACTGGTTACAAAGTGCTAATGGTCAATGGAGAGCGGTCAATGCTGGTTCTTTTTGGTTCACTGGATCGGGTGCTGGGAAAATGGACCTTGGAAACCCTGATTCTGTCCATGAAGAATGGATCGCCTGCATTTCTATCATCCGCCGCATGTCCGGATTGCTCGGCAAATTGCGTCAACCATTGAGTGTGCATGTTATTCTATTTTTGGCCAAGCGGACCTGCCCAAACTGTACTTTTCAGTTTAACCAACGATCTCTAGCAAATTCTGCAAGCCCGAAACGTTGCAACCACAGCGTCGATCATCTTTTGATACCACGCATCAACCACGGTCAACGTCACTAAATCATTACCCACCATTCTCAAACATCAACCATGGAGCAGCATGGACCAGGAGTGGTTGAAAACTACAGATGCTCCCCAAATGTTTGGGTCCGGTTGTGAATTCTCAAGTGTCATCATGGATTCTCAAGCCTTGACCCTGGTGCAGTGCCCCATGTGCTTGCCATCCTAAGCGTCCAACCACGTTCTGGATCTTCAGAATGAAATCCGCACCTCAATTTGGGAAGAAATCGTGGGACTCATCGCAGTGGTGTCTCCCTGACCCTAGGACACAGTCCTTGAGAATTTTCTTGGACAAGCGCCAGCGACACACCAGGCATTGGATTCAAAACAAAGGTCTAGTGGAGGTCAATGCCACCAATATCACACCAGCTATGGGAAGGTGAATAACCCAGATCGAGGATCAATTTTTTGTTGGCATCTCAGCAGAACTACGTGCAACGCAGCCAGGATTGATGAAGAAGAAACCCCAGGGATGCCATGGGCTGTTTGAAGCAACACAACTTCATAAAAGCCAGTTCAAAAAGTTGGTACGCCAAAAAAGTAGCTTTGTCTCCTCCCCAACAATGCTGCCAAATTACATTCAATTAGGGAAGGTTTATAACCATCTGGATCTCACCTCATCCTTGTGTACCGCCATCCCACAACAATGATAGCCGCTGTCAACAATTCCCAAAATTGGCCAACATCGACTATCAATTGACCATCAATTAGCCATCACTTTACCATTGTAAACCATCGATTAGCCATCAACTAACCATCAATTAGCCATTACTTGCTGGCGAACAATCAACTTGTTGGTGAGCCATCAATTAGCCATCACTTCTTACCAACCAAAGTCTCATTACAAATGACTGACCCTTGTTAATCATGAATTAAATCAACCATCAATTAGCTCAACAATTAACCATCAATTGTTGCCAACCATTGTGTCATTAGCAACTTCTAACCATCACTAACCACCAATTGACCATGCTCTTGGTCATCAATTAACCACAAATTAACCATGCTCTTAGTGTCAACATGTTGGTCCTTGTCATTATCACCAACTACTGACCATCATTGACCATCAATTCAGCATCAATTAACCATTCATTGCTGAGCTAATTGCTATTAATTGAAATCAACTCTAAAATACCTCAACAATGAAATCAACCATCATACCATCAGCTAGCTCAACAATTAACCATCACTTATTGCCAACCATAGTGTCATTACCAATTTCTAACCATTATTAACCATCAAGTAACCATGCGCAACAATGAATGGTTGGTTCCAACAACAGGACTAAGAGCTGCCTGTAGTCATGAGACACAGCGCGACGTCGCTATCCATGGCAGCCACTGAACTGCGCTCCTTGGGGGGCCGGTCAGGGCTGTACGTAACCGTGGCTGTACACATCCCGGAGCTATGACCAGTTGACCTGGCGCTGGGATGTGAACTGCTACTCATGGCTAGTGGTTGGTTGGCATCCCATTTTCAATGGCATCCAATGAAGTGCTTGTTTTTCACATGCCACAATGGCTGGCTGCTCATGCTACTCATCATCACTTGATTTTCAGCAAAACTGTTTTTCTTGACTGCCGATCCAGCTTTGTCTTGGCCAGTGCGGTGGTTGAAAGCAACCACGAGCCAACCATGAACCAACTCTTGGGAAGCACCTTTGAAGCAACCAGCAGTAAAGCGGACTCCGATGAAGTACCATTGGACCATTACCCAACCAATAGCAAACAACCTTTACTCGGATGGCTCATGATTCCAAATCTCATATAGTCATCAACAGCTGTGCCACTTCAAGGACTCAACTGCTGCGCATAGCCCTGTCTCCTCAGCAGACTGTTTGGGTTCTTCCAGCAACTTAGCAGCGAAGACCTGTGGAAAAAACGCCGCCACAGTTGAAGCTGCAACGGTGGGCGAGCATGGTTAAAAATGGTTGGAGCAATGAGCAGTGGTTGTTTGAACCAATGGTTGAACTTGTGGTCAACAACTGGTTGAGGTGATGGGTAACAAATGGTTCATAATGAGTGAACTCATGGTTGATGATGATCAATGGTTGAAATAAAGATCGGTGAGCCAATTCTGCTTGATGATCATGGTTGTGGTTCATGAATGGGTAAGAATGGAGAATGATGAAGGTTTAGTGAAGGCTGATGATGGTTCAATAGTGGTTCAACAATGATTTTAATTGCAATGCCATGATGGATAGCTTAAAAATTGTTAAACTGGGAAGTAGCAATGTTTGATACTGATATTGGATACTGGTTTTTGCTTGACATTCTCACAGGTTTTTGATCATCTCCCAAAAGCTGCCAAGGGTTGGATACGCTCCTACTACCTGTTCGGTTGACATCAGCAGTGGACCCATCACCACAATAATGTTGATGGATTGAAACCATGCTGCTTGATGATGCTTTATGACCCTGAGCTAGGTCTAATGACTACCAACTGCTATGACAATGATACGTGACAGTTGTTCGAACATTTTGGTATTGGGGAAACTGACCAATCATCATTACAACCATTGTCACCCATGTAAGAGTTGTTTCAACCATCCTTAAAACCTTTACAGCCATCGTATCAACCATCAAAATCGCCATTTACACAGATTGCCATAATACCATTATAATAGTTATATGATTGTATGCTTACGACCAATTCCCGCCCTTTGCGCGCAAACTTACAAGTGCACAATCGCTTGTCATACTCGACCCTTAAATTCCTGCGCAGGCCCGCTGTTTTTTGCTTCTCAACCGAAAAACTGTAAACCCTAAACCTCAAACCCTAAAACCCTAAACCCTGAAACCCCAAAAACCCGAACCCCAAACCCTAAAACCATAAACTGTAAACCACAAAGTCAGAAAGCACAAATCGCTGCGTAAAGCCAACGTTTTCGTAATTTCTCCAAGTCGCTGAGTGTTATACTGTGGTACAATGTTCTAGTTTCCGGGCAAAGGGTGGGAATTGCGCGTATGCTTACCATGGTTGTACTGGTCCATTATTGCAAACTCACCTGGAAACCAAAATCACCAGCTCTACTAATTCTAATAGGTAAACCAGCTATGATTGGAGAGTTTTCCGCTTCTTGCCAGAGAGAGTATACCCTTCTGGAAACTAGGGAAAGTAAAACATGTTTGAGACCACCAACCAGGTGTAATGGTCCATTATTGCCAACATTATTCTATAATCATTATGCCAACCATGCAAACCATTATAAGCAAACCATTAACCATCAGCGTGCTTGTATTTGTATAAAAAGGTTAAGCATTAACCATTATTAGCAACCGTTAATCATAGAACTACTATAAGCAACAATAAACCATGAACCGTTAGTTTTGATTAACTAATTATTGTAGTTAGTTATCATGATGGTTAGTTAACTAATGATTACTATTAATGATTAACCACTATTATGCTTCTGATGGTTGAACGTTCTAGTCACCGTCCCCAAGTTGGTGAGTCAACCTTGCCGGCCCACCTGCACAGCCATGGACGACCGGAGTCGCTCGGAGGCCGTGTCGAAGATGATGGTGCGCACGCAACCTGCCCGGTCCAAGCTGGTTTGTGGATGTTTCAGGTAAGTACCCTTGGTTAACCTTGGTGGTTGATGATGGTTGGTAATTGGTAATGACACTATGGTCGCTAGTCTTGGTGGTTAATCATGCACAAAGAATAATGGATAATGGCTAATCAATGCTTCATGGATGGTTCATAACGGGTAACGGATCGTTCATTGATTGGAAATTAATTATGGATTGATCATTGATTGAGCATTGATGGCTATTCTTAACCATCAGTGATTGATAAAAGTAATTAACTAATGAAGTATTGATGATTAATCAGGTTAGTATCAAACCGCTGATGGTACTTGACGAGGGTTTATGATTATTGAATATTATTGGATTTTGTTTGATTCGTGGCTAATCTGGGTGTTAACAATGGTTAGTAATCGATAATGACACTATGGCTAGTAATCATTGATGATAAATTGATGGTCAAGCAATGCTTTGTCATGGTTAGTTGATAGTAAATTGGTGCATAATGAACGGTTGCAAGTGAAGCCAATCTCGATTGAATACGGACAAACAACTCCTAGATGCTACTAGTTAATTGCCGTCCATGGTAAATTAATTGTTAGTAGTGATTGATTCTCGGCTAAAAATCTTCAGACATGGTCAGCAGCTAATGACTGTTTACTATCATGTTTAATCAACGATGAATGACTGGAAATGACAACCAGTATTGGTGTGTAAGGCACAATGGCTGAAGACCACAAGCACAAAAATCAATCATCAACAATAGCTGATGACCATCACGGGGACAGAAACAATGACTGAACAGGGTCAGGGTCTCCCAAATAGTCAGGACAGTTGTTTAAAGATCGAATTGCAACAAATTTGAGGGGATGAAATAGTTGGATAGTAATTGTTACCATGCAGGTGGCTGCGTAAAACAACCACCGGTCGGTTGATAACACGTTTGCATTCACCCAGTGCACCACTGCATGAGCTGCAACGGTTGATGCTGGTTGAGTTGTAGCTCTAGAGGGGAAGTAGATGTTTCAATGGCAAACCAACAAGCAGCTTGGTCAACAACAGCCAATCGAATCCAATCATCCAAGAACTAGTGACCTGGGTCGAAACCTAGTCAACAACTACCATCCACAATAATAATATAGCTCATGACTATTATTTTTTTGCGCACGGGCTGCTCTGTGCGAAAGCCAGCTAATCGCAGGCAATCGTTTCCTACAGCTCCCTATGTTTCAAGGGTTCCATGGGCGCGCTAGCGATTGGGTGTTCACCACTGGGCGGTGACCAACAAAAGATCCAATCGCAGAAAACACCTCCTCTTCTAAATTGCCATCCCATCCAACAAAGATGGCAGGGAGAGGCATATGAATGCCAAGCTCCTGGAGGTCGACATGGCTGGCTAAACCATCTAGCTCAGCTACAAAAAAGATATGAGACAAGACTTTCTTGAAAAAACTATCATCAGCCGCAAAGGTAACAGCCAGATACGAACCATGATCCCTCTCGACACTGACAGCCCCACGACCAGGCCTACTCAACCTATAACCAACATACAACTCCAAAAGGCTGACCTGTCTCATATGAGCTGCCATGGCATCAACAGTGGACAGCCAAGCAACTATTCGAGCAAAAACGTCCCTAAAGAAAAGATCGTGGCTCGAAGAAAAATGATCACTACTACTTGGGATGGCCAAAAGCTTTACAGAGACCTCCGTAGTATTCTCACACCAAACGAATTCTGGCTTTCCGGCCAAGATCACATCATGGTTACCATCTTCTGTGGGCGCGTCATCCTCTGAACAGTCGCGAGCGGCAACGGCTGGGACGAAAGCGGCATATTGCTGCACTCGCTGCTTCCAGAGTGTTCTCCAAGCTTTGTATCCATTCCAAATGCGTTGAAAATGGAGAGGCCGACATTGGTTGGCGAGACCCGCCTGTGTGTCCGCAACTGCGTTCCACTTGATGCACCACTCTTGCATAGGTGATGCTGCCGCAGCAAGATCTTCATGGCTGGCAACCTTTTGGACAAAGAACTCCACCCCTGTATTCGTCATAGCCTCAAGCACCCGCATCCAGAGGTCATGATGCGCGAAGTTCTCGATGTCCGCACTGCCAGTCAGACCTCTCATATGGTCTACAATGATCTGCAAGCGACTCAACTCCATCATCGATGGACACAGTGGGGTAGAAAAGGCTCCTGTACCTTCCATAAAAGTCTGTCGCTAGGTGAATGTTCAGGCCATCAAACAAGTCAGTGATCTGGTCATGGTACCATTGAGAAAACCCCACCTGCCCTAGTAAGGTCTCTGCATCGCTCAGTGACTCACGCACTGCTGCCTGGAATTCCGTCGTGAGTGAGCTGGCGTCAAATTTCTCGTATATCACTGCCATAGCCCGCTCTTCAATGGTCTCAATCACCTTGAAAGCCGTGTTGCCATGGTCTGTGATCAATTTGTCATGGGTTGCATAGAATTTGACCAACTTGTCAAAAGACACCAGGGTCGATGACGGAACAAGCTGGCCCAGCCACCCCGAAAACAGACAGTTGAAACGGCCATATGCCTGTGGATTCAGCATCAGCACCTGAACTCGATCAAAAATGTCCCACGCAATTGCATGTGGCCCGTGTCCGCCAGCTGGTTTCAGACCTCGGACATGTAATGTGGACGTAGTCAGAATGCTTTGTGGCATGGACGCGGCCGATGGATTTGTGAAGTGAACCACAGCATGGGGCACTTCCATTTGCTCAGTAGTGGGAGGTGGGGAAATCATCATCTGGAGTGCTTCTTGAATCTCCGCAGCCAAGATGCCATGGATGGAGAGGGGCTGTGCATCAGCTCCGGTCTCAGGAATTGATTCCGTAGTCTGTGGCGGGTTCTTGCTGCGATGGTACATTTTCCCACCCATTCGTAGGACGGCACCATACCATGACAACACAGATTGGAAGTATTGCCAAACTTCGTCGGGCACCATGAGGTGGTCATCACTAACCTGTGCACTATCAATGGTGGTAATTGTGAAATCTGAAGAACGTTTTGCGCAATGCTTCAGAGTTCCTGAGTCGTTTATGACCAAGCCTGCGCAATCAATCCGTTGAATGATGCGTAGGTATTGTGAGAGGATGCTTTTCAGGTACAGTGAATGCTGTGTCTTGCAGAGGCCAATCAATTCTCTACACAAGGTTGTCATGGAGATGTGTATGCATTGACCAAACAGGGCAACCTGTCGATCAGCATCCACACTGGGGAGGGTCTTGTGGCCCTGCGCTACCAAACAGGGGTACAGGGCCTCGGCATCAATGTTGATGTCCGGTCGCGAATTGGGCTTGTGAGGGTCGATCCCTAAGGGATACCTCTGGGCCATTCGCTGGAAGGCCTCCATGCATGTGTGCAACTCCTTGGGCAGACGTATCTTTCCTCTGGGGTCAGAGTCAAGTTGGTTGCACCATTCACGCATGTACACTCTGTCAATCGGTGAATTGGGGGAATCATGTGCAATTTCTGGGAACACAAACAATGGGTCATTGGGGGGGTCGTAATCCAGGTCGCCACCAAACATGATGATAGTGGCCAGATGCAAATGCAGAATGCACAAAAGCATCGTTCAGATCTTGAGCCAAAATGGCTACGGTTGATACTGGTTGATACTGGTTGAGTTGTAGCTCTAGAGGGGAGGTAGATGTTTCAATGGCAAACCAACAAGCACCTTGGTCAACAACAGCCAATCGAATCCAATCATCCAAGAACTAGTGACCTGGGTCGAAACCTAGTCAACAACTACCATCCACAATAATAATATAGCTCATGACTACTAAATCTACTAACAATGCTAGCCATCCAAACTGACAGCCCAATGACCTAGAGACCCAGTAGCAGAGCCGCAGCTCGTGATCTGTAGCTATGAATCGGTGATACAGAGCCAACAACCGACTCATGGTGCTGGGTGAAGACTTGACCCTGGCAAAAGTTCACCAACACCGACGCCCTGCGAAATGGGGGATCATCCGGGCACTATTGAAAGGATGCCATCAGGCTAGTGGATAATGGCTACACAACATGTCATTCAAAAACAGCAGCATGGCGACAGAACCCTGGCAAACTTCATGCATGTCGCAACCATCGAATCGTTCACAGTTGGTGTAGCTCAAAACCCACAGCTCTTGGTGAAGCGATGCGCCGATCCGCAAAAGGAGCGATGCGGCCCGTCACCCATGGAGGGTCACTGGGGGTACAACCAGTTCCTGGAAAAAAACGCATGTTCACATAGGTTCATCCAGCCACCTTATAGGGCTGATCCCAAGGAACTAACCCTTCCCACCACCGGAGCCAAGCCTGCTGCTGCGCCAAAGCCGAAGAGCATCAAGCTACGCATCGCCGAGGATTTTCCTAAGCCAGGCATTGGCCGTGAAGCCGAGGCAATTTCAAACCAGAAATCGGTGGATGTTTTGATCCGGTTGGTGCTTATAGGCCATCCCTGAAGTGTGAGTCAATCAACCCAACTGTCCCAATTACCAAGGGAAAACAACAAAATATATTAAACACCACCAGCCAGTTGAAGTAAGAGGAACATCAAATCATTTGGTATTTACGAAATGGTCATTCATGTGTGATTATTAAGGGATATAAAGTGTTGATTGTCATTGCAGTGTGACTACAGCTGATTGAGCTTGTTCTAATCAAACCAATAGAGTCCTTAGGCAGGGCATTGTACAACTGGATATTCATCTGAGGTTCCACCTTGGGTTCCGCCTTAACCAACCAGCCTTGAGAAAAGGCACTTGACGTAGCTGGACCATGATCAAACACAAATGGCTAGTGGTTTTAAACAATGAAGGTATAATTATAGCACTTATAGTAATAGTTATAGCGATTAGTTAATAGCCACTTCATCAATCACAACGATATAATGACCATCATGCATAGCTACATCATCCATCAGCCATCTAACATACCTATTCATATATCACGGTATACCCCTGGTTGCTAGTCCTAGTTGAGCATCAGCCATCAACTTGCAATCCATCGCCGCCCTTGGATGGGAGCGCGCAGGTATCGCCTCGTGGCTTGATATTCCCCTCCTGTGTGGGCCCAAGCATTGCCATCCGCGAGTTTTACCCAGCCACTACAGTCGTCGTGACTAATTATTCTCACTAATTGAAATGCCAAATGTCTCCAGTATCAAAGCAAACCACTGTTAACAACGCATACTATAGAATCATCCCCATCACCAGCTAAGACTTACAATTGACATCTGTTGACCCTTAGGAACCAATACAAACATCAGTTTTAGCAGGCGTAAACACTTACCATTTCGAACATCATCTCAAGCAGTGGTTAGACATGGATCAACTTGCAATTTTGTATCCAAGCCCTGGTGCCACCACCAGACCACCAGGGAGGGGGTCCCGCCTCCCTCTTCGATGGCGGTTTTCAGCTGTGCTCCAGTGCGGAAGTTGACAAAGCCTCTGCCGCATGGCAGAATCATCATGAACCAATGGACGATCACGACATTTTATGATGCTGATCACATGATACTACGGAAGAGTGATGCTGATCACAATGAGTAAGTGATACTACGGAAGAGTGATGCAAGTCATAAGGATGAGTGATGTTAAGGGAGAGTGATGATTGCTGATTATGATAGCCTAGCACTGGCACATGTTTGTCAATGTCCTAAAAATGACACGAACATGATATGGCCAACGGTCAGAAAACGATAATCATGATGATGTTGACAATGACAAACCAGCACCAGCTGTTTTCCGATCGCTACTTCTCGTGGTGCGGACCTTATGGTTTCTGAAATCATTGCCTTCGCCAGAAGCCATGAATCATCATCATCAACCCATTCGGGTGATGAGATCTGATGAGATCTGATGAGATTTCAGGGTCCAATGGCATACCTCTTTGCTGTTACAGTTTCCCTGTGAACAACGGCGCTCGGCTTGGTAGCGCTCAGCCCACGCCATCCGTTGAGATCCCCGACTGGAAAGGATCAGAGCTCCTGCGCCGAAACATAGCCGTGGAACTTCGGGGCGCCTTGGCAACCACCAGCGTGAAGGGCGGTAGCAGCACCTGGATTGCTGCAGATCATTGGGTGGGGTCCGCTGATCCCATCTCATGGCATTTAGCATAAGCATAGATCATTGAGAACATTTAAGATGAGCATAAGCACTTAGATATAGCATAAGCATAGGTAACTGAACTACCAGTTGTAGAAGAGAGATGCTGTTAAGCTGGCGAAACCAACTTAGAGGTCCTGTTTTTGCCCTTGTCGAGGCCCATATGGTGACTCGAGAAGCATTTGTGCCAAAATACTTGTTGACATTTGTTGACCTATGGTGATCATGAAGAACCAGCCACCATATGAGCTGATGATGACGGTGGGAGAATCAGTTGACCCAGCTACATCAACTCAGCAGGGGCGGCTCTCCTCACCATAGCTGGTGCTGTCGACAGCTCAAAGTGTTGATGTCGCCGCAATCCCCTGCCCCATCTGGGAGGCTCACAAATGCCCAGCAAGCCAACAGTCCTCAGCATTCAAAGAGCAACACCAGTAATGACTGACAAGTGATACTAACCTGATGAGAGCGCTGAAAGGCAACTGCTGATCGTTTCTTCAAAGAACTCTGTGAGTGACTAGTGTGGGGGATCATGGTGCCTAGTAAACGTTGCCAACTCAAAGGTGCTTGTTCACGTAAATGCGAAAACTCACCATTCGGGTCAACCATGGCCAAGCATTGGATATTGCTAAGCAGAATTGACCCTGTTGACATTCATACCGACAGCCACAGCCATTGCTAAGTATCATTGTCGAACAACCCGTCATAATCATTCGCAACCAACCCAGCACCACCATGACCGAGCAACAACCAACCACTAAGCCATGCCAGTTACCTCCAAGGTGAAATGGGCAAGCAATAACCTCCTGGCTCGGCTGGCAGTTCCGCCTGCAGCACCCCATAGTCAGCCAATGAGGTTACAACGGTCCATATGATGACATTATTCCTCCGGATGAAAATGAACATATGAAACATATGAATATGAATATCTTCGCCATACTCTTACAACACTATCAACAATACTCGACGGTACTGATATATTTGCGGATCATGATTAGTCAATGTGAATATGAATAGCATCGACCCAGATCCACATATCGTATCCCCTATAGTTGTTAGTTAACCTCCCCTATTATTAACCATTAACCAGCTATCATTGGTTGGTTAAAGCCTTGTTCCAGCCAATGTGTATGGATCCACACATGACTCACCATCGCTCACCTCCGGGATGAGTTCCGGACTGCCTCAGTGGCCATGGCGAAGGATGTCCCAGGACGATGGTTAAACTTTTCACGGCTGCGCAGCCGCTTGTGGCTGGTGGCAGCTTTCAGAAGTGAGGCTTTGGTGATGATTGGCAGTGGTGAGTGGTTGATTTTGATTTTACAGTGCTTGGTGGTTGATTGAGCAGTGCTGAGTGGCGATTTTTCATATGATGACTAATGCCAGCCAACAAAATCAAAGTTGAACCACCATTACAAATGATTGGAGCTGAATTGTTTGGTAGTTGATAATGCCTCACGAAGTTAAATCATAGGTTAATAGTAGATAAACGAGGAAAAGTGGCTGGCACTATTTTAAAGAACGGCAAGTCATGCTTCGTTATTCTTTTCAAAGTGGTTCTACGACGTGGGGTCTTCGGTTCATGGCTTCAAACAATCAAAGTAGCCATGAGTCTACCCATGATATGATTGTGGGTCACTTTGGCGCTCAATTTTTCGGTGCGCAACCTTTCCATTTTGATGCTGTTTCATATTGACCTCAGATTTCATCGAGCTGAAACAGCTGCAGGTTGGGACACAAAAAGCTTCGCGCAGGATTGTGCTATCGCCAAGTCCCTCAAAGTCCACCTACAATTGGTTCCCCTGGTCCTTTGGTCACTCATGAATCCGAAAATGTTGGTACAAGTACCCCCAGACCTAGTAGGCCTCCATAGTTGGCCCTCCATAGTTGGCCCTGAACCTCAGACCTCAAGGGCCGTGTTTTTTTGGCCGTTTGACAACTCACAATTTCAGCATGTTGGTGAGCTCACGAGCCGCTGCTTTGGCAACTTTGAGCTCCTCCAGGGCGCTGATTGACTCCATTTGAAGATGGGGGATGGGGGATCCATGCAGCGATGTTTCGCTGATGTTTCGCCGGCGCTGGTGTTCCAGCTGGTAGCTGGATCGATATGCTATCAGCGATGCGAAGGTTTGAACCTCAAAGATCAGTTGAGAATGGCCAGTCATAGTAAAAACGATGCTTGAAGATGATTGATGCACCATGTCTAGTGATGGTTGCTGAACCATTCTTGATAGCAAAGAACCAACAACGATCCATCAAAACTCACCACATGTTGGTTAATCAAACATTAGCTTCTACTGCTGATTGATTCTTGGTTCTACTCAGATCAAAAACAACGATCTATCAATAACAACCAGTGGAAGCAATAAATCAGATATTCTCCATCGGTGCGGCTGAACCCTACGGCGCAGTCGATGGCGCTAGTAGCTTGGTGAACAACGGGCTTTTTCGTCACAGCTAACGGTTGATCAAAAGGTAACAACATGCAGGGCTCATGACCATGCCTCAGCTTCACAACCCCGGTAAGCACGAATGAGCACAACGCGGGTCGGTCCTGGCATCCAACAGCCATGGTATTCCCAAACTAATCCGATCGTTCAGGTGACAAAGTAAGGTAGATCCAATCATTGACATTGCCCTTCCTTATTGATCATTGTCAACCAGTAGCTGAAAAGAATTAAGAGTGCCATCGTCAAAGCTTGTACTGTACTCTCATGTCGCACTTCTGATATCAATGAACAGCTCTTGGTGAGTTGCTTCTGGAGATATTCTTTGGTGCTGACAAGCATCTTTGTTGAGCCAAAACCATTCACCGCAGTGAGTTCACGCGCTTGGTACCCTTACGCTTTTGTTGGTTACTTGTGATTACTTGACTTAGACCTTAGCTCAGCCCTTAGCTCAGCACTTAGCTCAGCATTTAGCTCAGCCCTTAGCTCTTAGCTAACCAACCATTGCAGGTGACTCAGGAGGCGCCACTCCTCAAAAGCTTTGTCGATATAAACCTGGCTGAACGGCGAGACCAAACCATGGAGGACCAAGCCCCAAAAAAGTCACCAGTGACCAGTGGACAGTAGCCGTTCAAGGGGCTACAGTGAAGGTCCTAGCCCCAACGAATCACTACACGGATGGCTACCGGTGCCATGATTGCGTACTGACAATGAACACCAACAGCGCTCCGATTCGCAAGGAGTTTGTCATCATGTGCTGGACCGCAGCTATCCGAAGGTCTTTCACCCAAGGGGATTCATGTCGTTACCCTGGATAACCAAGGCCTATTGAGGCTGAACAACCATAAAAGAAGAATGTTAAACCAAGCATCAACCGTTGGTGATTGCCCAGCATATCCATATATATCCCATTCTCAGCTAGGAATTATTACCCAACTAATCCATACTAATCCCATTTTTAATAGTTGGTGATTGGCCACTACAACCCGCAGTATTCAACTGGTTGACAACCATAAATAACCATCTGCTGAAACATCATGGATTGTACATCCGGTTGGTGGTTTCAACCCCATTATATATCCCATTCTTGATCAGTTCTGCTGGTTGCAGTACCCCGTGGGCCATGAGCGTAGGTCCAACATGGTGGTTGCCAGTACCCACAGTTGATAAGTCATGATATGATCAATGATCTAGTAGGATACGCTGATGAAATCCCCTATATTTTAAAAGTTCTCGTATCCAATCTGCTCCTCCAAAATACTGGCTGTACCAGGACGGGTAACCATAACATATCATGGCTATATGGTAGCAAGTACTGGTTGAAAGCGAACAAGCACTGCACCCAGGCTGCAAAGTGCCGGGATTGTTCATGAGCCAGCAGCGACCATAATTAATCACTGACTATCAACCTCTAGCAGTCATTATCAACTATATAACCAACCAACCAACTCACATTCTGCCTTTGTTGGTTAGTAATTGCAAGCCATTCCATTCATCATAACCAACCTTATCAACCACGATTTCAGCAGAAAGCATTGGCCAAGCACTGCCAGAGATCATGGTAGACCACTCCATCCCCTGCCTGTGGAGACGTGGCAGCTGCGGAATTCATCGAGAAGATGCTGGAGTAGGCGTCCGCATCTGCCCTGGTTATTCCCTGGCCGGAAGAACGAGCCGCAGCAGTCCCGTTGCAACAGCATCCCAACAAAAAGCATGCGAACGTACCAAAAAGCTCAAACGCTAGTGGATTTCCGCTAGGGGTAGCCCAAAGGTGATAGTTTCGGCCAACAAGATCCAGCTGTCCGGTGTGGGAATCTCCGTCTTTGTTTGGCGGCCCCCATGTTGAGTTCATGTCGCTTTTCGCTAAATCAAATCACCAACAACTGACCAACAAAAATGAGCAACGACCAATAACCGACTTTCCACAACCAACAAACGACCAATACCATCACCAACATGACCAGCAAACATAGCTAACAACCAAACTCACCAAACTACCCACCTAACCAACTCACCAACTAACCAGTTGTGACCTTCATCCAACAGATCGCCATGGCCACCCCACCAGCCGCGGCCTTGGTGAAGCGCTCCAGGACCTCCACGTAGGCCTCGGGGTCCTCGGCCTCCTCCGCCAGCGCCTTCCAGGCCTTGTCCACGTCGAAGAGTGGCGAGGACGTTCCCACGGTGCCCACCTGGCGCCTGCCGTGCCGTGGGGGGTGCCATGGCCATGGCCCAGGGTCCACCCAGCAGCTTCAAGTGATGAAGCAACACGAAGCATCAGTGAATTTATGCTGAAGCACTGAGATGGTTGAGCATGGACCTTGATCAGCATGAACTCGTTATCCGCGAAGTTCTTCATTTGGCGTTGCATGAAACATGGGTCTTAAGTCATCAAGGGTACCTGACAATTGAACCAACCAACCCATCAACCTGCTCAGCCTGGACTCGCCATGGGAAGCAGGTCTGCGGCAGCCCGGCCTGATGTTGTCGCCTCCTCCCGCGGCCACTTTTTTGAAGTTCTCAGGATCCGTCAGTTCTTCCAACTGCAGCCGTGAGGAACTGGGGAGCTGCTCGCAGTGTTGTGAGGCTGCGGAAAGCATGTGGTGTCTGTGTTCACCTCTTTGGCTGAACACGAGTCTATGTTCAATCAAACTGGTTTTAGTAGAGAACCATCATGAACCACCATTTTTAGTAGAAAAACCATCACCTCAAAAAAATGCTTCAACAAATCATGGTTTCTATCGGTTTCTCTACTAAAAATGATCATGCTTGGATGCTTACCAGGCCCGTCTAGAGCCATTTCCAGTAGCGACATCAACCCACCACCACGGTCAACCAACTTGGCACTGCTCAAAAAGTGCGCAGGTCAATGGATGCTGATATCTGTGCCCGTTTATGAATCCTCACTGGGTAAGCTGAATGGACTCACAACAGAGTTGCGGTATTTGTGTTGTCAGAATGAGGCGTTTCCATTCGAGGCTCCCAAGAAAAGCCCCACGCCGAAGGAAATGAAACAAGCAGCATTTTGCATGGAGTATCCACCGATGATCCATCGAAAACACCCCATCGCTATACGAGCCTAGTGTTTGATCTCGACGGCACCAAATCATGAAGTGATTTGAGATACCCAGCATCTTCACGAACCACATGCTTCAACGCCACACCAAACATCACACCCAGAAAGCAACATGCAACCGAACTAACAATAAACAGCCCGATGGAAAATATAAAAATGGTTTCACTTCATAACCCAATGATCAAATTAACGGATCACTATCAAACATGTCAATCTATCATCAAGCCGACCAACTCATCAAGCAAATCAATCATTCATCAACCACTGCAAACCATTCTGAATCATTCATCCAACATGAATCAGGACGAACTAGCCACTATTAACCACTTTCGACCATGAATCAGCAGCTCACTATCAATCATGAACGATTCATCCCTGCACCCAGATTAGTCTAACTGTTGCAACGTTCATCTACACCCTTTGTCCGGATGGTTCATATTGACCCACAACCCCACAACGCCATCCATTCACCAGCACTGGCCCCCACCGCCGCACCAAGCCGGACCCTCACCTTCTGCATCGCTGCTGTCACCTGAGGCTTCGCAGGTAGCCAGGGGTTGATCAGAGGTGATGGATGAATGCCTGATCATGGTTGGTTAGCCATAGTGATTACTGTCAACTATCATTACTCATCCATTTATCCAATCATGGTTTATATTTATGTTACTCATCATTATTAACAAATGGCTAAGAAGAGACATGATGGCTAATGATGGTCAATGAGGGATACGGTTGGTAGTGGAAAATTGTTAAGAATGGTTAATGATTAGTGATGATTCATGAGGGAGATTAGAGTGGTTAATCATGAGAAATTAAGGTTCATAATGGTTGATGAGGGGTCAATTGCGGTCGATGATGGTTCATTGGGTTGTTTTGCGGTGGCATAGCAATGGTTCATGGTGGTGATTGATGGATCATGACTATCAATCCTGATGATTGGCGGTGGTTGATAACAAACAATAATTGGCATACATCAGCCAAAACAATGACAACGATCATGCGTGATCAATGATGACTAGTGCTTAATGGGTACGTTTCTGCATGACAAAGCAGGAAGCCAGCAACACTACTGGTTCACAGTTGCCTAAGTTTGGTCAATGCCTGGCGGTTGGTATTGGTGGATGATCATTCACATCTTGATACTGAATAGCCAACAGTACTAATTGGAATAGAGCATTTGCACTTGTTAAAAATAGTTGACTCTCATTGATGACTGTTGATGCTGCTTGACAATTCTCTGCAACTGTTTGTTGATTTTCTTCCTGTTGGCCAATATAATCATCAGAAGTGTCACAAGACTACCACCAATTAACCCATAAACCAACAATCCAATGATCAACCACCTATTCACCATCACTCCTCAGCCAGCCACCAAGTACCCACCATCCCCACCTGTCTCACCACCCAACCCCCTCGCCACGCCTGCTCTTTGGGCTCCATCTGCGCTGCCTCCGCTGCGCTGGCTCCCAGCAGCGTCAGGAGCAGGCCGGACCGACGCGAGATGTCCTGCGCAGGCTCCACCAGGGAACCTCACCGGGGGATACCGGGGGTAGGTTTTGATGGTCCATTTGATGGTGGTGAAATGGATGCCAAGCCAGATGCTATGGGCCCCAGCAGTTTGCTGATCATTGATGGAATTGGTTGACTGGGGGTGTCACTATGGCTTGGCAAGTCCCCAAATGTTGGTTAGATGAGGGTGAATTGATGCTGGATCCATGGCTGAGAATGGTTGGTTGATATCGGAGCTTGTTCATTAGTGGCTTCACGGTCCTGCGGAGCTATAAACACGGCGCTTCTGGAAGCGATGATACCTTGCTATGCTGGGCGCATGGTGGCTTTCCATGGAGATTTTCTCATGATTCAGCTGGGTAACAGTAACTTTCTGCCAAAGGTTGCATCAATCTCTATTCGGGATGACATCATACAATGAGAATACTGATACTATCACATAGGTATAAGGGTAAATACCTGAATGAATTGTAAATCATGACAGGTCTGGAGTCTCAATGATGAGTTTGGCATGGCCCTCCTGATGATCAATGATGCTTCATCGTTGACACGGCCATGGTGGGGGTGATGTGAAACGGCAACTACTTCATATGACGGCCGTGTTGATTCTAATCGTGGTGGTTTCAATCAGTTCACCTGTCATTCCCGGATGGAAAGCATCACCCCAAAGAACCCACCAGGTTTTTGGCTTGAATCCGGCCCAAATTCAGTAAGCAACTGTTCAAAGCTGCTTGAGAAACGAATAGCAACATGTTTCAAGAATCTGATGCAGCATCTGTTGCTTCACTTAGATGCTTGGTATGATCTACTTCACCCATCCGGGATGTAGCACACTTCATGCACCTTCTGGGGTGCATCTTTTCAGGGAGCTCTCCAGCGCCATTGAAGTACTGAGGTGGGATCCCTGTAGATACATGTTCAGATTCCATTGGTTGCGTCGTTTGCGAACAAGGTCAACTGCTAGTTTCTTTCTTTGGGTTATATTCCATTGCCAAAGCACTCTTCAACTTCCGTTGTTGCAAATCTGATCGTTTTCCCATTGGTTTTCCATGGGGTGCCTTTGGAACAAAGTCAGCTACTACCATGGCCCACCTGTGTCTAAGCGACATCGCTGGGGAATCATCACCAACCTTGGGGAACTTGGCGCAGGAGATTTCGGTGAGCCGCCCTTGTTGGTCACCCTACGCCTCCTGTGGCGAATCCAAACCAATCATGGCTTGTTGAGATCATGGAAGCCATGGCTATGACCATGGAGTATCAGCCATCCTGTCCCATCAGGCAAGTGACTGAGCATCAAAAACGCGAGCAGTGCCTTCCGCCCGAGGCGACTTTGGCCCCGGGAATTTCTCATGGCAGCAAGGTTCATCTTAGCTTCTAAAATCTTCAAAAACTGAGCCAAAAGGCATCCACATGCAACTCAATCACTGGCTTGGTGGCAAAAAAACCTTGGAAACCCTGTTGCTTTCGCAAAATTCTTTGTTCTAGCCTTGCCAAGTAGATGAAACGTCCCGGGTAGGAGATCAGATGGCTCGATCTAGAAATGTTCCATAACAAACATATGGCTTGTCAAGACATTGTCTAATGAGATAGGCCTTGGATATGAATTAAAACTCCACGAGATATGATGGGATATGTGTTGCACACCCCTGTGTCCGTACCATTGTTTATCAACCAAGACAGCCAAGAAACGCTTATGAACGAGTGAATGACTGTCGACCAGGAACAGATCACCATTAACTCTTAGTCCAATTGGAATTGAGAGGCCTCTGGTGCATTAGGCAATTCAGAAAATCAAAAATTATTGATCCTGGATTGACATCCCACAAACACAAACGCACCTCAACCAGCCAATCCACTGGTCCTCCCCTTCCCACCGTTTTACCACCAGCGGCCACGCGACGCACAGCTGCTGGGCTGCTCTAAACGGTGTCCGGTTGCTTCATGGCGCAGCGATTGAAGCGCTCCTGCAACTCGTCTTGGTCCAAGTTTCGACCGATCAAAACCACCTGGGCCGCTGGGATCAGCCATGGATGGTGCGCCTGAGGGTATCTGAATGCTAGGAGTTCATGTCCCCACCAGTTTGCTAATCATCATTAATGGAAACCATTGGTTGACTGGAGGTACCACTATGGCTTGGCACATACCCATCGCTAGGAATTCATGTCTGGACAACATTGAAGGTTTCAGCTAACATAAGGATTTTATGTACGGTATGCCATCATTATCTGATGGGTTTGTGATGAAGGACAAAATACTGAAGATTTCTTTTCAGAACAACAGCTTCAGAAGCTACCAAAGAAGGTCCATATTGCCGGTTGATTCCAATCTGTTTCGGGTGACATTTGGTACATCCAAATGGGGCTCAAGTCAAGGCTGTCCCTGTGGTGGACAGCCGCAGTCACAGATTTCAGCTTGAACAGTTGTTAGACGACTGGTTCCAAAAGCTCCTCTGCAAAATATCTTTGACACGACTAAGGGGTGAATATAAAGAAAGATCACTGCAAGGCCCCTAAAGGCCCTTAATTCTCGAGTGGAACGACAGGAACTGGTTTCAACCAGTGTCCAAGATGAAACCGCCTATTCACGCCTCGTGTCCCATTGCCAACCATAAGCGTTTACAAAGAACCTGGGTAATTTTGACTCTTTGAGAATACCAATCTAGCTGGTCATCTTACGTATGTGAATTATCAAACAAGTGTTACATGCAGCCTGGCCAGACTAGTTGACCAAAGGGATTTGTTGATAAGCGTTCAGCCACAAGAAGAGGGAAACAACCACCGAACTGTTGGGTGAAGAATTGAAGACTATCTGTCAGTACCACCAGTTGTGGTTGGTTTCCCTACCAAGCTGATCTTGAGATGGTTGGAGGGATCTGTTCCAAGCAGCCACTGGAAACGACTAAACGACCATTCTCCATACCCTGCCTGGGTTCGAAGAGGCTTCCTGGCGCTTGGTGGCAGGAAACTCCAACATGGGAGGGCACATAGTTCTGGAGGAGCGGCCAGGGAATTAGTGTTGGTGACGATTCCCTCGTTGCAGGTTTTTGACCTGAGCAACAATTGGTCAATGGGTCGTAAAATTAGCGATTGGATGAACAATTGCTCAACAAAAACACTCCAGAGCTGAGCAACAGAAAGAGGGGCTTTGAGCGTCAATCTTCCGAGGGACATCAATTGGTTTGAGAACCAACCGATCCAATCTTTGTGTCGTACTGGGTCCAGTGATTATATCCCCATTCTCTTCGAAGTTTATACTGCCTATCATTGTTCCTTCTTGCTGTTGGTTCTTACCTTCCACCCTTACCTCCAAAACAGTAATTCAGCTGTTAAGCCATTGCTACATCATCGTGGACAGAAAGAGGATCAAAACAACAAGCACCATTGGTCTTCTAGGCCACAGGTCGCCCATTCTTGTCCTGCTGA
>VSDK01019098.1:585592-603481 GCA_009767595.1 Symbiodinium kawagutii | reverse complement strand
TTCTTGTCCGGCTGAATTGGTGATCATATCTGACTCAATATCAAACATTCTGTAGCAATATCCGCCATTCGTATTTCACCTCTAGTACCTTTCTGCTGTGGGTCAGTTCACCCTGTACCCCTCGTGTAGCATCATTACGCATTCTATTGCCTATCAAATTGTTGGTGAACTTATCCCCCAAAAGTCATAGATGGCTAACTGCGTGACCCATAGCCATGGGGTTTTCTCAGTGAGAGGTGATCATTATTTACAAATGCTGCTGGGGTGCCTTGGCACACTTGGCACTAACAGGCGGGTGATAAGCCCAAGGATGACCGGTCTGCGCGCTAGTTGCATGGACAGTTACATTGACTTGACTTGATGATCGAAATAATCATGCAATATGTTCACTTTTATGATAATCATTATCATAAGGTAATGCAAGAAATAAGTCTCACTTGACATGGACTAATCACAATATGTTTGATGAACAGGGAAGCAAGCCGAAGATCAACAATAAAAAGACAACTAATCATCATGATAATAATGATGATGAGAATGCTCCAATATGACCAGTGTCACACTTGAACCTCTCAACATCCATCATTTTCCACAACTGCTGAGATCCCGGTGGTACCACAGCCGCGGTGCGGCGTACCCTTCAGGCCATTCGCCGGAGAATGACATGTCAACCATGTCATGCACCTGCAGCTGGCAACATGGGATATCGCAACCAGCACCTCGAGTTCGCACAATATATGGTTGTTTCTCGAAATAGGGAACCCACAAGAATGGATGGTGTATTACCATAGATGGTTTATATATGATGATTTCGGGGGTCCCCTATTTTGAGAAGCACTCATATCCCTCCTCCAGGGGGAAAGCCATAATTTTGGAAACCCAAAGGGACAATCCATTGATATCACTGCCAACAAAGGATATCAAACAGCATCAAGTAGAGAAAAAAAACACATCAGCATTATGACTGCGTATGATAGAGAGCAAGCTGATCGAAGAAAATATCCAACACAGCTAACTTTGGTTGCAAGTTTACCAGGTATAGCCAACAATAATGGCCAATGACACGGTGGCGGATAATTTGTTCCAAAGATTTGCGCTTCGTTGGTTTTTCTTTCGTCCAACAACGGATGTTGTTGCTGTATCATGGACAAGGTCGTCCAGCGAAAAAATGCCGGTTTCGTTCTGAAACACATGGATCGTCGCAAGTGGTCGGTTACCATTCTCTTTGGACACTCCGATGATTGATCATGATCAACCACCATGCCTCAATGATGGCGTAGCTTTGGGTGATAAATGGAAAAAGCTGATCAATGATCATACATAAGAAAAGCTCAGTCACGAATGATATCAAGTGTCACTGCTCGATGATGCTGTGACCGACGAATGACTGGCAACTCAGGAGGCCCACAGAAACAAGTCATGGCAGTGGTGAAAGCTTCAGAAACATCGGGAAGTAATCAAGAGCGGTGCGCATGGTCCATGACCATAATTGATGACCTGTATTTGTTGGCATGCTGCCATTTGCAGAGACAGCACTGAGGCTGATTGTTGTTTATGTGCCCTGATACTCGTGATTGGTATGTTACATTGATATTGTTTTGATTCGAGTACATTGCGTTATCAAAGATACATCTATGAGTACATCAACATGTACATATGTTGCCTGCTCTTCTATCATGTTGTGATACTCCATGACACTCTTATATTTCTTCAAACCATATCTTTGCAATAGAAGTAGTGTGAATTACATGTCCCTTCTATCCATCCACTATGACTCCACCATCGGGCAGCCGGACCCCTTGCAAAACATAACGCACCACACTACCTGGCTGAAGAGTCAAAGGTGGAGATTGAAACACATTGATGGAGCGCGGCCACCCATGATTGCTCATTAGTCTAATCACTAATTAATCATGACCAATAATTGTAACTCCATAATTAGGTCATGATTAGTAGCATGCCAATCACTCTCTGGCAAAGTAGCCTGGGAGCTAAAAGCCATCAGTTTTTGAATGGCAAAACCAGCATAAATTGTGGATTTTCCACTTCCAGGTTAGTTTGCCAAAGAGTGGGTATCAATCAGGAATAACAAAGCTAATGCATGCTGGTGATCATTACCGCGTGTTTGGTCAACATAGGACGGGTATTTATCAACATAGATTCGATAAATGGCTGCTCTTTCAAAACTAAGTTGCTAGCCACATTGGTAAGGCACAAAACATTGATCGTTATTGACAGGCTGAATTGCGCAAACCCGATGAACAGTTTCATCTTGGATGTCAGTGGCTAACGCATGGGAACGGCAAACCAACAATAGCCAACAACAAAGAGAGCATTGCTGGTTCATGGAGGTTAGGTCATGCATTAATATTACTCAGCGTGAACACATGTGATAAATCAATCGTAGTCAGTGACTAATTACTAATTGTCATGTTTTGTCAAATCATCGGTTAAAATAACAATGATGTGTTCTTTCAATAATCAAATCACAATGATGTGTTGATGCAATTATTAGGATGGTGCGATAATAAAAATAGTTCTTCATTGCAATTGTTTACAAACTTTTTGTAGTGAACACCTACTGAGTACGGTCATCCACTCGCCGAAAATCACTAGTCATCACACAGCCAATGGTCATGGACTAATAGCCTGCTCATTCTGCGAATATCTGTTTAGGGACCTGATATGGATACTGCTCTTGATTGCATGGTTGTTGTAGCTATGTAGTGGTTTCTCAAAATAGGGCCCCCCCAAAAATGGATGGTCTATTCCTATAAATGATTACTGTTGGATGATTTGGGGTACCTCATTTTGAGAAACGACATGGTGGATTTGGTAATGGGGGTACTCCTGTCGGCAGCGTTTCCCAGACTGAAGTTGCAACTGGCTTCGGGAACCCCCATGGGTAGTTGCTCTGGGAAACCACTCGCTAATGACTACTGTAATGATTGCAAGATAACCAGCCATGAATAAGAAGAATCCCACAAATAATCACCATTATATGAGCATTTTAAGCAACCCCCAGAAACATTCAGAAACCTTGCAATCTAAACAGTTTCGAGGCTTCCTATCACCGGATCACAACTTCCAACCTCAACGACCCAAAGCACCGCAGGTAGCCTTGCTTTGCGAATGCAAGAATGCCCTTGTATCCTTGGTCAGACCGAGAAATCCACTGAGAAAACCACATGAAACACAGGGAACCTTTGCAAAGTGAGCCCTCCACATCCGGCTTCGACCTTACCCCATCCTCCACGCAGCATCAACTTCAAAGAACAAGTGCACGTTGACATCAGGACCCCCCTCATCCTCCATGTAGCATCAATTTCTCATGCATGTGAACGCTGGTGTCACCACATGTCCGCTTTTAAACCCAGAGGCACTAACAGACATGCTAACCATTCCACAATTCAGTAAAAACATCCCCTGATGAGTTTGCTAACTACAACCACCAATCCATCTTCAAGCCGTCAGTAAATCATTGTTTATGAACAAACCCGTTAATATCAACACTTACTTTTAGTGGAACATATTGAATTGCTTGAATATGGATTAGTTTCTTCAGCAACCCATCTATAGCCCGTCAATAGATCATAATCATTCGGCTGGCTGATCAATGCTAGTCATTGCTCATGCATATGATGAACCTTTGATGTTCATCAACCGTCGAAAAGAAACCCATGGTCACGTCATCCCAAAGTCACCGCTTGAAGAAATCCAACGCTAGTGTACCGAGGTTGGTACAAAGTGTAAAAACATAAAAATATTGTTCAAAGGCAATAGTGTCCAAAGGCATCATTACAACCACCATTAGCTATTCTTAGCTATCTAGCCATCGCTATCCAATCATCATCAAGCGTCAACCAACCACTAATCGACCACCAGCCAACCACTATTCAACCACCAGCCAACCATTTCCTAACCACAACCCACTACTCACCCTCGCCCCCCAAGTACTACCAGCCGCATCTTCTGCTCACCACCGGGTACCGCTGATGGCGCGCGCACATGGGCCCAGCTTCTGTACAGATCCACGCTGCGCATCATGAGTTCGTCCAACAGGTCGTTGAAACCTGGTTGTTGTCCAACCAGCTGTAGGAGGGATGCTATTAACCCAATGTTTACAGTGGTCAATGAAGGATAACCATGGTCCATATATCATTAATGAGGGTTGATTTATGGTTAATAGTGGTTAATACCGGTTAATGCTGGTTAAACATGGTTCATTCATGTGATTTATGGTTAATTGTTGTTTGTTTGATCTTTACAGAAACGAGCAAAGGTCAATGAGGCTAATGTACATATGGCTAGCAGTGGCTTATTGTCAATAATGGTTAACCATGGTTAATGATTGTTAATTATGGTTCATTTGTGGTAAATCGCGGTTCATGACTAATAGGGATTCGTGACTAGTAGTGGTTGACCAATGGCTATGGTGGTTCAATCAAGGGCAATGATTTATGGTGGTTTAATGGTAGTTGGCAATGGCAAATAAGCTGGGTCAAGCTGGGTTGATTGGTGGTGAATTGATGGTTTATGAATAATGGTAATGGTCCACACGGGTTTCAAACGTGTAAACATTGATTGAATGGCGATTGAGCATGGTTGATGAACAATCTTTTGTAATTAAATATGGCATGCTGTTGATAATCTGAGAGCACAACACACTAGACAGCACTGGTTGAAGGATTTGTGGTTTCAACATCAAGCACTGAACTTTCCTTAAACTATCGTCCTACTACGCATTACCATTTTTCAACCATGGCTCACTAGCACTTGACCACTATTTATTTTTGACCATGAACAGGTCTATTCATCATTCATCAGAATCAGCCACCATGTATCGACCACTGGCCACAGCTTTCCCAACTTTCATCGCAGGTCCTGCTGCCGCCAGTATGAGCCATGGCTTTCCTTATTATTGCTGGTTAGTATCCCTCATTGTTAGTTGGTTAATATTAACCCATAGCCATATTATTCATACCATCAGTCTTTAATCACATAACCAGATGTTATGAAATCATGAATCAAATAACCATTCGTTAGTAACCCATCATTATCAACCCATCAGGAACCAGTCATTACCCAGCACCAATTACAATCACTGGTGTTTTTTCGTTTTCGCGGCTCACTCAGATGCCGACTCTCGACATCCAACGGTCGGTCTTTGATCTCAAGCACCTGCAGTGATCGTAGCGTTCCAACGGGGCGACCTCGTGCCGAGAAACTATGGTGATTCATGGTCATTCATGGTGAATCATCATGAAACTTCATTGATTAATTCCTTAAGTCATCATTGGTGAATCATTATTAACCCATCATTAATTACCATTATCATCAATGGTGAATCATCATTAACCGCCGACTAAGTATCAATGGTTAATGGTGATAATTGTGGCAGCCGGGGTCTGGCTGGCCGCCAAGTGGGAAGGTGATAATTGTGGGTGGATAATGGTAATCCATGATGATTCCATGCTGGTGATTTCTGCTTTTTACATTCATGGCCCATGATCGTGCCCCACATGATTTGATATGGTCTGTGGATGGTTCATTGATGGTGATTAACTAGTGACATTCAATTAGAGAAGCTGTGATTCATGGTTTATGATGGTTGATTGATGGTGATTGGAAAGGGTTATGACGGTTGATTGACTTTTTAATGATGGCTAAAAGATGGATTGTTGACGGTCGATGAAGGGGGAATTGATAGCTAAATGATGGAGTACTCATGGTTAAATGATTTTGATGATCTTTTGTCCATGATGGATTCAAAAAAAACTCATTGCCTTGGAAGAATGGATCCAACCAATGGTTTCGTGATGGATAATCAGCGATGGTGTTCGTGATAGTTGCTTCACAAGGAAGAAACAGGTTTTGCGAAAATTGTCGCTTAAAGACATATGAAATGAGATCTAATGAATTAATGAGTCATGTGATTGACGGCTGAACATGTTCACTTGGCAGTTGAAAACCATCAATCTATACCATTGGCTATAGCCAATGGGCTAATAAGTGTTCACCAGTGTTCGGCGGTTATATAATGACTAGTAATGGCTGCTATTGATGATAGCCACAATCGAGATGCACTACAGTCTAGTTGGCACAGGTAGTCCTGTTGACAACTGGGATATTGAGCCTAATCTGATAACTGATAAGAACTAGCTGGTGAAACATAGTCATCAGTCAGCACATGTCCAAACAAATTATCAACTGCAGCTGAACACATGGCTTAACTATTGAAATTGTTAGCTAATGATCTTAACAAACACTGAAGCAAACATGTACCCACTCGTCACTCAATAATCGATCACTGTGGTAGTAACTGGAAGTTTGCCACAGACCATGCTTATTGATCACTCAGATTAGTGAATAGCCGTTGGAAGTTGCAACAGGCCATGTTTGGCTAGCTGGACCGGCGTTGTTTTACTGGTGAATTGCCATAACTCACTGGTTGAGTACTGGTGCCATCACTACTGGTCGATGAGGGTAAGTCAGTGGTTAACCAGGAATATGTATTCTTTAACAAATATCATGTCGGTGTTATATTCTCGTGATGTGTATTTATAGTCGTTAAACAGAATTCAGGATATACCCAAAAGCTGGTAGAATACCTTTAAATACGTAGTAGCAATTTCAATATCACCTATCTGGGTGTTTCTCAAAATAGGGGTCCTTCCAAATCACCCAACACCGGTCACTTTTGGCAATTTCCATTTTCGGGGAGTTCCCTATTTTAAGAAACGCAAAAAAATGCAACTTCAATGCAGAATATCTTTGAATAGTAGCAATTTCATGCAAACTGAATGTATTTCAATATCACCAGGTTAAATGAATTTCATTCAATTTCGATGTATTTCAATATCACCAAGTTAAATCAATACCTGCTGGTAGATGCTGATCTGACCAGAGCCACCGCACCATAGAGCTGACGCCCGTGTCGTGTGGACTCGTGTCGCTGTGTGACGGGTCACTGCCTGGCTCCATGGACATGGCCTGGTGCCACCAGAAACTGCATCTCTTAGTGATGGCTCATGTCTAGGGTCATACATCATGGTGACTCTGTATCATGCCTATGATAAATACTGATGATAGTTGATGGTTGACTATGATTGATGATCATCGAATGTTCATGATGGTATGTTTTTTGTGGCCAGTGGTGAATGATGACAAAGGATAGCTAGGAATCAGAAGAGATTTTCCAAGGATCGACCGCCAAAATCCACGCAGCAAATAATCAACCTGGGGGGCCTATACCCTCAAAGGGCAACTTGGAAGCAACAGCTTCAAGTGAAATGATCAGCAAAGAACGGCAAACAGCTCATTTGAATCGTCATAGCTGAAGCTGGTTGAATCATCATAGTGAGTCAGCCACCGTCAGTAGTTGAATCATGCACCTTAAGGTACGCCTCATCTGTGCTGATTTTCCTGGAAGTTAGCTGCTGGGTTGAGACACTTCTGAGCCAACATCCCATGTACGTATTTGGGATTTCTTAAAATTGCGAACCCCCAAAAAGGCTGGTTTATCATGATTGTTTAAACCCCAAAAATGGCTGGTTAATTTCTATAAATCATAAATGATTGATTTTTGATGATTAGGGGGGGCCCTATTGTGGGAAACCCCTGTATTCAGAAGGGAAAACGAAGCTTAACGTTGCCGCCTTGTCACTCCTCAACACCATGATTCACCAACTGCTGACCACCGGTTCTGAAGAGGTTCATCGCTGAGACCACCAGCCATCTGCGTTCCAAACGCAGCCCTGTGTAGCCTTTTGGTGCACTGATGGATTCAATCAACAGTGATGTTATCTTCACCGACAGCTCAGAAAGGGTACACCAAACTATATCGTTCACTGAACCCTTCTATTTCCAGCTGCCAAGCTAGGTGAAGGAAACCAATCACCCAAAACTGCTATCAATTTCCAGCTAGATCATTTACCTCTTGGATATATGCAGACAAACAGGTCAATGGATCGATTGACAAACGGGCAGGCAAACAAACAGGTCGATGGATGGATAGATAGGTAGATAGACAAATAGAGAGATCACTGGTCGTACTACAAAGCTGAATTAGGTAGTGTATCTCACAGCTCTAAGACTTTAAACCTATCTTCGCCAATTGAAACCCGCCAAGTGACAGTCGGGATCTGTGCAGTTCTCATCATGACCTTCGCTGCTTCGATAGGAAGCTTGAGGATCGTGCAGCCGCATCCCCAACTGCCATGCATTAGCCGCCAGACTATTTACCTCTCGCATACAAACAGACGGACAGACAAACAGATAGATAAATGGAGAAATAGATAAATAGATAGATAATGTATATATTAGGGAAATAGATACATTCAGCCTCATTGATTCGACATAATTCACCACTACCAACCACTAGTCACCAGTATCAATCATGATCAAGACAACTCTTGAAACAATATTGATTCTGATGAACTGGCTGAGTAACGGCATTATCAATCACCAGTCACTAGTGTTCATCATGCTTTTTTTTCAAACCTCTTGCATGGGAAGAGTCCTGAGGTAGCTCAAGTGACATGAACTTGGCCGGGGATCATTGATCAAACGCAACTTGTGCAAAATGAACACCACTAGTCACTGCAAGGTGCCCCCCCCCGTAGTCATAAGTTGGGTTACAGGCCCCTACAACTGGCAGTCAATCCCAGTTAAGTCAGTTATAAGCCAACTCAAAAATGGCCGGGTGCCACCGCGTAGTAATCAGAATGAACATCGATTCACCCAGAGTGCCTGGTGATGTTCATGATGACTAGCGACTTCACCATGACTTGTACCCCAACCTCCCTTGAACCTCCCTTGAAGCTCCGCCCACCTTCATGGCTATGTCCATGGTCGGAGCAACTGGAGCAACTGGAAGCTTCATGGCTTTCGTGGCTTTCGTGGCTTTCACAACTGTGACCTCAGGGAGACCAGGTGACTGCGCCCGAGAGAGGCCAAGCACTATATGCAATGGCGAATGGTTAATGGTGAACCAATGATTTATGGTTGGTTAATGGTTGGTTTATGGTTGGTGAATGGTTAAGAATGCTTGAAGAATTGGTCAATGGTTAACCAAAGATAGTTTTTGTCATTATGGTTCGTAGTGATGGGGTTGGCCAAGCAAAAGTTAGTAATGGATTGCCAGTGGTCTTTGGCTTTGCTGATGCTGACGCGCATTCAAGCAGCAAATTCTTTGGGAAAGAATCTGTAATGGTAACCAACCATTTAACCGTTAACCATTAATGCTCTCGTGGTTATGGTTATCAGTAAATGATTATAGTTATGGTAATTATATAAATTGTTATGATTAATGCTCAAATGTTTGTTTTCAAGTAAAAGAAAACATAATAGAGATCACCACCAACACTGATTGACAATGATGGGTATGTGCTTGGTTGTTACATGCTGATACCCAGCCCCAGCAATACTGATTAACTAATCGACTTGTCTAATCATGGCCATAGTAAGGAGGAATGGTGATTGATGACGGTTCATCACAGTGAAGCTGAGCGTCATGCTTCATGACACAGAGTTGAAGCATTGATCAAGCGAGTTGATGCATTGTGAGTTCAATGGCGGTGTGTGTGTGTGTTCACCACCGCTTCTGTTCATATCTCCTGAAAATTAGCAGAATAGGAGCTGAAATAGATACCAGTGGATCATGCCCAATTGACTATCAACTAGTATTAAGCATAGTTGATCATGATCAATAGTACTTCATACTATAGTATTAACCACCAGTTGGCTGACTTATCCCCCATAATCAATACTGCCGCAGGGCAATCGGTGTTGACGATCAACAGTTGCTTCTTGCGGGTCTTCAAGGTCCTAAAGTGAAACTCGCTCACGACTGACCTATACCCATCCCAATGCTCTGACAGAGTGGCTGAGAACAACATCGGCTCATTTGTCCATGAGAATCATGGGGCATAACAGTTGCTCATTATGATGGGGATATCAATGCAACTATCAGATGCAAAATGGCAATCACAGAACAGTTGATCATTCTGATGGGGAGATCATTATGGTGAATAATGGCCAAGAACAGCAAGTAACAATGATGGGAGATAATTGCCAACTATCAGTAACGCGTGGCAAGTGCCACCAATCGTACAAATATACTGGCTTCCCACAATCAGTCATCATGAATTCTGATGTGAGCTGACCTGAAGGACTTACCACTTACAAAAACAATCTGCAGGTTGATTTCTAGAAGCAATGAACAACATCCAATGAGACATCCCATACACGAATTCGCTAGTCTCCCCCTCTTAGCCAAATAGTAATGTCATGTTATCGAGTTGTATCCTACACCCTCACTGTTGTTGGTTCATTCCAAATGCACAGCATTGCAATCAATCAACAACTGGTTATTTTGTGACACACTCGATGTGATACCACGGAACAGTGATGTCAACACACCATGCGGCTTTGGGTGATACCTTCTGGCAGTCATGGAGCATCACCAGGCTTCTGACCGGTAAATCACCAGGATATCAATAAGTTAATACTAGGGTTAAACTGCCAGATGTTGTCCACCTATCATGGTGCGATACCTAAGCCGCCACAAGCGCTCACATCGTTGACCCAAAATTTGCGAAAGGTCGCAGATTCTCGGTCTACAAACGGGACCCGTACCACCAAACACCTACTACTACGAGAGGCGAGAAACCATCGACATAGAAAGTCCAACCGCATGCAGGTGCTGTTTGTGATAATCCAGGATCAAACTTGATGAGAAAGTATGGGGGATTTCTCAAGCCATATTCCTATGAAAGAGTATATAATATAAAGTATGATTTAGGGGTACCCCGGTACCCCTATTTTGAGCAACACCCGTATATTACCATTGCAATCCATTGTCAGCCCAAGTCTGGTTCGTGGTTTCAACACCTATGAAAAATATCAGTCAACCAATCATTTGTTAATAATCACTAGGGAGAATAAAAAGTATTAGAAACCACCGGCCAGATTATAAATTGCATAAACCAATGGTTTTTGGGGTTTCCAATTTTGACCCGCAACCGTCTCATCATGTTTCCACGCTTCCAGTTCTGAGTCTTGAGCTTTCCTCATGGCTGTGTTCATGGCTGTGGCCATGGGCAAGATCAAAGTCACCTTGCCGAGGAGTGGCCCCGCCTGTCACATGTGGTACCAAATCATGGTGAGCTCCAGAAAAATGGTGCGCATGCAAGAATCAGGTGGCTACATCCTGATTTTTCAACCAAACAACTAAACAGCTTACCTTCCAACTTTGGTAGATAAATAACTAACGCTTCTCATGTCACAAAAGTGTCGCCAGCAACAAAAAGTGTTTTCTCCACAAACGACCGGGCTTCATAGGCCTTCGTCAATCCTTAAACCCAGCCGTACTCCGGTATGACGCGGCTACTTAGCAGCATATATCGGTCGCATTGTTTGTCGACAAATGCTTTAAGTGATGATTTCCGAATGGCTTCCGAAGTCAAACTGAATGTCAACAGTTGTAAGTAGCACTCCCACACTGCATCTAGTTGCATCAACAATGCTGACCCTGGATTGATAAACCCCACACATTGATCAATAGGAGTGCATCCCCCTGTTAAGCCAACTGGTTTCCTACTAAAATCTTACCCCCACAATTAATAAACCCTACAGGTTTCACATGAGTTGGTTCTGCCAGACTTGCCACCAGTTCACCAGCCAGGTCTCAGGCAATTCCATGAACAAATTCCATGAATGAACAAAGCCCAGCAGTCGCAGCTTGGCGCGTTTCGAGCCTTGTTCGACTTCATCCGTCAACAGCCGGGTGGTGTCGAAGGCATCGATCTCCACCAAGTCCTGAGAGCAGCACATCAACGAGCTGCAGCAATGGGCGGTTTCTGAAGCCAGAGGGAACCTGAAAAAATGGGTGGTTTAGGACCATAGGGAAGCTTAAAAATATGAAAAATGGATGGTTTATGTTAGTTTATTACATTCTATTACCGTAAATGGTCAATGAACTGGATGATAACTCCCCCATGGCTTCAAAACACCCAAATCCAGTGATGTCCTTCAGGAGTTGTGCCAACTTTTATGCGTTCAAATGGTGGGTAAAGATTGTTGTATAAGCCCAGGCCTAGCTAATGATGCTGAACTACCAAAAACCAATGATGCTTACTCGTTCATGATGGACGAAAATGAACACAGTTGACTCTATATGACTGAAAGGATGTCGATCCTTGTCAATGACACCCAAGGATACTTGCGTTTGGATGTTTAGCTCATGTTTGTTCCCAAACAGGTCAATGATAGTTGAATAACATCTTCTGATCATAATACTTGATCTCGGCAATATTTGATATGATATAATGGTCAAATGACATAATGCATAGTTAGTTGATACAATGATGGTAATAGTTGATCACAATATTGGCCATACAAGTTACTGGTTTCCCAAGACAAACACCATCATGGATGCTCAATCACTACTTGCCGGTACTCACTCACCAACACGCATGAAATTGACTAATTATGATAGTCAAACACGATCGATGCTACTGGCTCTGCTACAGCTGCCATTGGCGATTGGTGATGGCTGATCGATAATCTTTTGTGACTAGGAATTACTACAAACCAGCAAAATAACATTAATCACAAACAATTTGCCGAAATGAATCATCACTGCTGGAAGAGTGAAGCAACAATGATCAATTTCCCTTAGTGAATCATCACTGCTAAATATTCTTCGATTTTTCAGGGGCTGGGCATGGTGGCTCTGGCTTCTATGTCCTTGCCAAGACAAAATTCTTCGATCCCTCAACCATCGGCGAGCCCAGGGTTGGGTGCTGTTGGCAATCAACTATCAAGTATTTGAGGGGTTATGAAGTGCATCAACAAGCCATTCATTGTTCCCATCCCCGAACCATCATGTTTGCTGAACAATCAACCATCAGTTCTCAATCATTGACACCGTTTTTCGATCCATTGGCCATCATCAGCAAACCATTCACCATTCAACATCCACCAACCATTCTCCACCCCTTCACCAACCATTCACCAAGCATTTACCAACCATTCGCGACAACCCGGAACCACCAGCCAACCACAACATGTCACTGTTGGTGAACAGGACCCCGAGCCTCGACCGGCACTGCATCTGGCTTCAAAGACAAACTGCATTCCACGATGGGAGCGAAGCTGTTTACCTCGGGGATCGATGCTTCAGCGCCGCTGGTCAATGATCGGCCATCTGTTGGGGGTTCTTAGAATAGGGAACTTCAAACATGAATGGTTTCTTACTAGTTGATAATTACTGTTCTAAGTGGTAATTCCCACTTAGTATCAACCAGTTTCTTACTAGTGGTAATAATTGGTTGAACTGGTTGATATCTTTTTTCAGCTGCGGATCAAGTGATAGAGCCGTAAGTTATACAGCTTCAACACGCACGGCTTGGGGTGGTTCGGCAGAGGGGTGATATTGGATGATTTGGGGGGTCCCCTGTTTCTCAAAACAGTATATCAACGATTGTTAAGAATGAATCGCTGGTACTCAATTGAACTTTGGCATATTTGTGCCACGAGATTTCCCATAAGTTCTAATGGTAAAACAGAATTGCTGTTGGTTGATCTATCACGGTTGATAAGAATCAGCAGTAGAAATGATCAACCCCACTTCTTATCGACTTGTTCACGCTATGCCAGTCTTGTGATTTATCATAGTCCTGTCTATACCTGAGATTGCGCTGCCCATATTCAACAGGTTTTGGTACCCCGAGTCCATCTTTGTGTTCCTAACACCTCTTGGTTTTGCAACTTAACAAGAATTCCTCATTGTATACGATTTCACAGACTGGAAGCATGTCATAGACATTGCTTGCTGCTTGACTATCTGCAGTTGGTTCCATGTGCTGCTGCGGTTGTGCGGCCGCTGGTCGACCTTCAAGTGGTGCCTCCAGGTCTTTAAGCCACTTCAACAAGCTGAATCACCAAGAGTGAACTGGGCACTACTCAAGATGCCGAGTCTGACAACCATCACTGCAACAAGCCAGGATCAACCAGCAACCATTCACCAGCAATCATGATGTAAATTGACGAAAAATATGTTTTGGATGACGATTGATCCCTAAATTCCCCTAGTCTTCAGCCACCCCCCCACCCCAAAAAACCTGAAACACACCGATTTCCCCAACCGTTTCCCCAGGGTTTCACCACGGCCCCCAGGGGGGGTGTCCTCCCACCATCCCCTCGGCCCTGAGAGCTTCCCACTGCGCGGATGGCTCTCTTAGTCTCGCGCACCTTGGAGGGGCGAAGGGTGCTGCAGCAGGGCGCGCAGGGAACTGCAGCCATGCTACAACTGCAGCCGGTGGTGCGAACAACCACCCCGTAACCAATGGTTGGACCACCCCGTTGCTTAACAAATGGTTGGCGAACTATTTAAAAATGGTTGGTGGTTAACAAAATATGGGTTAACCAACCAGTTGTGAATAATTATTAGGACACATACAAGATGTTCAAAACCACGAACCAGTACAAGAACCAACAACAACCAACTAGAACTGCCAGCAAAGACTGCCAAGAACAAACATAACCACAACCATAAGCACACCCAACAACAACCTAACACCAACCAATTAACCAACCAACGATCATCAATAAGAAGTCCAACAATCTATTTACAATCAAGAAGAATCCCCATGAACTACCGACAACAACCATCACCACAACCACACCCGAAAATAGCTACCTCCACAACCAACAATGACCATGACCGACGACAATATTGAATCAATGAGGCCAAGGACCTATCAACAATAGCCAACAATCATCAAAAGCAGTCAAGAGTGGTGAGCCAAACATCTACCATTTCTGAAGCTATCGTTAGGTTCCCACTAAAATCAAGGAATTCCGAGTTCCAAGCTATGCATCGTTGGTGATGACAACGATGCTTCATTCTTCAGGACGATTCAAGGGCAAGAGAAATCAACAGTAAGAAACAACAATGCAACAAAAATAACGTTCCCAACAAATTGATGAGGATTAATCCAGTCAATTCATGGTTGATCATGGTGATCGATAAACATTTACAATTTGCCACTGTTGATGTTCACATCCCTATATTCCCAAGACAAACGACCAGGAAACCATCATAAGGCAGTGGGTCAAAACCCTGTACGCCTGGTTCCCCTATCATGAACCATTGTTTGCCCTATGAAATTGATGGTTGTTATCCTTTTCCCTACTGTTGGTGAACTTATCCCCCATGAAATTGCTTGGTTAATCAATCTTGACTCATAGCCATAATACGCCAACACCTTACTACCGGTTGATCATGCTTGATATCAAACATAATCCAGTCGCTGGATGGGAATAGAGCCACAAGGGTATGGCCTGCCATGGTCAGGCTGCTTGAGGGGAAACCACTGATTTGGGTTGTCATCAGGGAGAAAACTGCTGGTTTGCCATGATCTTCTTTCAAAGAAAAAACAGTACAACGTACATGCAAAATGCGACAACTGCTGGTTGCCATGATTTTTAACTTTTTTCCCAGAAAAAAAGTGGTGAGGTTCCAGCATATTCCAGCCGTTTATTTTAGTTTGTTGTCGCGCTCTCCTAGCCGCCATTTCTGAGTCAACCTCACGGCCATGTCTCTCCAATGAACACAAGATCACTTCGATCTCACCGGGTCACCATTAACAAAGGCGTTGGAAAGGAGTGAGGATCAACCTCTCAACCATAGCCGTCATCAACCAATATGAACCCATGACCAATGGTCAACCAGCAAAAGGCAGTGAAACCAGGATCACCTACTACCAAGGATTTTGATGATTTGCTGTTGACGTATCAGCCACCATTTCTGCTTGCAATCAAGTCATGCACATCCGCCGACAGCGTTTGGGTGGCAGGAAGCCTGCTTTCAGAATGCTGAGTCTCTCACTTTCTCAGGACTGACTGCGTCCACCTTGTTCAGTAGCACCTCCATTCGCTACAGGGTTCTCGCTGGTGACGAGTGACAGGGAGGGAGGTCAGCAATCATTCACCATTGTGTGATTATCAGAGCAATCATGTATCTAACGTTCTGAGACTCTGGGCATTGCAAAAGCACAATCAACATCAATCAAGCGTCATTAAACCTTAGCAAGGAACCGTTGCACCCCCCAGCCCCATGAGTGAAACCATCATGAAGAATAATCTGAATGACGCCTTCATTAGCCATCATCCAGCCATCAATACCAACCCACGAGCAACCATGGATGAAGTATGAATAACACATATTTAAGCATCTGTTGACCATCAGTTTTCCATCGGTCAAACATCATGAAGCATCAATGAACCATCGCTTGACAATTGCTAAGCATCAATTAACCACCAATGAACCGTGGGTCAAACATCAATGAAATGAGTGGTTTTGACCACCATTGACCATCAATTAACCTTTACCAACCATCCAAAGAACAATGATTTAACCATTGACTCAATACATTGGATTTAAATATTATACCTTGATCATTTCTAGCCCTTGACTGACTACCCAACATCGCTGTTTACTAGCCATCAATGAATCACTGGATCGTGGTTTCAACCCCTATGAAAAATCTTAGTCAACCAACCAGTTGTGAATAATTTTGATTGAAAATAAACAATGTTTAGAACCATTGAGAACCAAATCAGATTTGAAATCAACCAACTAACTGGTTGAACCACCAACCAACCAGTTGAACCACCAACCAGATCAATGCACCATTCTTCTGCCTCGACGCGACTCATCCGGCCGGCAGTTGAGAGTGGCGGCATGGTGCCTTGTCTGCAAAACCCACCTGTTGAGCAGGCTCATTGACCTCGGAAGGGGAACAACAAGCAGGTCTCTGCTTGACGCTGATGCGGCTCATGAGGTTTCTTGAATGTATTGGTGGTGGTACATGATGATGATGATGATGATGCATCATGATGATGCATCATGATGCATGATGATGATGATGATGATGATGATGATGATGATGATGATGATGATTATTATTGTGATGATGCATCATGATGCATCATGATGGTCAATGGTCGGAAATGGTGACTGATATTGCACTGATGGTTCTTGATGGTGGATTGTTCGACACACCTGTCGTAATGACACCATTTGACTTACAAGCACAAGCAAAACCATGAGCAATGCACAAACAAAACATACGCAACACACTCACACGAGAAACACATAAGTAGTAGTAGAGATGCAAATGATCCCAAAACGAGTTGGTTCATGTTGGTTTGCCACTTTCCTTCATCAGTCGCTACTTCGTTTCATTCCAACCTTGCCAGGCCCTGCACTGGGCAGCCCTGCCGTTCCCTCGGGTCGCTCCCGCGTCAGCTGGTCCAAGAAATGTACGGCATCCACAACCGTCAAGATACCATCGATCTTGCAGTACCTGGAACTGATGCGTGCCCATAGGCTACCAGAGAGTCACTTGAATTGTGAGTTTCCTGCTTCAAATCCCACCATTTTTCGGGATCAAAAATAAAAGGAACAAATCAAACCACCAACCCCCAGCGATGACCAGACACAGTGACCACCACTTTCAAAGGACATCGCTTCTTCGCCTCCTTTGTTTGAGCCAAACATCATTATGAACCAACAATTAGAACAATTAGTCAGTATTACCACCGTTTTAATCATCTTTCATTATTTGCCTCATAAGATGATAAACATCATATATTAACCATCCTTTATCATCTTTAGAAAACCAACAAATGTCCATCCACCAGGGCCCAGCTGCGACCTTCCCACCGTCCCCAAGGCACCGGTTCACCACAGGGTCCAAGCCAAAGGTCTTGCACACGGGTCCCGGGTCGGCCATGCCGGTGGTCTCGATCAAAATGCCATCCAAGGCCTGGCGCTGGAGTCACGGTGCCAAGTGGTTCTCAATTAAGTTCACCATGAGT
>VSDK01019098.1:520592-580592 GCA_009767595.1 Symbiodinium kawagutii | reverse complement strand
ATCTTTTCTCGGCCATTTTCTAACACGTTGAATTTTTGTCAAGAATTTTTAGCGGCCCTGAATTGCATTTGGCAATCTTTTAGCACATGTAAGGTCTTAACAAAAAAACATTTGCGGGGTGGCAATCAACGCGGGATCAATCTCCCTTAGCCCCGAGTGCGCTCCAAATGATCTTCACAAACACAAGTTTAGCTAGTAACCGGGCCTCTGGCAGGAGAACCTTGTGAGCAAAGTGGGCCCGGGGTTTACCTTTGCCCCTGAAAGCTTTCTGTCTGAGACCCTTGATTTGAACGCCTTCTGTAACACCACGGTGGACATGGTTTGTGCGACGCAGAAGGGGGCTGGGAACGAACAAGTAGAGGTCACAGTTGTTCGCGGCTCGGGGTAACCAAAACAGGGATTCGTGACTAGGGTATCAAGGGGCAGCCTACCTGGTCAGAAAACAAAAACAAAACGTTGAGGAAAAGAACCAATGCAACTGCACTTGGTTTGATGCTTGCGAAACAATCCGTGGAGAAAAAAAGATAAAGAAGGACCTTTGACTTACAATTTCGACCGACTGAATTTGCAAGGCACCGCAGAATTCACAAACAATTGCCCATGTTCGAAACTTATACTTTCTGGATGGAAGGGGAGGGGGCCCTTTTATGTCCCAAGGCAGCCGAGAGCAACGTTTGGAAACCATTTGAAGGCCATGTGCAATCATGTTCTTTCCGATTGTAGTCTCACTTCCTGGGGGGCGATTCCTTCTGAGGTCCCTGCTGTGTGAAAGCGCGCTGTGGGGCCCACGGTTTTGCGTCACACAGAAGACATCGCATGACAGCCAAAAACATGCTACCCAGTAGAAATCAGAAGGGGGAACAACAAGAAGGCAATCTCAAGTTCGACAGCCATCAAAAACACGCTCCACATTGCCTACCACATTGCGCAATGCATTTTGCACAACCCACTAAGATTCAAACACTGACATGTCACTGCGGAACATGCCCACGCCACGACAGCACACAACATGACTATTGTATGCACAATAGTATAACCCCCCCGCCCTCCGGCCCCCCCGCGATTTTTCTATTTTTTGGGGGGGTCTGCTTTGCAATTGTATATCTGACATCTGGACTCTCCCCACGACTCTCCTCGAAGGCCTCTTTCTTTCCTTTCTTTCTTTCCTTTCTTTCTTTTCTTTTCTTTTGTTATCTTTCCTCTCTTTTCCTTTCTTTTCTTTTCTTCTCTTCTCTTTTCTTTCCTTTTCTTTTCTTCTCTTCTTTTCTTTTTTTTCTTTTTTTCTTTTTTTCTTCTTTTCTTTTCTTTTCTTTTAACCACAATTGAAACCATTTAACCACAATTCAAAAACAATAAGGAAGAAAGAATAGAAGTGAGCCAGGGAAGTTGTTTTTATTGCAATTGCGAATTTCAATTGATAATTGCAATTGCAGGAGCTTGCAAGGGGGTACCCTTTGCGAACCTGTTTTTTGCAAATTTTTTGTGAAAGGATTTTAAAAAAGAAAACAGCTGTTTTGGACAAGGTCATTTTTTTGAATTTGTACAGGTTTGCTTTGCTTGTACTTTTGAAAAGCGTCCAATCATAACTAGAACGCATTTAAACGCAATTCAAAAACAATAAGGAAGAAAGAATAGAAGTGAGCCAGGGAGGTTGTTTTTTATTGCAATTGCTAATTTCAATTTCTAATTGCAATTGCAGGAGCTTGCAAGGGGGTACCCTTTGCGAAGCTGTTTTTTGCAATTTTTTAAAGGATTTTAAAAAGGAAAACGCTGCTTTGGACAAGGTATTCTTCTTGAATTTGTAAAGGTTTGTCTTGCTTATTGAAGAGAATTTAATCACAATTAAAAACTTTGATACTGGTTGTGAGCCGGTTTTCTAGATCAATACTAGATTCAAATTAGCCCTTTTATGATTTAGTAAGGGGGAAATCTGACAATTTGTGATTGTTTGGAAACATATTTGCAGCTATCGTGAATGTGGCACTATTATTGCAGCTGCTCTGGAACAAGTTGACGTTCTGTAATTTAAAATCAGTACGGGCTAGTTTAAATGTAGTAAGGGCTGAAAAATCCAAATCTGGAAAATTGTTGCAGCTATTGCAATCGCTTCACTATTGCTCGTTTAACGCTGTACGGACCGCTATGGTAATTGTGATGACTACTATCATCCAGTGTGGGTTATGATAGTTAATTGTGGTTCAATGATTGGTTGAGAATGGTTGGCCAACTACCATTCCGTGTCAATGATGCTTCATTACTGATGGCAAATGATTTGTTCATAGTGGGTAATCATGGTTAAGTACCAGTAGTACCGCACAAGGCGGTGGCGGAAGTTTCCAAGATAGGAGCACTATAGGAGTGTGCAGTTGTGGTTGCGACAATGTGAGCATCGATCTGGCCACTTGACTGGCAGCCTATCTGTCTAGCCATCTTTCTATCAGTGGATCAGTTTTCTTTCTGTCTGTCTGACTGTCTATCTATCTATCTGATGATTTATTCGTTTATCTATCTGCCTATGTACTTGTCTTTCTATCTACCTCACTATCTATCTCGTCATCTTTCTGTCTATGTATCTATCTATCGACCTGTCCATCTATCTACTTATCTATTTGCCTATCTACCTATTTGTCTATCCATCTACCGAATTATTTGTCTGACCATCTATGTGTCCATCTGTCTATCTTTCTGTCTATCTACCTGATCTACTTTTCTATCTGACTCTCGTTTCGTCTACCTATCTGTCTATCTATCGACCCATCTAGCCATCTGAATCTGGCCATCCAATTGTCTGTCTATTCCATCTATCTATTCTAGCTATTCTATCTATCTATCTATCTATCTATCTATCCATCTATCGATCCATCTATTCATCCATCGATGCATCTATGTATCTGACTATCCATCTAGCCACCCATCGATCTGACTATCGACTTGTCGATCTATCTGGCGACCTCTTTGTCTAACCATCTTTCGTCTATCCTCCAAATGTGCTTCGATCATGAAGTGTTTTGCATCTAGGTGTTTGGCCACTTTTGATAATTGGACCTTGCAAAGGTGTTCCGATCATCAAGTGTTTTGCTACTTTTGACCTGCAAATGTGCTTGGCGCGCAAGCGTTGTGCACATTTTGGCCACATCAATCACGAAAAGTGACGCGAAACGCAAGTGTTTTCCTACTTTTGTCTCCTGTGTTCCAAAAGTGTCAAAACGTGCTGTGTTTTGACACATTTGCTTGAAAATATGCTTCTCGAAAACTTGTGAAAAACTACGAGTTTTTGCGACTTCGGACGTGAGAATGTGCTTCGCGCGCAGGCGGCGTGCCAATTTTCATGATCATATGACATCTCCGAAAAGTGGCCCGAAACGCTAGTAAAATTGCAGTTTTTATTTTGGTACAAGATTTTATGCTAAATATTTGCTTCGCGCGCAGGCAGCGTGCCAGTTTTGAGAATCATGAATCATCAACAGTGCTCCGAACATGTAGTGTTTTTACGATTTTGACTTCCAAATGTACTCGGCCCCTAGGTTTTTTAACGATTTTGAACGTTGAATCCTCTAAAAGTGCTCCGAGCATGCAGTGTTTTTACGATTTTGACTTCCAAATGTGCTTCGCGCCTAGGTTTTTTCACGATTTTGCAACTTGCATCTCCCAAAAGTGCTCCGAACCTGACATGTTTTTACGATTTTGACTTCCAAATGTGCTTCGCGCCTAGGTTTTTTAACGATTTTGCAAGTTGCAACTTCCAAAAGTGCTCCGAGGCTGACATGTTTTTACGATTTTGACTTCCAAATGTGCTTCGCGCCTAGGTTTTTTAACGGTTTTTGCACACACCTTCCGCCACAGTGGTCCGCACCCGCCGCTTTAGCGAGGTACCCTTCTGGACCCTCATGATGCACAAAACCTTGCAAAACACAGCATTTCGCGACTTTCCTAACATTTTGGCGCGCTCGCACTCTCATCTTTCTCACTTCTCTTCTTTCTCACATCTGCATAGGCGATCTACCCTAGCTGAGTTGTCCATATTGTCGGAAGTTAGACTTCTAAACTTCCTTCGAATAGTTGATATATTTGTCAAATTAACTGTGATGGGCAATTATTTTTTTGAACTCATGGTCAACTAATCGTTAAACGGGTGGTCAATGATCAGTGGTTAAAAGAAATCCTGGTTACTCTTCGAGCATTCCTGTTTATGATGAAACATATTGCACTATGGTTCAACTCCGATGGCATAACCACTAATCCAACCATCAATGGTATAACCGAGGGTTAGCCCGTCAGTGTTCACCATGGGTTAACAAACACCTAAGTTTATGCTTTCTTGGTACCCATCGTCACCATCAATTCTGCAAATAATCCTTCCCATTGCACGCGAATAATTCCTTCTCCGAACATGACCCTGCTTCCCCAAAACGGACTCATTCTGGCGTCAGTATCAGTTTTGAGGATTCAAACGGCAGAAGCTGATACTGAGGAGGAGGAATTACCATCTATATTGGAGTCATGTGGTTGATATCTCTCACTCGCGGAAATGGTACTGAATGATCGCGATTCCAAACATCTGCCGACAACATGCCAGTGCTCACTGCATCCGGAACTCCACGAGCCAAGCGATCCTGCGCTTGGCTAAGGTGGGTAGGGTGAGCAACTAGTGGTGGCTGGAATTTCACAAATGGTAGTTTCTCAAGCCATGGGGAATCCCACAGGTATGGTTGGTCTACTTCTAACTACTATAAATGGTTGAGGACTTTGATGATTTTTACGGGGTCGCCTAAGAAACCCCAAAGGTATGGTTAACAACGACCAACCAACCAATGGCATGGTTAAGCAGCTAGTTAATGGTTGAAGCTAGCTGGGAATGACCAATGAAAATATGGGATATACCAACCATATGGTGGTTTCAAGCCATGTGGAACCCCAAAGTTATGGTTTGCTCACTACTATGAACGCTTTGTATAAAGGATGAGGAACTGGGGGTCCCCCCAAATAGTTTTGTTCCAATAGGGAGTTGCAACCAACAATACTGATTGGTTGAGTAACCAATCACCCGCTCATTACAAACTCTGATTACAATGGTCGTTGATTCACTGGTGATTCGTGTTGAATCTGCTGATTAATGCTGAATAGCTCCCAAACTATCTATGATGTGTGGGGATAGGGTTTGGAAACAACAAAAGCGGTTGGCAACCCGTCAACCGAAGTAGGTAAGATTGAACATTCAGCAATTGTACACCCAAAAGGCTTTTAACCAACTTGAACTTTAGCAACAACAACTAGCAAAGTATCAACATCGCATTGTAGGGGATTCATCAACCAGCATCTGTAATCGCTGATATCAGTTGATAATAGGGTGTCACAACCAACAATAACCATTCACCAGTAAGTATCGCGGGTCAACGACCTGCGATCCGTAAAGCAAGACCCTTGATTGTAGGAGTTGATAGCCAACATATATAAACACAAGTGATTCAAATCATTCCGCTATGATAAACAGGAGTATAGCGGTCTTCAACCAACCCGGATGAACCCGTGCATCTACTAAACAATGACAACCCAAATGAACGCGACTCCTGCACCATTGTGAAGAGAAGCATACTAGGCGTTATGATTAACCCCTAATCACGAACCTTCAAGCCCAACACTTTAACCCAGAAAGCCTATGATTGATACACCTAAATGTATTACATCCTCATAATTACTATTATTCTATGAGTTAAACTCTATGATTACCTCTAAAATGATCATCAAACATCTATGATAAATCCTCACCTCTAAAGCCTATGATTACTTCCGAAATGATCATCCTACGATTCCTCCCTTATCTCGGCCCAGCATTGATGATCACGGGCCGGCCAAGCGAAGCGAAGCGAGCGCCTCCACAGTGCTCACGATGTTGCCTCGGGAGGTGATTCCGAAGCGCTGCGGTGTAAGTTTTGATCAACGGGAGCGAACTGGCGAAGGCCCGGAGCAGCTTGCATTGGTTGAGTTACATAGGTTGATAACGGGTAATGATGGTTAAGTTTAGTCAACTAATAATGCTTGAGATTCGTTAATAATGGTTGAATGGTTGATTGATCGTGGTTGATAATGGTTACTCGTAAAGGTTAATGATGGTTAATGATTGGTTAATGATGGTTAAATGGTTAATGATGATTAAGATTAGTCAGCTAATGACTATGGTTCACAATGATTGGTTAATATGATCCAGTGAATGGTTAATGATTGGTGATAATGATCGGTTGATACAATTGATATAACCGTTGCTTGATAATTGGTTGATTGATGATGGTGAATGATTGATTGATAATGGTTAAGATTGGTAATGATTGACATCAAGGTTAATGATGGTTAAGATTCGTTAATCAATGATTCTGGTTAATTAATAGTGATTGATTGACTGGATAATGCTTCATAATGGTTGAGATTCGTCAACAATGATTGACAATGGTTTATGATGATTGGTTCATGGTTAGTCGATAATGGTTAAGATTGCTTGCTAATGATCAGTAACGATTAGTTCTTCATGGTAAATATGCAATGACTAACGTGTTGATAATGACTTCTGGCTGATTAAGGGTTGATATACCAACCAAGTAGCTGTTGATCGATGCCAACTAATACCCAAGCTTCATGGCTAACTGGTTAATAATGGTTTGTGGTTGATAATAGGGAATGATAACCAACAAAAAAGGGGATATACCAACTGTATGTGGCGAGCTAGGTCAGTACAAACCATCCAACAGCCATGGGTAGTTGGCTGCACATCCCAACAGCTCAACAAATTTGGTGAGGATGTGAGCAGCCACCCGCACCTCCGAGGCCCCACAGCCATATCCAGAAAACTATCAGTTAGCAACCATGATTCACATATCTTCGGATCCACAGTGAAATCACTGTTCACTAAGCCACTGAGTGGTTCTTAAATCATGCCAACATGACAAGTCACCAATACTCTTGTTGAGTGATTCCATGCTTCACTTATCTGCCTGTCTTTGCAACAAGTCTGTGTCCTCGAAGGTGGAACGTCCTCCAACCTATGTGTTGTTGTGGGGATGTTTCATCTCCTGTAGGTCTTGCAGGCTCTCAACAAACAATCTACGATAGGATTTCCAGCTGATATATTTGATACCATTCTTTCAACCTTCTGAGGTATACATCTATCTCTGTTGAATTTGAGCCGAAAATCCCTTTTGCAAGATACCACATGAGCATCACTACTGAGATTCATTGCTATGGTAAAATTCATCGGGTAGATCATCTGCAAATCACCAGTCATATCCTGCCAATACATGATTATACAATTCAGTCTGTATTGGTTGGATCATAGTTATGTCATATATATTTTTCATTACGGCTCAAATAGTGATCTGCCAACGGTTCCATGTGGTATACCCTCATACTTGACGGTATTTGCCACTTAACCTCTGCTTGCAAACATCTACAAATCTTCCAGTGTTTGCTAGTAAAAAGTCTTATCAATATCAACTATTACCATCATCCATGTATTGACATTGACCATTCTCAAGCATCACTCAGGTATTGACCATCATGAACCATAACCAGCCACCATGGATTTTTCACCTCACTTGTGGGTCACCCATCTGGCTACCCTCTACGAACGGTCGCTTCAGCCACGTTACGAATGGCCATTACCAAGTCGTCACGTAGGGAGCAGCACAAACAGCCGTTGTCCAAGACCGTCACCGACTGCAACGTGGACGGGATCCCAGGAGCATAGGCTGCACGTTGTGCTTCCACCAGGTTCTGGTGAAGTTTCTGGTGCGTCATGTGTGCTATTATACTTATCAAACATTAATTAACGAATAATCATGCAACACAATGTTAAATAATTCGTTAATTGTTAACCATTTAACAACCATTGTTAACAATTGTTTAATAAGTATAATATGTTTAACCATTGTTTAATAAGTATACTTATTAATTAACAATGGTTAATGATGGACAATATTGACCGTTTCTATCAACCATAGTTCACCTAGCTATTCCAATGTATCCAAGCTGGCTTGACAGTGAAGCTTGGATCAGCTTGTTGCTGTGTCGTAAATTCTTCTGTTGCTTTCTCGCAGTTCGCCAGGGATGAAAGCACAGGAGAACCCAGTGAAAAACTGCAGACGACCAGCTGCTCTGCAGCATGGGTCGGAGCACACGCAGGATGGGACTTGGTGAAGATGCTGAGACATCTGTGTTGAACGTCCAAGGTTTGGGAGGTTGATCATCCAAAAACCATCCCAAAACGGGTTCCAAGGGTGAAACAACACCCTGTCCTCAACCTGCCTAACTCAATTGGCGATTGAACCCAAAAGATCAAAAGTCTTCATTTGCGGTTGATCACAGTGGCTTACCGTTGGTTTATGGACCATTGTTGACTGGGATTCTTGTTGTCAACTCAATAGCCAGCGGTTCGTAACTTCTCAACCAGGAGTACTTGTTTTGAACTACCATCACTGTTCATAAACTATTGCCATTACTAGAACTGATTTGCTTTGGATATTGATTGCTTGTTCAGCAAAAATCAACCGTTAGATGGCCAAGGATCAGTGGTGAAAGTGCGATTGATCATTGGCTGCACACTACGGACATACAATGAAATGCTGTCAATCTCCAAAAAACTGTTCGATCCAGCAGTAGCCCTTTTGGGCCTCTATCAATCATCATTGCTCATCACGAACCATTCAGCATGAAATACCACTGAACAACCATTCACCAATCATCAAGCCATCAATCAACTGTCGGTACATCGTTCATAAACTATTATGATATTGACTCGTAACCATTGCATTGAGCACTGTATTCACCACGATCATCATTATAATCATGATCCACAACCATGATCAGCCATCAAATAAGCATCATATCAACCATCTTCATTCGTTATCCAATAATTATTGTCCACGATGAATCATGATCTTACCAAGCATTATTCACCATTAACATCCATTCATCAAGCATTGGCCACCCTTCCTCAACCAACATTGACTTGCCAGTGCGTAGCTTTCCACAGCAAAACAACGCAGACCTCCATGGTCGATTGGACGCCCACGCCTGGCGATGCCATTCATGGTTCGAACGGTGCCTGCCCTAGGGTCGTTTGTGACTCTCTCACTGCATACCTTCCGACCCATCACACGTTTTGGCAAATTCCACTCATCATGCTAGCAACTTCCCACTCCTTGATAGCAACTTCCGGGACATGTACTCATCACTCATGACCTCTGTCTGCTACTGATCACTATGCATCATGGGAGCTCCTCTGCCTGACAGCTGAATCGATGCTGTTCACAGACCCAGCAGCCGCACCATCTTCCAGAAGCATCTCGTCGATAGCTGCGGCACCAAACTCGTTCTCGATCACGGCGTATCTCGGTGAACCGGCATCGTTGTTGATGGAATCATGACATACACCTCAACATCAACCTCAATATCCAAGTAGATCAATGTCCAGCCTTATATCATAAAGCATTCAGAATATCAACTTTGTGGTCCTAAGTACACCTTACCCAACTACATCAAGCATCATCAACCATCTTCAGTGACGACCAAGTGAACTATCAGCCAGATGCGGATCGCCCAGCAACACACTAGGGGCGCGTCCAAAGTCATGCTGGGCCGCAACTTGCATTTGATCAATGCAAATGAACTGCCATATGAGTGCTTCTCAAAATAGTGGGACCCCCAAATCATCCAGTTTATCCACTATCTATAGTAACAAACAAACAATTTTTTGGGATCCCCTATTTTCAGAAACCTCCATACATAGTGACAATAAGCCTCAACAAGCATTCCAGTAGCTGGGTTTGACGCCGAAAGCTTTGATTAGACTGTGAAGAACCTCCTGACTGATCATTAGCTGTTCACCTCCGAAACAGCACCCCAGTTTCACTCAGGAATCTATTCTTTTGGGGGGTGGTGCATTTTGGGAAACACTCAAAATCACCCAAAAATACGAAGAATGCACACAGTTTTGAGGGGTATCCTGGCATCCACCCCATTCTGGTCGCTCAAATCATGAACCACCACTAATGCCAAGCATGGAACTTTTTACTTGACATGTCGGGTCTGTCCCATGATTGATGATCCTTAACCACACTCAAACTTGCACCACAATCAACCCATTCACTTGGGTGCTTCTGGAGTCATGGGGTACCCCCAGTTTTATCATCTAATCATTAAGCATAGCAACAAACCACCCATAACTCTGGGGTCCTCACTGCCTCGAGAAACCACCACTTGACGTTGCTGCGACCACGGTACTTCTTCCCGTGCTGCGTGCGCAAGATGTAGTTCAACAGGGTGGTCTTTCCAGCACCAAGAAAACCAGTCAGCACCTGGGGGCTCATTGATTTGATCCTTAGTTGATGGGTAGTTGATGGTTCATGATGGCTCAGGTTGGCTGATATGTTGCCTATAGTTGATGGTTCATGATGGTTCATGTGAGGTGATATGCTGCCCAGTTGATGGGCAATGGATGGCTTATGTCAGCTGATTTGCTGCCTAGTCAATGGTTACTGATGGCTTACGTTAGCTGATATGCTGCCTAGTTGATGGCTAATTGATGGTTGATCATGGCTGAAATCATGGCTAGTTGATGCTGAATGGTATCTAAAATGGGTTGTTTTGATGGTGAATTTTGGTGGATGATGATTGTGGAACATTGTTGACTCTCGTGAAGTATCCCAAGCTTTCCTAATGGTGAAAGTGAATTTGAAACACAATGCTTCACGTTGGAAAAGCAACTATTGAAATCCAAGTGTATCAAGTGTATCCATTTTGCCATGCTTAAATCTTATCCAATCCACCCTGTGAAACGATGTAAGGGAAACCCGATCAGGGGAAACGATGTCAGGAAAACCCGATCAGGGGGGGTTGGTGGTTCCATCCATGTCTGAGAAGTGCGTCCTAACAATCGACATCGAAGGCGTCTCATGACTCCTTGCAAAGCTCTGGCTTAGCTGAAGGACCAGGATCCATCATCAATACCAAATGGTGGTTTTCAAGTCATCGGGGGACCGCCCAGTCATCCTTCATTTCCCCGCTATGATAATAAATCAACCATTTTGTGGGTCCCCTATTCTGAGAAACCCCCAAATATCTTTGAACAGCGCTGATCAATTGCTCTGAGGCTTAGGGTTCAGGATGCCCGCTCTGACTTGTGACGCATCAGCTGACGCATGCGAACAGAGATGTAGTCCGACCTACGAATTGAGATGTCATCTGGCACATGCTTGGTCCTACAAGCTGACATAAACTGCAATGAGGAACACCCCAAAATGGTTCATTCATTGCTGTAAATAGTTACTGCAAGATGATGACTGCGGGGTCCCCTATTGTGACTATTGTGAGAAACACCCATATTGCCAAATGTGTGTGTACCGACGTGCGTTATCAACTATCAAAACACTCCTTCCTATTCAAACTTCGGGCCACCTGCATCTGCTGCGTATCCCGGCGGTCACAGGGATTTTGCCATGCGCCAAAATGCCTGGAGTCAGATCGATGGTTCATGATGCTCAACGGTGGTTAGTGATGATTCTTGGTGGTGGATTGCTGGTTCGTGATGGCTAGTCATGGATAATGAGCTGGTTCATGATGGTTCGGAATGGTGCCATTGGCGCTGAAATTTGGTATGTGGTTCGTTAGCATTGGTAGCCAATATGGTGATGGAAAGTATCATTAATGGCCCCTGGTAACTATTGGTTTGCAATGCTGAATGATCAAGGTACAGTCGTGGGTATTGCCTAATAGGGATGGTTCATCACGTCGTTTATCGGGTTCGGTAATGGTTGACGAAATGTTTGATTACTTTGGTATGCCAGTAGCTGATCGATACGAATTGTAACTCAAAAAACGATGCACAAATGGGTATGTGCAAAAATAGCGGTACCCCCAAAACGAATGGTTTCCTGATGTTTCCTCGTAAAATGACATTTTTTGGTGGGGCCCATTGGTTACCCTATGGCTTGGCACATACCCAAATATGCACAAGACACAGCAGTGCCAGTGGCGCAGCATGGCGCAGCTTGGCTTCGCCGCCTTCGGCTTTGCGAATGCACTCGTCTGAATCCAAGGGAGCAAAGATGGTCAGGCCGTCGTCCAGCTTCACCTGGCGAAACAGATCTCACCAGTGCATTTTCTGCTGGGGAAGGAATGGTGAGCAAGGAATGCTGGGAATGGTCTCTCACAGCTGTAACCTTAGCAAGGAAGGAATGCTGCTGGCAAAATGCTCAGCTTTCCTTTCAGTTAGCTGAGCAAGTCAAATGACCACCCTGCCTGACCCTTGTGCTGCAACCTGCCAGTTGATATCAACCTCATTCACCATGGATCACCATGAACCGTCAACAGGGGCGTCATTGAACTCCCATTCTTCGCAAGTGATGATCATCATTATCAATTCACAAAGGCCAGGCCAGCCATTAAAACCCAATCTCCTTTGCTGAGCACATCACAGACTTGATGATAACTCCCCAGGTTACCGCGTGGTCCATAGGCCAGAGGCACTTCAACCATCGGCTCTCTTGAAGCCTTGTACCTCTCTGGCAAATTAATGTGGCAAATTAACCTGGCAATGGAACGTCCACCATCGATCAGCTGATTTCCCAGGGTTTACCAACAACACAACTGGTGATTTTCCATTGCCAGGTCAGTTTCCCTGAGGGCCAGTCAAATGATCTGATCCCAGAGAACCCACAGCAGCATCGCGGTGCTACCCCTGCAACCACACCCCGTGTTGGTCGGCAGAGCCTGGTACGGTACCCGCTGGTCCTCTGGCCAGCCGGGCTCGCGGTACCACAGCTTCACGATGGTTCCAGATTCGAAGCCATCCACGTTGCACCTTGGAATAGTCACAGGGGGTTAGAAACTTTGAGCTTCCAAAGCCACTGGTGAAGTGGTGAAGCTGTGAGGTTGTTTTTGAGGATTGGTATCTTTTATGGGGGAATATTGGGATTGGTGGATTCTCATCATCTTTCCGGTTGTTTGATCAATTTCACAACAAACTGGCAGAACCTTCAACAATCACCAGGGGTTACGAGTGGTTTATGAGGCTTCGTGGTGGCAGGTGCTGCCCATAATGCGAAAAATCGGTGAGACTAGCATGGTAACTTCACGCCCTAAACTGACCACAGCCAGTTCGCTGATGTTTACAAGGTTGCAGGACTGTATTGCATAGGCTTTTGACAAGTAGAAACATAGCCAAACATGCGACCATAAACCGAAACAAACTAAACTTGCAAAAGAGTGCAATGAAGACTGTGATGGCGACGGCCAAAAACGTGAAGGCAAAACAGAACAGGAAAGTAGGTGACCATCCACCATTTGCCGTTGTGAGAATGTAACTGAAGAGTCAACCATTGCATTGGAGAATCAACTCCCAGTATTACATTGGAAAGTCCACCATTGCATTGGAGAATCAACTCCCATTCGCTGACCATCCACCAGCTCTCTGTGTCCCAACTCCACCCGGTCGCCCACGTCGAATCGGAGACCTTCCGCCTGGCCCAACGCTGGTGGATCTGCTGGTTGCCATGGGTTCATGGGTCATGGTTACAAGTGAGGACTACGTTGGTTGCTACTTTGCAAGGGTTCAGGGGAAACATGATTGTAGAAATTCCTTCTTCCGGGATTAGGCTAAGTATGTTGATCATTTTTTTCTATAATTCGGTCGGCGACCAAACCTTTATAAGCCATTTTGAGCCAGTACTAAGCATTATTAATCACTAGTTGACAAATGGCAAATGATAACAATTCAACCCAGGCTTGTGCAGCTGTCGTTTTTGTTTAGCTCATTGGTTGGCTGCAACCCATATCAACTACTGTCGTCAACAATAGAATCTAATCTATGCTACACTTAGCTTCACACCAATGCTTTTTTGATGAAATTATTCATTGCTAATAAATGTGTTTCTTGTTGATTGCTATTGTAGCCCCTGGTCAACCATCAAGCACTAGCATTTCATTCAGCATGACAATAATGTAACTCATACGTATATTATGGCTTTTGTTCTCAACTGTTGCTTAATCAACAGCTACCAGTCCAGTGGTATCTATATAACTATATTGTTATTATTCACTGCTATACTCAGTTAACTATTGTATAAATTACCACTACATAATTATTGTACGCAACCAAACATTTTTTGAAAGTAGATAATACTACGTGACCCCAAATGAATTTGGTTGGGTTATGGACTCCTGCTACCCAACGAGCTTGACCCAACAGCAGAATCCGCCTGACGTATAACCCGCCGTGCTCGCGCTCGCACGCTAGGGCGAAATGCTGGAGATCTTGCGTCGCGATGGCGGGGACTGGCCGTACATCTAAATACATGAAGGTTAACCTTGCACCACAACAATTTCCTGATGGTTAATTTTTACTGATGGTTCCTCCTGGTTAATGAAGGCGAATCACTAGTGGTTGATGATTGAACTTATGAAGAAAGTGCCATGGATTCAAAGCATACTACCAGTTTCGATGGTTGAGCATGCTAGTAATCCTTGGTTTCATCCACCATCAAATTCAACTTTCATCATTCTCAGCTCACATTTTTACAATTCTTCCCTGTCAAATGACCATCCCATGAACAATGCTAAATAGTTCTAAGAATTTGGTAGTTATAAGTTTTTTTTCCGCTTTCCATGCGTTCGGTCCAAAAGCGAACCTACACACCCTGCACACCAAACACAAAATGAATTTGGCGAAAAGGGCTAGCGTGCAAAGTAGTTAATTACAAGACATTCTAAGAATATGAGTCCATCAACCAACCCTCCGCACTACTGGGGAACAAAAATAGAAGGTTCAAAAGCAACAATCAGGTTTTGATGGTAGTTTTTGTTTTATAGATTTCCGATTATCGCCAGCTGGCAATTTGACCGCCACTTTCAAACAGTTGTGCTTTGGTAGAACTCTGTCAGACTGTATTGACCGCACATCTTGCGGCAGTGGGTCCAAACTTCGTACCCCTGGTTCCCCCATCATGAACCACTGTTTCCCTTTCTTTGTTGGTGATTATCCCCTAGCATTGGATGGTTAATATTGACCACTCATCTTGTAAGTGCAAGAAAACTACACACGGTGGATGGCTTGGAGGTGCACACCAAAATGCAAACCATCAATGGTCCAACGGGGATCTAATCTGGTTGGTGGTGCGAACAACCACCGCGTTATGAAACAATGCGCAAGTCAACCAACCAGTTGATAATAATTACTAGGGAAAATGTACACGTTGGTTGACCAGTAATTGTGTACCTTACTAGGGAAAATAGAACATGTTTAGAAACACCTGCCAGTAATGTATATAATTGAGGCACTGTGGATTGTAATGGTATATAAAGGTAGAACCCATAATGGCGCTAATGATCGCAACCGCGTGTTTTTCGTCTTTCCTCAAAATCCACACTGACGTTTTGAGAGTTCGCTTGTACAATGACCAAACATATTTCGGAATTGTTGCGCGGTCTGTGTTTGCAACGACTCTATAACACTCAATCAGCAATTTTGTTCCCTGGGCGGCAGCAGAAACCTTGAAAGACAACGACTGCACAAACACAGCAGAGATAGCAGCAGAGAGGGTTCTTCGAGGAGATTTGATTTTAGGTTCAGCCGGGACTCTCAATGGCACCTTGATGATTTCGCCAATGGCATAGTGGGAACCATCGACTTCTGGGTTCCCCATTACACCTAGGCCTCGCAAATGTGAAGCCGAACCAACAGGACACTCAAAGCCTGCCATATTAGGTCAGTTTAGCACCTTTCCAATTCAATGTACACTCTTGGCAACTAACATAGACCCTGTCAGGTAGGGTTGACCGCCCTGAAAGGGATACCCTTCTGGTAGGCTCCGGCTGTGAGTTTCCAGGAGGGTACCAAGTTACCAGCTGAAAATCGGAGGTGCGGTCAACCCACCAACCCATCAACGATGGCCTGTTAGACAAAGCTACAGACCGAGCAACATCTCCTGCCTTGAAAGCAGGAGAGATGCCAGCAAACCGCCCTGGGCGCGTCCATCTTCCACACCAAGAAGGGGGGACATCGATTAATTAATGATTAAACAAAATGTGGGTGTGGACACAAGGAGAGCCCCCCAAGTTCGCTAAGTTGGTTTATAAGTGGGTTAGCTACCAGTTGTGGCAAAAATATAGTTATAGTTGAATGCCGCTTATTCATCAATTTTAATTCGGGGCCACCTTGTGTGTGTTTATACAATTCAAAGCTGCATGTGAACTTTTGAGATATTGTAGTTGATAGTGCTGCGGATGATGACGATGCAGTGCTTGAGAATAACCATATTTAATATTAATGACAATGTTGTTGACGGTGATGGTAATGATGTTTAAGAAACTAAAAAAATATCATGAAATTGTAGCGATTTCCGGAAATCGTCAAAATACATGAGAGGCAAACATGAAACTGTTTACATGCTGGTGCATCTCACTAACCACCATCCATTACCATGTTCCATCAACATTAACCAACCGTAATCAACATGAATAAGAGAACAATATCATTATCAACATCCATTATCATTATCCCTCACTAAGTTGTCATGAGTCATGAATGAGTCATGAAACCATCACTAACCCACCATTTACCATCATAAAACTCACAGTTTCAATCGCACAGATTCACCTCCTGTGCTTCCCGACCACTGAAGAAACCAAAACCTGGCACGGATGCAGCTGCGGACGAGCCATCCGTCAGAATGGCACTGCCCCACTCAGCTGGTACGCCATCAGGTGGTATGGGGCTTTCTTAACATTGGGGGAACCCCAAAAATGATTGGTTTCATGATGGGATATTAACCATGGATAGCAAATTAAATGGAATATCAGCCATATGATATCAACCATGATGAATCCCATATCATATTAACCATGATTAATCCCATATGAACCGTTGATACAAACTGATTATTTCCATTTTTGATGGTATTCAAATTGATACAAACCACTTTCTCCATTGATATCCCATATGAATCCTGTATTAACTGGTTGGTGGTTTCAACCCGTTTGAAAAATATTAGTCAACTGACCATTTGTTAATGATTCCTAGTGAAAATGAAACATGTTTCACACCACCAACCAGTAACGTATATAACTAAGGCGCTGTGGATTGCAATGGTATGTATTGTTTTCCCTATTTTTGTTGCTTATCATCCCCCATTATTGGTTGTTTAATATTGACCCATAGCCATATATATATATATATACGGTATATCCACTACTAATGTTGTGTCTTATCCCCTATGATTAACCATTAACCAGCACTTATCTCCATTGATCTCCCATATGCATCCTGTATTAACCATTCATATAGTTGGTGTAGATCCCCTAGTGTTCCCGAATAGAATTGAAAACGGCTAAAACGTTAAGTGCAGGCAACTGCAGCAGCAACACCTTTTGCTATGCAGTTGGCCTGTGCGGCTGGTTTTGATCAGATGTCAAACACACCTGTTTCACAAAATCCAAAACTTCGACAAGTGGTGTCACCCTGAGATTCCACCCATCGGTGCCCAAGGCTACCGGGTAAGGAAGTTGATAAACTCACCACTTGTCTGGAAAAACAGCCGCAGCCACCAGGCTCCAATCAGGACCGTAGGTGGCTTAGTTTGAGCGTTTCCTCCGTTTCAGAGGAGGTCGAGCTTGGGGCATCCCAAGCATGGACCACAAAAGATCAAATTTGGAAAAAGCTTCATGGACAGGTAGACGTCTGTCCGAAGGAAAACCTTTGTACCCTTTGTGTGTCAGCTCATCGGCCCACTGGTTGTAGTCCCTCTTCATGTGCGAAGGCGCCAGTTGTACCCCCGCTCGGTGAAGAAGGACGATGAGCTGCATCAAGAATGCCGAAGTAGGCATCTTCTTAGTCTTCTGGTTGAGCATGGCGAAGATGTTCCCTTGGTTGTCTGAGATCAACGCCATTCTGGTTCGAAGAAGGGAGTTGCCACCTTTGAGCAGTAAGAAGTAGGTGAGGATCAGCGTGCCGAACATCTCTAGGGCAGCAATCCTCTTGGTCGGATCACCATTCTTGTGTGCCCAATGGTGTTCCTCCAGGTTGATTTCGAAATGGAACCACCATGTTTGGGATTTGGATGGATTTTCCACGTTCGCTAACCATCCAACACAGGTTGACTGACCATATAAACCGTGAAATTTAAAGACCGCATAAATCGATCTTGAGTTGGTTCAAAAGACCATATAGATCAATATCAGGATGTCATGGCAAATCCCATAGTTGCTTACAACAACTTTCAATGTCATGCTCTTAGTGGGCCTATGCTGTGCGGTGATGCAGGCATGCTAGATCTTAAGGCTGACCTGAATTCAGTTGGTTGAAACAGCATATGTCTTGCCCACATTGCAAAATGAATGCCAAATCAGGCATAGCAGATCTCCCTTGGCAGTGTGTATGGCATTTGAAATTGTGCTGGACCACAATTGCAAGAATCTTAGTTGATGCCTGAATAGCTGAAATATTTTTTATTGCCCATGTTGCAAAATGAATGCAATTTGAAGCGTAGAAGCTTTCACCTTGCAGAGCTAGATTGCACTTGCAAGGATTTTGAACTGAAACAACAATTGGGCATTTTGCTCATATGCTGCAATGAATACAAAGTGAGGAATAGAAAGTTTTCGTGCTGCAGTGTCTATGACACTTGTGTAACATGGTCTGTGATTTGAGTACCTTTTCTAGATTGCGGCGTGTGCCATGTCAGAGCACTCCAGAGCATGAAGCGCGAAAAGTAAAAAACATATTCAGGCTAGCTGGACTACTGCCGTGATAAAGTCCTTAATGCGTCAATCCTCCCATGTGTTCAGGGATGTGTTCGGGAGATTCAAAGGGAGACATGGAACAATCTATGCGCGCAAACGTTCCCAAGGAACAGTCTTTGCGGTCTGTGAGCAGTCGCGAACGTTGGTATGCTCGCGAGCACCAAAGGAACGATCCATGCGCGCAAACGCTTGCAAGGAACGTTCTTTAAGACTTTGTGAGCATTCGGGAGATTGGTATGATCGCGAGCACCACAACAAGTACCTGCTAAATTGACAGTACAATTAATACTGTAAATAGGATTCAATCTAATTGGTATATGCTTTGCGAGCAGCAAACGAATGATTCGAGAGATTGGTATGCTCGCGAGCACCAAAAGAACGATCCATGCGCGCAAACGCTTGCAAAGAACGTTCTTTGCGGTTTGTGAGCATTCGCGAGAGTTCGAATGGCCTCTCAGCAATGGCTATTGCTTTTTCCACCAAAGCCCACCCGCCCATGTCCCCAGCTAAGGTATTCTTTGTAGTTTTCTGGCCTTCTGGCCTATATGTGAAGGACGGCTTAAGAGCAATTGTGAATCATGGCTCGTGCATGCTTTGCAAGCTTTTAGACCGGCGCAGCACTGACTGGTTCTTTGGCTTGGTCCAAATTAACAGGCTTTCTGCTCTCTTGGGCCACCTGTCGTCTAGTATACTTTAATATATCTATACACACACACATTGTTGATCAAGCTAGTGTATTGTACATGTACAATAAGCATGCACATTACATGCAGCAACATGGCTATGTAAACTTATAATACCACAAAGTGTATCGGGTCAAGCTCACCTTTGGATTCAGGTCTTTTTGTGTATGCTTCCACACATTCATGGCCATGACCATGCAGAGCAGTGAAATAAACAAGCCGATTTCGAAATTCCAGCGGTTCGATGATGCCTGCTCGTCCGCTTTCAGCAGCTCTTTCCAGCGAGAAACGACGTGATGTGAAACAAGTTTCTCTTCCATAGGCATGAACTGTTTGACCATGCCAGCTGACCAGAGACACTCCGATCAAACGGCTCATGTTTATATCACCTAATAATTGAAATATGTAAAATGTGCCCTGGTATCCAGGGAACCATAATTGTTGATGATGTAGATATCATGCTTAATACTTAACATGTGCTGTCCCCACGTGTTCCGGTCACAGCGCCGTAGCTCAGCCAGTCAGCCCGCAGAGGCGGGTCCTGCAAGCAGAGATGTGTGCAGCTGAAGGTTCAGAGATTCTGCACTTCGATTTGAACTGATGTCTTGGATTTTTTCAACAGCGGTGTATCATACATGTCATGATGTATCCTTATGATTTTGCCCCTGTAATCTTGGATCAAAGATCTCAAGCTCTTTCAGTATAGCTTAGCCACGATGGTACGCGCAGTGGTTCGGGTCGATGTGTCAAGGAAGGATTGGGGGCAAGGCAAAGCAGCGCAGCAGAGTTACCGGAGAAAATGCACAGCTTTTCAGATTTCAGAAATTCTGCAAGAAAAACTAGATGAAGAGCGCGTTGTGCGCACAGGACAAATCTTTCCCCGTGGTACCTTGAAAAAGAAATCCATCAAGAAGACTTTCGACTGGGTTCATCAGTTTCGTGGCAGAACTTTCACGAAACCTTTGCTGCGTCAAGTTGTGAAAAACTTGATGCGTGCTTTGCCTAACATGCCCAGAGACCCCAACAAGACCTACGGTACTTTTGTGGGACAACAAGCCAAGCGGTTGCGCTATCTTGTCCGACAAGCGAAGCGAGTCAAGGAACAGGGTTCAATGCGTTCACAGGTGTTGCACTATGATTTTTTTTTGGCTGGTTATTCAGACTCTGTTGGTATATATAACCAAGGTTGTTTTCCATCCACTGAAGTTTTTGACTGAATGTAGATGTTATGGAAAATACATTTGCCAGTTAGTCCAAATTTGGCTCAAGCATCTCAGTTCCCTGAAGGATCAAAAGAAGAAGGACTGATCGTTTAATTACTTCATTGTATCCTCTTTGATTGGTTCCAAAAGTCATGCATCCCAAGTCCAACACTCCCGGTGTCCTTGAACCTCTCCATCCAGGAAAGCCCAGCCATGACCGACGTGGACGAGACACTGCCTTATGCCAGCAGCTCAACTGTTCTCTCATTCAACCAAGCTGTTTTGCTACATTGATGCACGTGCCCCAGGAAATGGCAACCCTTCAAGATGTGGGTCATGAGCAAGAGGCACAAATTCTTTTCTGATTCTGGTGGCTATTCAAAAAAAATCCAACAATGATTCAGGATTGCTTCAATCATTAATATACTCCGCAATAAAAATGAAACACCTACACATTCCTGATTCTGAGCTGAAATGAAGCATGTGTGGTTTTACGCTTCTGGGTGCCACGGCCCCTCCCAGTCATGATAGTTGTCAACCCTTCATCATTAATCATCGAACCATCCTTGTTGATGTTTCCTGTGTTTCTCTTTCGCTCTTTCTTTCTCTCTTCTCTTTCTTTCTTTGTTTCTTTCTATTATCTATCTTTCTTTCTTTCTTTCTTTTTTTTTCTTTCTTTCTTTCTGTAGTTCATGTTGTTCTCCCATTTTTCTGACACAGTTGTGAATTGAACGCTTGACCTGGGCAGGTTTGGGACTGCGATGCGGGCCAGGCACACGATGCATGGTCATGACCGTTCATAACATCTATGATGTTGAGCAATTTATTTTGATATGCCTTCTGGGTCATTGTGTTTGTTTCTGGTATCAACTCAGCTAGGCTGAAGACCATGCTGATGACCTGGAGCATCCGGCCCCTGAGACACATGATGAGGCACATGGGCGCCACGAGCTTTTCTATGTGCTGTGATTGCAATGGTCGTTTGTGTTGTCTTTGATGTATACTCCTTCAATCTGTTCAGGCTGCTTGGGATGAAAACGTAGCTGATGAAACCTTGGAGGCCAGCCATTCTCAGTGCATATGGGTGATGTTGTTGAATGTCTCTTTGTACATGTGGGCTGTCTCATTTGCTAATCCTTCAGGACCATGACGCTGACTACCACGATGGTGGCTACGTTGAGACTTTGAAGGTTTGCTTCCTTGTGTCTCCTACTTCTTTCCCCACATTCGTGTTCAGACTGGATTGCAAGAATTGAAATGTCCCTGCAGGATGGTTCAGCCGATGACTGTTCAACCGCTGCTGCAATTCACGAGGCCGCCATGAGGCATTCATTTTTCGAAGACATTGCAACCTTTTGCTCTTGCAGGATGAGTTCACTGGCAGCAAGAGTGGTGAGGGCAACGAAGATGAGGAGCTTCTGCAATGTGTAAGTTGGGGCATTTTGAATTTGGATTTTTCTGCATGCTGTCATTTGAAGCAGGACGGCCATGTTTGCTCAGACGCAGAGGCTGGCCATCTTGGAGAGCTTTCGTTGATTTAGTTTCGTGACCTCTTCCCTGATCTCCTTCGTTTGCCAGTAGCCTTAAGTTAATCCTGCAAATGTGTTTGACAAATATTTCACTTGACCAGGATGGAGATTCTGGACACCGTGCATCTTCAGCTTACAAGGACTACACAAACTTTAGATCATTTGTTCTTCAACTTAATTGTGTGAGCAGTTGCCTGTACTAGTTTTTTGTGCCTTTGACTGTGACTTCCAGGCAGCCATGCACGAATTTGTCAAGCATAGCCAACAAAAGATGCAGGACTCTTCAACTTCAAGCGCTTTTTCCTTGGTGCATTTTTGCATTTGCAGGAGGCAGTCGAACAAGCTGATCATGATGCAGCTGATCGTGCTGAAGTGGTCGAGGCTTGCGTGGCAATTTCCCCAGACAATGGTTGCCATCAGCACTACTGGGCAGGTACTGGATGATCAATCGGACCGTGAAGTTGAGGCAACGTTGCAATGCATTGTCTGGCTTGTTTGCTGCTGGATGCTTCTGAACAGGTCTGGCCAGAAGAAAACACGGACTATATTGATCCTGTTCCATGCTCATTTGTTGAAACTTACAACCATTGGATTGATTTGTTGCTTCCAAGACTTCTTGGTCTGTGCGTTCACTTGCACCAAGGCAGTTTGGGACAATGTCTGTGACAAGTGGGAAGAGCATTGCGCCCGGCCCTTGGAGCACAATTGGTTTGGTCATTACGGCAAACCGAGCTGTGAGCTGAGGCTACGCATGGCTGGGACAAGCCTGCCAATGTGATTGTTAGTCCCTCAGAATGATAAAATTCAATGATGCTGAGTCACCATGTGCCAACACGTACACCATCCAGCTCAGTACCGTCAGTACCTAAATAGTTTCTGTTCCCAGGAGGGGCAAGCTCACCATGGTGCTGAAGATGATGGGATGAACGAGGTCAGAGTGTATGATAATACCATGCGTACATATGCAATAAAGTTGATTTGCCCTGGTGAGGTTGTTGCTGATTCCAGCGGCCATGTGAAAGCCTGGGACTATGACAACGAGGAGAGATTCTTTGCTAGTGTGCCTGCATTTTAAGATCTCAACTCATTCGTGTGCCAGGAATACTTTGTTCTCACCCAGTCACACCAGAAGGCGTTGAAGACTATGATGGTGAGCTTGATTCGTGAGGGCGTGGTATCTCCTGACGAATGGCCACGCCTCCAGCAGAAGTGGTTCCAGGACAGATTGTTATCCTTTGAGTTTTGGAAAACATATAGTTTTTGGAAGCCATTGTTGATTCATTGTGAACTGCGACGCTTTGACCAAATATGATATTGGTATCAATTGTAGCTTATTATATGAATTGAGATCCATTGATGCATAATTGTCAAATTTCTTCAGGCGTTGGGTCTTTGTCAAGTTATATGATTTGTTCTGTCAGGAGGATGGAGAATATGTCGTGCCCAAGTCTACCAAGGACACTGACATTTTTGTTCCAACTGCTGGCTGGATTTAAGCTTGTTGCAGGATGATGGAGCGTATTCCACACCCAAGTCCAAGGAGGAGACAGAGATGTTTGCATTGATGGTTGTTTGTGTCTGGACTTGTCAATGTTTAGATTGCGGCATGGATCCATCTCAGCTGGGGCATTGGGGATCTTGTGTGTGAATTCGTTTCAGGAGCAGTGGTGCAGCGATGACCGCATCCTTGCCATGGAGATTGCTGAATGGGAGAGGGTTGCCAATGATGGGGGGGCAACTTCTGCTAGGTGTCCTGAGGGTTGTACCCCCCCACCTCGTCTTGCAGATGGCTTTCACTATGATCTTCCATCTCCAGAAGTGTTGAAGCCCTTTAGGAAAGCGCAGTTGGCAGCTTCCAAGCGCCTTGAGAGGGCAATGAGGCCCACTTCGAAAGCCAAAGCCACCAAGCCCAAACCAGTTGCTGAGACAGAGAATGAGAAAGAGCCAGCAGCAACTGCGGCTGAGCCAGAAAAAGAGAAAGAGCCAGCAGAGACTTCTGCAGAGAAGACGAAGAACAAGACTCCGAAGAACAAAAGCAAAAAAGAAAAGACAGAGAAGACAGATCCGGCACAGAAGAAGAAGTCCAGAGCCCCCAACAACGGCCCGTTGACAAAGGCAATGAAAATCTACATTGACGAACACCGTGCTGAGCTGGGCTATGCCCAAGCGAGGGATGCCTGGATGAAGTCAAATGAACGAGCTCAGATCGTAGATGCTATTCCTGAGAATGAACAAAAGCGTCGTAGATACTAGTAGATGGCCATATGTGGATCATGGAGGTAAGTGGGCATTTTTGGACTTGGCCAGTGATTTGCAGCTGGTGTCTTTAAAGTTTAAGATCTTGGTTTGGCTAATCTATGTGGAGATACTGTTCATTGCTTTTGGTTGGATTGCTTCATGTGTGATCACTGGCTCGGCTTTAAGTAGACAGTCCAATCCTTCAGATCTTTTTGAAGCGATGTCACAGTGCAGTCAATAGCGCTTGGCTGGGTAGTGGGTATGAATGCGCTTGGGTACATTGCTGTGAAGTGTGAAATTGTTGGCTATGGCTCCGAAATTCCTTAGCCTGTTATTAAGTGTTCATTGCTTTTGGATGTTTTTGGTGGCAATGTACCTAAACATATTCTGTTTGGGGTGCTGAGCAAATGTGAGGAACACATATCGCTCATTGCTGGGTGAACCAGCGCCGCTAGCTGCTAGCTGACATGTCGATACTTATAGATGCTCGACGAACGTTCACAGAGGAAAAACATTTTCTTTGTCCTGCTCACCCTGGGGAGCTGTGCCAGCTGCCTCTCTTGTTGATGTTTGTTTCACCCATGCGCTCTTTAGTGAGCAGTTGCCACAATTGTGAAAGCATGTGCATGTCAATTGTTAAGGGGCCCAATCTGATCAATCTGACCCTGGGCAGGTATGATGTGCGATGGAAGCTGCAGCTAGCTTCATCACGGTGCGCTGGTCCATGCAACCCCCCTTCAGTGAAATCATGTGAGATGAACAAGTCACACCTGGTCATGTCCAGCTTGCCTTTCAGCAATTGGTGATTGATGCGCTACTTCCATACTCAGCTTTTTTGCTCTATCAGTGCCAGAGTCCTGCCATGAAATTTTCCCGGCTTGCCATCGTTGTCACCTTGCTCTTGCAAGGGTTTGGGGAGGTAGATGATGGTTCCCAGACCCATCTTCAAGAGGAGTTCGCAGGTGTAGGCAATATAGCTGCTGCAGCACGCCTCTTCAGATTGGTGGCTGCGCGACGGGATGTGTCTTGCCTCATGTTGTGTTCATGTTGAATGCGCTTTGTTCTGATCTTTGAGTCACTAGTGTGAAGTAAGAGGATATTGGCTCATCAAGTTAACTGGTTTGCAGTTTGATTGGCTTGTCATGCTTCAGGTGAAGTATTCACCCATGCTGAACTTGTTGACCGGTATCGGCTTCTTAGCGGCTTTGCAAGCCGATCCTTGACAGCAATAGATGTGTCTTTCGAAGTTATGGAAAACTACATGCATGCAGCCCTTGATGTGTCAAGTGTCAAATGTGCTGAGGTAAGGTCATTGGGAACAGGATGCCTTTACTGGTGTGCACCTCCATGCAGCAGCTGGATTTTCATGTCAAGAGGATCCACGGGAAGATCCCTGACACGTCCAAGAGGCTAGCTGGTTTTATCCAAGCAAATTGTGATCACAGTTTGCTCAGGAGGTCCATGTGATCCCAGTTTGTGCTAGTGCTAGTGTGTGCAGGCTCCAGGCACTTCAAGAAGGTGAAGCAGGCTAACCGCTTGGTGAGGCGGCTGATGTATTTGTATCTTGGCATTAACGCATATGTGTAACTGGATGTTCTGGCTTTCCACCTTTATTGTTGTTCTGTTGTAGTTTGCTGCTGTGTGTGTGTTTGCTGCTGTGTGTGAGGCTAGAGTATGTCTTCAAGAAGAATGCATATTATTGCATCGAGCAGCCCATGACTACACTGATGTGGCACTACAGGCCATTGCAGGCACATTGCGACACAAACCTTGTAATTGTTTATGTCCAGGTTGGCCACAGAGTGTCAAACACATAGTGCAGTTAATGGTTGTACTGGGTTGCTGCCAGATTTTGCCCAACATGTTCCTGTTAAGCTGACAAGTCTTTCAGGCTTTGCTCAAAAGGCATGGTGCCCGGATGATCACCATACCGCTGGGATCATATGGCGCAAAGAGCGAGAATCTCTTCTGCATTTCAAATCTTTGGGGTTTGGAACGAATGGATTTCATTTACATTCATCTGTGTTATGTTAATTGCTGTTTGATCTCCATACCAGTGTTGAAAGATCTCAGGAAAAGGGTCTCTTTGTTTACCACTGCACCATATCTCCTATCGCTTGGCACTTCGATAGACCCGCTGGTCAGGCAAGACTTCATTCATTGTGCGATTGCAACCTGTTTGTGAAGCTACTAGCTGTCTTTTGAACTTGTTGGCAGGGAACGTCTCCTACGCCTGAAATCTGTCATCAACCTGCGACTCGTGAAGCGATATCGCAACCGACAGGGACTGCCTAAGGTGAAAGGTGGCCCCCACCTGACAGAGTCGGCCAACTACCCGATAAATCTAGGTCTCAAGGTGCCCACATGCATGTTTGGATTTCATAGCCTGAAAAATATTATAAATATGAACTTTCAATTTATCAGCTATCAGCTTTTGGTTTGAGGAACATTTTTTCTGCACACTGCCAATGCCCTTTGTGCCAGGTTGCCACTCTTCTGAGCCAGCACGTGAAGCTCTGCAGCATCTCATTCACCTCAATGTGGTCACATGGCCATGCATGGCGATGTCATGGCAATCATGTTCATCCCCTCAATGTTTGTGGTTGTTGGATTCTTTTTGCCATTGAGGAAAGAAACGCGTCCACGTGTTACTCCAGATGCAGGCTTAAAGTTCGAAGACTACGGCAGTGATAGCTCTGACAGTGAACTGGGAGGTTTGCTTGGATGACCCAAGCATGAAAGCTTTGGGGGGATGACAACATCACAGTATGTTGGTGGACTAGTACCATGATCCATCGATGCTTTGGGGGAAAAATCGTTGCTTCACATGTGCATTAACATTTTACCTAGCTGTGACTGTGGATTGTGAGTGTGTAAGCTGCTGGCGCAGTAAACATGCATGTCAGTGAGTTCCATTAGCACTTCCTTTGACCTGTATGTCATCTCAGCGACGGCGGTGATGTCTATTTGGCTTTGATCAACCACTTGGTAGAGATTTCTGCCTTCCAGCACCTTGGCCAACTGTGGCCTGGGAAGACCTAGTGCACAGCTGATCAAAAAAAACCATTGACGATATCGTTGACACTTTGTTCCAACATGTTCCAACAATTGGCTCTATGAATCTGATAGATTTCTTTGCAATGACACAGGTGCCCTTCAAAGCTCACAGCTGCAACGTCAGTGAATTTCATGAAATTTCATGTTTTTTAAGGGTCAAATATCAAACTGAACCAACTTGCCCATTTGATGACCCTGGAAACCGTGAAATTTCACGAAATTTCACGAAATTTCACGTTTTATGAATGGCCAAATGTTAAACCAAACCAACTTCCACAGTTGATGGTCTGGAAACTGGGAAATTTCACGAAATTTCACGAAATTTCACGTTTTTTTGAGAGTCAACTGTGAAATTTTGAGAAATGTCGTGAAATTTCGTGAAATTTGCATGTCAACTTCACCATTGCTGTGATTGTGGGTGGTGAAACAAGAAATTCAGAAACGTGAAATTTCGTGAAGATAACCACATGAATCGTTTATGTGGTCAGTCAAACGTGAAATTTCGTGAATTTCATGTTTTCCAACTAAGGTAGTTTGCTGCCTGCTGATTCCAACGCACCGATGCTTCCAAGCTGCAATTGAAGTCTCTTTTGAGCCCACTATGCCAGATGTCATAGCAATGTGCCAACCTGTGGCCAAGGGCAGATGACGAAGCCTATCATACTCCACCAAAACCTATCCTGAGGAGATGTCCCGAGAAGACACCGCCAGCAAAAGCCATTTCCAAGGGTAAAGGAGGCCCACAGTTTTTGAATTGGTTGACGTCCAAAGGCATGTCCAAGGGGAAAGGTCGTGCCCCTGCCAAGTCTGGCAAGGGTTTGGAGAAAAGGGTTTCGTTCTCAGAGGTACCCAAAGAGATCCCTGTAGAGAGCAGCAACGATTCAACAGCAACAATTGGATATGCTCCAAGCCACACATCCAATGCAGCAAAACACAAGCAGGGTGCCGAAAAGACTTTAGAGGACCAGGAGCCTTTGAAAGTCAACAAGAGTGGCAAGGGTGATGCAGGATGTGAGCCAACAAAGGAAAAGGAGACCAAACACAAACGAGGTGAGACGGAGGGTGACCTGGAGGAGAGATCCAAAGAACACCAGGAAGCACCACAGAAAAAGAAAGACAGCGGCAAAAAACAAACGGCAGCAGTGGCCAATCAGGATGAGAAGCATGAGGCAAAGAGCACAAAGAAAGCCAACAAACATGATGAAGCAGCGGCCGACAAGGATGAGGAGCATGAGGAAAAGGAAGCAAAGACAGCCAAGAAACATGAGAAATCACAGGCCGACCATGAGCAGGACACAACGATCGCAAAGAAAGCCACACAACACAAGGAAGCAGTGACCGCCCAGGGCAAGGAGCATCAGCGTGAGGTAAAGAAAGCAAAGACGGCCACAACGCATAAGGAAGCAGTGGCTGACGGTAAGGAGCATGAGGCAAAGAAAGCAAAGAAGGCTAGTCGGCAAAATGAAGCAGTGGCCGACCAGGAAGAGGAGGATGAGGCCAAGATGGCAAAGAAGGCCAAAAAGCATAAGGAAGCAGTGGCTGACCAGGATGAGGAGCAGGAGGCCAAGATTGCAAAGAAGGCCAAAAAGCATAAGGAAGCAGTGGCCGACCAGGATGAGGAGGAGGCAAAGAATGCAACGAAAACCAAAAAACGTAAGGAAGCAGTGGCTGACCAGGATGAGGAGCAGGAGGCGAAGAGTGCGAAGAAGGCCAACAGACATAAGGAAGCAATGGCTGACCAGGATGAGGAGCAAGAGACAAAGCAAGCAAAGAAAACCAAGAAACATGAGGAAGCCGTTTTCGATGAGGATGAGGAGCATGAGACAAAGTGTGCAAAGAGGGCCAAAAGACAGAAGGAAGCAGTGGCCGACCAGGAAGAGGAGCAGGAGGCAAAGATTGCAAAGAAGGCCAAAAAGCATAATGAAGCAGTGGCTGACCAGGATGAGGAGGACAGAGCAACGAAAGCAACCAAGGCCACGCTAGCAATAACCAACGGCAATGTTGAGGGTGAATGTGCAGAGAAGGCCAACGCACAGAGCTTGGCAATCCACAGTGAGGAACCCAAAGCAACGAGTGGCAAGGAGCCCAACACAGAGCATCAATCAACATCAGCCCATGATGACTGGGATGACTGGGATGATTGGGAGAATTGGTATGGTTGGAGCTGGGATTCAGCAGAAACCCCACAGCAGCAAAATGAAGTGAAGCATGAGGGTGGCAGCGGAGATGAAAGCTATCCAGAATGTCCACAGAAGAGATTTGAGCTCAAAGGAGGTTCTGCGAACCAGGCAAGGCATAGCAGTGACATGAAGCAACTCACACTGGAGCAATTAAAACACGTGATCAGGACACCGAGACAGCATAGATTGACCAACTCTGCAGACCAACAGCCTTTTCCGAGAACGCAACTTGGGATTGCAACCTTCTTCAACAAACAGGCCAATGGAACAAATGCTGGACCTGAAGGCCAGGCACTCGATCTTTCTTTCTTGGATCACTTGTGCGTTTGACATGTACCTGTGTTACTGTGAACTCTGGCGTGTTTATATACCACATGGATTGATATATTGCCATATATGCATTGCAGGTGCGAATCGTGCTTCTGCACTGAAACTTGGTTACACAGCTGAACTTTCCATCTTTGACTTATCGCTTGTGTTGGTGGCATTTCCCTTTGATTGTTTTCAGGAAACGTTCTGACACTTCGACATCTATCCCAGAGGCTTGAGGACTGATTCATCATCCTGATTATAGCTTTGACAACGTCCTTATGTTTTCAGTGGAAATCATATCAAATTCAATGTCCCCTTCGTGGCAGGATGGCATTGTCAAAGGCCTGGCCACTCGTGATGACAAAGGCCGGCTGCGCAGAGCCACGAACTCAGCCTCATCGTTGGGAACCTTGGCAGGAAAAAACATTGAATCCACAAATGCGCTCGAGGTGAAACATCTGTCAGATGAACAAAAGGAGCTGGTGGCAGGCCTTTCTGCACCTAGCCAGATCGATGTGCAGGACCCTGATGACTTCAAATCCAATTAGCTTTGATAGCTTTTGAAATTACCAAAGTTAGATACATAAGATTGCTGGACAACTTACATGTCTAGGAGCGACGGGTCTTGTACGCTGCCATGGATCGACGGTTCGCACAAGCAGGCATGACATAGAATGACTTGTGCTCAACATGAAGTATACTTGAAATGTCTTGGTTCTGCTTGCAGATCTGCCCCCTGAACTCATGGAGAAGTATGCTGCAGCTGCTGGAAATCACAGCAAAAAGCATGGAACTTAATCACATTCAATAATGTGTCCATGACAATTTTGGGATTGCTATCAGGTTCCAGCTCCTGAAAGAGTTCCTGCTTGCCGATGAGATGCATCTCTGCTGCAGCTAGCGATGCAACCAGTGCAGAGCGATCGAGCCAATGCAGATCGAGCTTGTGCCATCCTAGGCGGTCAGTGCAAATCGAAGGCTCTGTGGAAGCGATATTTGGCAGCACTTGATAACATACTGTGACATAGTTTTCATCAGGTTCCAACATCTTTATTTCACTTGCCTTTTGGATCAGGAAACAAAGAACCAAGAATGACGATGTGTACATTGAAATGTCGTTATTTGACTTGGAGATGAAGTATGGAACAACTGACGCTGGCAGGCCTGTGTGTCACTAGCACTGCATTTCCTTTACAATGTTCTATGTTTACGATTCATGTCCCTATAGTACTGGTTCCTGGGGTGTCTCCATCCATGCTTGCAGGGAGTACGTGGAAGCCATCAAATCCTCTCAGAAAGGACGACCGCATCCTGACAAGCAGGTTGGCTTATATGGGTTTATTTTGCTTTCAGATTTGCTGAGAACTTTCGCAACTTCATAGATTTTCTATGTGTGAGTTTCTTGAATTCAGTTCCTCCTTGCTGTCATCAAGTATCCATGGTGCAGTTCAAAAGCAATCCAAAGTATCGGATCTACAAAATCTACCAGCACACTGAGCACAAGAGTGAATCCGGCATGTTTTTCAAACAACGAATCTTGAAGTTGATAACTTTGCATGGCCAAGCTGCTTCATCTCAAATAGCTGATGACCTTCACATAGGTCCAGAGTCATACGCAAGCCTCACATGTGTGACAGGTGGGACATCCAACGTTGCAAAGACAAAATTGTCCAAACAGGCAGAGGTGCAGATTGGTGGATCTGATGGAGAAGAAGGTGATTGCAAGCGCGAAGCTGCTAGGAAAGCTGTTGAGTCCATGTGTGATTCCATGGGACCGCTGGTCAAAACTGAAGAACATTCTGCTGATGAAGCCTCTGGTGATGGTGATGATGACGATGATGAAGGAACACGTGGTAAGAGAAACAAGGCAAAGGCGAAGGCTAAGGCAAAGAGAAAGCCAAAAAAGACTCCGCAAGAGCTGTCCCCAGAGGCTGGGAAATCGCTGACTTGCCCAAACTATGCATTCAAGTGTTTATTTAGCCCCAGGCTCAACAAGCCAAAGAAGAAAAGAAATCCTTGGACAAAATCTTCAGAGGGTATGATCCTCATAGTGCTAGCTGTTTGGTTCGATTTGGAGGGCCACAGTTCTGCTGAGGCTCAAGTCGCTGGGCAATAAAGCTCGTGATGCCAGTCAAGCGCTGCAAATCCACGGTGGGAACGAGGTGCGTTCCTCAGCTTTCAACCCAAAGCTGCCATCCTTTATCAGCTTGCGTGGCCAAGGCATTGAGGATTGAATGCTTGAATGTCTTCAAATCCCTTCAAAAGTTCCAAGCATCGTTGATCCCTCAGAGTGATTTCTGGGTTGAAAGCTTTACAACAAAGGATCCAGTACCAGCGTTCAGATTTTAATCAAGGTTTGGTTCAGAATGCCAATTTGCGCCAAGGCTGGAGGAGGAAATGGCTCAAGGGTCCACAACTGCGCAGGTCATAGCTCGCTATGACCAGAAAAGGGCTGTCATTGAGGCCTGGTCAGTCCATCGCCCAACCAGTGTTGATGATCTATTGGGTAGTTGCGCTTGCCCCCCAACTAGTTTTAACAGTGACAATGGCCTAAAGCGGACTGAAATACCAATCATTCGTTTGCTATTTATTTGTGTGTCTTGGTTATGTAAATGTGTTTGTATGTTTGTATTGTACTAACTATCTCTCAGCACTGGTCTTCTTGGCATCCCTGTTTCGAACCTTTGAAGTTTCCTCCAAATGCAGCCGAGCTCACACGGATGTGCCAGAAGCAAGAAGACACCGTCGAGTCTGCGAAGTCAGCTGCGAATGCCTTGAAGCGACGCTGTGAACCCAGCTCTGAGTTTGCCATCGTTTTGCTTCCCCAGGCTTCATTTACAAACAAACTTCAGTAGTGATTGAGTTTTGCATGGGTGAGGTGCAGGGGCCAAGAAGCAGGATGCCGAGAGTTCTGCAGGGGGCGGCTGGACCGACGAGGATTGGGAAGCTTGGTGGGATGTGCAGGCGTGACAATGACAATGCGCAAAGCAAAACTATGAGTATAACCAATGCGTGCTTTACTGAATCTCTTTCCTGCTTCCTCTTCTTGATTCTTCCCTGGATGCCAGGGCTGGTGATGCAGTCCTCTTTGGATCAACTTGATCTACTACTGAAATCATTGGGGTGAAACGCTGGCACTTAGGATCATACAGTATGGTGTGCTTTGGAAGTACTGTGGTGAAATCCACTGCAGTATGCGCACACTCTGTGTGACTGTGCGTGGCATCGATGACGAAAACCGATTTGTGAGCTCCAATGTTTTTGATGTCAACTAAGTGCCTCAAACATGTTTGCTCCGACTGACTCATTTGCAGCCTGGTTGCTCCCACGCAGGTCTGCACACATGAATTCCAGTGTGAAGAGATCCTGGACAGGGGCGCCAAAATTGGTGCAGCAGTTCTTGCAAGCTCTTGCCAAGGGAGAGGCAGGGTGGAATTACAACCCATGCATTCAGCCAGCATCTGTATTCGTTGATGGTGGTTAGATCACATAGCCAGGGCATCCTGATTGATTTCAGTGCAAGGCGACTATGAAACGGCTGGAAGAACTTACAGCTGCTTTGCTTGAAATGCCACACTACTTGGTACCGCTACTTGGCAACAAAACCGCGATTGCCCATAAATGACAGATAGGATATGCTTACATTATCTGAATGCATTTGAATATACATATTAAAGCCATTCAATTCATGTTGATCTAGATTTCGTCCTATCAATGTGACATCAAAAACACAGTGCTTGTGTGACCTCAGGAACAGCATTTTGGCGCTAGCAGAACGGTTTTCTTCAGCGCAAGGGTGGGCCCTTGAACGCATCTTCAGTAAATGGGTGTCCCAGCAGTCATGGCGCCAATGCCTACCTCGCATTTTCGAGATCCACGTAGCAAGAGTACTTGGGCTTTAGACTTTATATGTTCTCTGACACGCTTGTTTGGGTTACTTGTTGAACAAACAATGATTGCTCCTGGCAGCCAGGAGAAACATCCTCTAATCTGTTTTTCTTTTGTGAGTTCTTTTGTGTGTGTGTGTGTTTTGCCGCAACTTGGGGTGATGTATGCAAAGGCCAATCCGCCTGAGCATTCGCGAATGAACACGATCAAGCTTGGGATGCTACTTCCTCACGAAGTGGCGTCAACTTTGTACCACTTTGGTTCTGGTGAGTTGTTCTACAGCTTGCTTTCCGGAACTCCTGAGGAGATTGGATTTAAATCATCAATGTTTTTGGCCAAGTAGAATTTTTTCGTACAGTCAAGATCAAGCTCTATATGGTCTGAAATAATTATGTATGCAATATACGTGTGCATGGGACTGCCCTGGCCAGGACAACGCTTCATATTGGGCACACAACCCAGACTTAGCGGAGGACTTGCAATCATGTTGGGGCGAAACTGGCCCCGCTTGCATGGACAAAGTTTTCCCATATCGCATCTATGGAGACGGTGCTGAGACAAGTGGCGTTAACTCGTTTGAGCTCCTGACCATGCTTGCAGTTTCCACCAGCCACAGTTCAGCAATGAAAACACGGATTGTGTTTCTTGGATTATCTATTGCTATGGTCTGTGGGTCGGTTGGAGACATCTTAGTTCTGAGCAGTCTTTTCGATAGAACCCCCTAGATCTAGCTGAGAACCAGCACTTTCATAGGAAAAGGTTTTCCAAACTTTTGGTTATGGCCAAGCAAGGCTGTCTATCCGAAATGTGCTCTACACCTCCGACTCACACCGTACGCTGCTGCTGTCCATTTTGGTCTGGTCATTGACGGCTTTGTGTGCCTAGGTTGGAGTGTTGGTGTTTACATGTTTGTCTGCTCCACTGGTTTTCGTTCCTCATGGGGAACCGTGATGCCAAGGTGATGGAAAGTGGCCAGCCTGTGACTGGAATGGCAAAGATTTTTCTCCTGATTATTACCCACACTGGTTTGAGCTTCGAAACACGGAGCTTTGCGGTGGGTGGAGAGGTGCCCTGGATGGAGTCCAAGGTGACCAAGACTTCCTTCACAAACTTTTTGCATTCAAGAGATGCTTGGATTCAAACAGTGCAACCACACGATACACACGAAACGAAAAATGTTTCAATGTTTTCAGATTTAAATTTGTTGATAGGTTTCTCCATCAAACTTGTTTATATTTGGTTGATCTGTTTTGTGATGTTTGTGCCCAACTGCAACCAGGGAGCTGGCACAGCAAACGGCGCTTCGCGTGCCAATATTGTGGTGCTGTTAGCCATTTACTACCAGGAGAGCCAGAATCAATGCTGTTTACAGCTTTTGGGGATGCTGCTGCCCACAGGCAAACGCAACTTTGGCAAAGGTTGACAAACTGTTTTTTTTCCCCAAGTGTTCTTTGAACAAAAATCATGTAAATCGTATGTCCATCATTATTGCACTTGGGGTGCGCCATACAAGAAAACCATTTAGGGTTCCAAGAATGTTTCTTGCTGCAAAGGTTTCTGCGATCGTTCCAAGGCTGGTTGAAGATGCCAATGACTGGAAACGGATTCACGGTGAGACACCACTGTGCAACGTTCCTGGTTTCTCGCCTTGGCGATTCTTGGTGCCAATGATCTAGTCTGTTTTTTGATTCCAAAAATGTCCCAATGGGTATTTTTGGGGTGTTGTCCTTGTACACTTTTTCAGTTGGCCTATACTTTGAGGGGTGTATCCGGACCTGTTGCACATCGTGGACCTCCAAATCGTGCATGACGTGGTATCATCAACCCTGCTGGAGCTGTCAGAGTCTGCTGACGATGCCCGTCCTCGTGACCAGCAACTGAAAACCATGCAGCAGCACTACGAACGATGGTGCACCCAAATGAGCTCCATGGCGCACAGCTGATCGAACCGACGTGATTGCTTGCATTGTGTTTAACAATTGTTGGATACTATTTGTCGATGTGATATCTTTTTACTGGATCAATATCACTAATACATTCATCAGTATATATTGTGAAAACTGGGGACCTATATATGCATGTTTGATTAGTCTCTTCTGACATCCCAGGAACATTTGAAATGTGTGACACTGCAGGTATTCCGCATTCTGCTCGGGCTTCTCGCAAACTGTTCAGTGCGAAGATTCTGACGGCTGGTGGAAGTGCAGAGTATTGCTCCATCAGTCAAAAAATCTTGAAGGGTGCTGCTGCACGAATGTGTGTCTACTGGTTGTGCTTATTGCTGGCGGATCGGACCGGTCCTTCTGACCATGACAAGTAGCTTTGCTTCCAAAGTCATGTCTGGTTTTGGATTTTGGGGGTTTGATTGCTGGGGATAACTTCCAACTGAAAAATGTTCATTCTGATCGTGCGACGCTCACTTTGAGCCATCCGAGGCACCGATGGAATGTGTGTTTGGCACTGGCGCTGATGTACACAACGCTGGCTGAACATGGGAAACTTGTTTGACAAATTTTGTCCTGCCATCTTTTCCAACCCACCTCCATTATGATTATGTTCAACTATAGTGGGCTACGGCTTAAGAATCATCGCGGTCTTGCTAAGGAAATATTGGCCTGAAACATGGGCTGATGATCACCCATTTCTGTACGTGCGTTTGGCATATTTGCAATTCAGAGCATCGTACAGTTGAGACTCGGCTAGATTATGGATGCGCACGCAGTTCAATTCTCTGATCAACCGACGCTTTCAATGTACTTGGGCCCATGGTACCATGGATATTCCTGAAGCACTACCATATATCATATGAAAAAAGTGATTTTGTTCCGTAATGTGGTAACCATTCTGCAAAACCAACATGTTATCCTTCGAGTGTGGTTTTCTTATCATGGTCCTGTGGTGCACCCAGGGCTGGCATCTGATGCTCTGGATCGTGCAATGCTTCGTTGGCCATTGCGGCCAAAACAACATCAGTTTGAACACCTTGTGATGGACTTTGCTGTGTTTTCCAATCCACGGCACTTCTCGTGCATGCTGGACGAGGATCTGATTGGTAAATTGAAAAAATTTGCCAAAATACCCATCCCAGTACCATGTCCATTAGAAGCTTGGAAAGGTACATTGTCAGTGCCTCCTTACTCTGGATCGGCGAGATCGAGTGGTAAAATGGCAGGAAGTGCAAGTGACCATGGACGAATCACGCATGGCAGCATGTGAGGTTAAGAGGTCAATGCTTGTTTGTATCAGATTTATATTTATACCCAGGGGGCCCCCTTCCTTAAAGGAAATATCAAATTTCCATGTTACGGACTTGCGTTCACTAACCCACTATTAACCCATCTAACCTTAGGCTCAAGTTTAAACTTCCATGTTACGGACTTGCGTTCACTAACCCATTATTAACCCATCTAACCTTAGGCTCAAGTTTAAACTTCCATGTTATGGACTTGCGTTTGCTAACCCATTATTAACCAACCTAACCTTAGGCTCAAGTTAAAAACTTCCATGTTACGGACTCCTCCGCTCCTTCCAGGTTACCGGCCAAAGTGCCGGTAACCGGAGCAAAAGCTTGGCTCAGGGCCACGGGCGCAAAGCACAGGCTCGTGGCTAAAGCTGGTGTGCAAGGGCGCTTTTCCAAGCGTATTTGTTATGAGCCGTACAAGAAACTTGTTGTTTTGCTGGCATCTTTCTGGTGGATTGATTGCCCCCCATGCTACCCTGAGAGTTTGTTCATCCTTTTTCCTGTCAATGCAGCGTTCTTGGCTGGCCTTGGATAGATACTGTTGCTGGCTATGAAATAGCCCAAATTGAGTTATCTGGTCGCTGACCGCATAAATCGTCTATGTGGTCTCTCAACCTGTGTTGGATCCGCCCACAAATGCCGTGCCATTGGGGTCGGCACTCGCATCACTGGCCCCCCACCATGGCGACAGGGGATCATAAGGGCAAGGTTGGACCTGAGGGTGGTTGAGCAGGTAGAGGAGAAGAGTAGCAAAGGAACGGATGATTTGGCCCGGGCGACCCGAGGTCAATGTCGCAGATTTCCAAGCCCAGAAAGGTGGGAGGAATGGGCGACTCAGTGGCCAGGCGGAGGTTGCCCAATTGAGCCGTCCAAGAGCCCTCTCAATGTCCTTGGCAGAGAAGGTTGACCCATCAATGAGCCGTTGAAGGAGGGCAACCAGGACTTCCCGTTTTTCTTGAGGGAAATCCACAGTAGGGCCTCGCGGGTTGACCTGGAAACCCAGCCAAGTGTTGACCTCGGAAAGGACTGTCTTGTGCCAGCTAAGAGGGCATCCCACTGCGAGGAGCAAGAGAAGGAGAGCTGCACAGTCGTGTGGAGCTGTCGTAGTGCGAAGGAGCCAGCAAAAGTCATCGACAAAGACGAAGCCCCAGTCGATGGATGGTAGTAAAGCATAGCAGATGCGCAAGAGTAGTGCTGCCATGCGACCCCAGTAGAGTTGTGCACTGGCCATGCCATAGGTGCCCACTTTGTTGATCCACCATTCACCGTCAAGGTGTGCAATCTGAAACCTCCACCCGTCCTGGGTGATCTTGATCCTCCGGTGGGCCTTAGTTACGTCAGCCTTCAGAATGGACCAGGTCGTGTCTGGCCCTGGAGGCCCCCACTGTCCATCGGTGCCCGGGGCTACCGAGGTCAGGGGGGTCTTTTGGACCGTCCGCAACCAATGCAGCGCTTGGATGCAGTCCATGACCGTAGGAGCCGTAGTCTTCTCCGTGGTGTTTTGTTGGATGTGGGCATTGGCACGCCCCCAACTACCATCATAGATGGTCCGGACCTTGTCCCCCTCATCGATGGCAGCCAGCGGTCCAGGACAGAGCTCATCTTCTGAACAGTTACAACGAGCCGCCGCCTCAGCTTGGGTGAGCGGGCCCTCCACCATGCCTAGTTCCACTTCGTCCAAAAAGGTTTGACGGACTTGAGTGGCAAAGTCCTTGGCTGAGGGATAGTTGTCCCTGCCCTCCGGGTAGAGGAGGTCATCCCATTCAGATGCCTCGCCTTTCAACTCCTCTTTTGTAGGCCACACACCGGGAGATGTCCAGGTGGGAGTGGTGACCCCAAGGGGTACCCCATCCCTGACCGCCAGCGAGTAGTCTGCATCAATGTCCCCAATGGCCTGGGCGATCTTGGAAAGAAAGGGTAGGTGGAACGGTTGGCCTCCAGGGACTTCCTCAACAAGCTCTGGAGCCAAACCCGGTTCCTTTCCAATCAGGGCTCGGAGCTCCACCAACTCTGATGCCTCAAAGGGGTGTTGCCTCTCGCCTCGGTGGATGGAGTCCTGGAGCCTCGATGCCCGTGACCTTGCAAACTCTTGGAGTTGGCGGGTCAAAGTCGGCAAGGGACCAGCTGGTCGACGATGCGGTGGCCGCCTGCCCCAGGATGGTTTGCCTCCACCGTCCCTCAGGGGTCGTATTTTGAAGCCAGATTGAACCAACAAGGGGTCATCATGAACCGTCATGGTCTGAGAGAGTGGGACCGAGGAGGCCCTATCCGTCCGACCCGGTGGTTCATCTTGTGTTGATGGATCGGTATTCGTCTCTCGTGGAGGCGGAGTAGAAGGAGCCTTCTGTATGATTGCCTGTACCAATCCATCCATCATGTCCTTGGGATAACGACTCAAATCCGAGGAAGTCATCCCATCAGGTTTGGAGTGTCCTCCATGGTTGCATTGAAGATTGCTCCAATGGCGCAAGGCCAGATCGGTTGAGAGTGTGGTGCTCTTCTGCACCACCTGGCCCAATCGGCACTGATCGAAGGAGATCTTGCTGTGTCCAAGCAAGGAAGCCCATTGCCGGTATGCCTGGGTAACCCAGAGTGTGGAACACTTGGACGCCGAAGGTGACTTGCTGCATTCCTTGGCATCCTGTGGATGTTCCAAGAAGCTCTGAAAGGTCGTAGGGTCCCGGGCTGCTGAGGCCAGGGCTGTGATGACCATTTGACGGAGAAGCAGCAAGCTGTCTCGGTCAGTGTCAAGTTGTTCTTCCAAAGTGTTGGTTTCCAGTCCCCATGTCGTAGCCGGAGAGCGTCCCCTCACTGGCGTAGGCGCCCCTGGTTTGGGGAACCAACGCAGGATACTCCATGTTCGGCAGTTGGGCCCACCGCCCACAAAAGACCACCCACCTCTTTGGCCATGTAGGCAGAGGCCGGAGTAAAAGTCATCATCCATGATGTCCTGGGGGTGGGTTTTGGCGGTCCGTTTGATGTCAAAAGCCAGCAGCTGACCCTTGAGGGAAGGATGTGTGTCCAAGAGGACCTGGTCCAAGGCAAGTTCATCCTCTGGGCCTGCATAGAGCAACAACATGTGGACTTCCTTGTCGATGGGAGTCCCAGTAGACTTCCATGTCAACCGTTCCAACAGGCGAGCCGGAACGGAGTGAAGCCAGGGACAGTGTGAGAGCAAAGTCTCCACCGATGATGATCGTGCAGTACTTGATGCCCCCATCTCCTCCGGGGGGTTTGCCTGACCAGGAGGCCTATCCAATGGCAGTGTTGGTGACGAGGGCTCGCCAGCAAACGGTGCCTGAAGTCCTTGGTCGTCAATGATTTGATCCAATGGAACCCATGGGTCCCCCTGGTCCATTGGACTCCCAGTGACCTCGGTGCCCGGGGCTACCGGGTCATCCGGGAGTCAACGGTGAGGGCATTGGTCCGGAGTGTGTTCACTCGGAATTGCATTGCACACCCAACCGTTCTTGATCGCAGGGCAGTTGTGCGACCGGCCGCAGTTCCCCGGGCACTTCTTCCGGACATGATGGTCCTTGCAGAACTGAATTCCTCCAGGGGTGACCTTGGCCCAATTGCTTGGCCACTCGGAATCCTTGCCCTTTCCCGAGCCCATGGCAGTCTTGTTCTTGCCCTTGGGAGATCCTTTGGGCTTGGACCATTGGACCTGTGCTGGTGACCAGGAAAGGGTCTTGCCCTTCGATTTGCTCATCTTTGAAGGTGAAGAGGGCCCCGAGCCCTTGGTACCTTTCTGTCGGGCCACTGATTCATACACCTCTCTGGTCCAAAAGAGGGTGTCTCCACGGATCTGGGCCATGGCCTCCTTGAGGCCCATGCCGCCGTACACCAAGTTGTGTATTTCTCTCCAGGCGTTGCGCTCGGCCCACAATAACACCTGATCACTGGGCTGAGGACGGCGATCAGCAATGTCCCGGCCCCAAAACCACCGGTACCAGTCCTCAAGGTCCCGGTGTGTGGCATTCAACTTGGGCATGCTGGGGAAGGAGAGCATGCTCATCAAGAGGTTGTTCCGGAACACTAAGTGCATGTGTTCCAACTGTCTGCGAGTGGTCGGCAGCTTGCGAGTTTCCTCTTCTTCCTCCTTCTCCCAACCGTCCACTGTCACCTTCTTTGATGTTTTGATTGGCCTCTCATCAGGCTCCGGCAACGCACTGATGATGTGCTTGCTTTGTATCCAGCCCACTTCCCCTTGGGAGCAGAGTCTGAACTGCTTCTTCAACAATGCATCTGATCCCTGGTCCTCTAGTCGAGGAGCAGGAAGTTGGGTTTGGGTCGTCCAAGTCTGCAAGAGTTGGCGTCGATCACATAGTGCATCCAGATTTGGAGCAGTGGTGCCCCCCACCGCACGGTGGCCTGCAGGGGCAACCCCTCCCGGAGCGACTGCTCCAATGCCAATCAGGTTCTGAGCTTCCCGAACACATTGGGAAATGCGGATGCCAATGAGAGTGGAGCGAGCTTGGTCAAAGAGGCCGCCATGGTCGGTGTGACGGAACTCCAAGTCTCTGGCCGCGTCTCTGCGGGCCTCCTGAATGGTTGGCCATCGGTCTGCCAGGTCCTCCAAGGTGCGGTATCCATCCCTTGCCATCTTGGCCATGACAATGTACGGGATCTCTTTCCTTTGGAAGACCAAGAGCACCTGTTGGTGGAGCAGGTCAATGTCATCACGGTATTGTTCCGGCACCTCAGCTGGTGGAGTAGTGGCCACTGGTGGAGGAGCCGCCATTGTCCCCTGGCAAGTCCAAGGGAGTGGAGGGTGGGTTTCAAAACACAGGACTTAGCCAGAGGGGACTTGAGCCAAAATGGCAGAGCCATTTTGGCAACTATATCGACAACACATTACTTGCTCTACACAAGTTCCGAGCAAAGAAACAAGTGTTCCCGAATAGAATTGAAAACGGCTAAAACGTTAAGTGCAGGCAACTGCAGCAGCAACACCTTTTGCTATGCAGTTGGCCTGTGCGGCTGGTTTTGATCAGATGTCAAACACACCTGTTTCACAAAATCCAAAACTTCGACAAGTGGTGTCACCCTGAGATTCCACCAAACCGAAGGACGGGTGACACCACTAAGCACCACACCGAAGGATGGCACCCCGTCAGAGGATGTTCCCCTCCGACCACTCGGTGCCCAGGGCTACCGGTGATCATCAGGTACTGTTTCCTTTTGGGGGTGCAGGGTTGAGATCCGTTGCAGTGATCTTCTCTTCATCCGAGGCGGTGTCCACCGAATCATCGGAGAAAAGGTCTGAGCTCAGGGCTTCAGAGTCATCTGAGGATGGGGCCTGATCAATGGGCAGGACATTGTCCCAGCCATCAGGGAACCCATGCTTCCGGAAGCAACGTGCACACTTGACTGAGATCCAGAGCCTTGGAGGTGCCGGGCTGCCAGCCACAGCCCACGGCCTTGCCCTCCTTGTCCAAGAGATGAATGTTCATCAACTTGGTGACCCGGCTGGCCTTGGTTGAGCTCACTACCCGAAGGCTGTGCTCTGTGGCCGGGTCCTCATCCATCCCTTTGGGTGGAGTGATCTTCGCCCAAGAGGATTCGGACTCCACCTTCCTGCTCTTGGGGGATGGGGAATGAGTAGAGTCGTCCAACTCCAAGTCCAGGTCAAGGACATCTGGTTGCCAGTACTGGTGGTCCAAGTCGATGGGCACCTGTTTGGAGCCTTGAAGGTCAAGGTGGCCCAACTTTTCCGCCACCGCAAGCCAGGTCTTCTGGACCACCTTGCGTTTTTCTCGAGTGTAAATGTCTGCTGTGCTCTCCGCAGACCAATTGCCCAGGTACTGACGTTGATCTCTGGGCATGCCAAGTTGGTATGCGCAATCCGGGATGAAAACCCTGAAGCTATGCCAGCTCAAGTGGCAAAACATCTCCGGCTCCAAGAGGTTGGAGCGGTGAAGGGCATCCTTCAACCAACGAAGGGCCCGATCTGCCTGGCATGGTCGGGGTATGAACCCCGTGAAGTCCGAGCTCACCGTGGGGATCAAGTAGTCCATCTCCTTGAAGGTGGGGTGAGCAAGAAAGCGGTCCCATGTGGTGGTGAGTGGGGACCACCAATCAACCCCTGAGAAGGAGTACAGCGGTGCAATCAAAGGCACCGGTTTCTGCTTGATCTGGAAGGCACTGACTGTCTTAGTCTGCCAGGCCGAAAGTTCAATGGACTTGTCGGTGGCCTTGTACCCGGCCGGGGAAGTGTGCTGCAAGTCGTTGAAGCGTGAGCTACACGCCACCTGGAAACGAGCCATGGCACAGATGTATTGGTCCATCAACTGCTTCGGGGAGGTCCTGTCGGTGCCATGGGCTACCGGGGACCCCCCTCCCGCAATCTGTCCCAGTGCAATGATCACCTCCTTGTGAGGAAGTTGGGCCTTCCGTTGAGGTTTGACCACAGTCTCCACCAAGGACTCCTGGATGGTCTTGCGCTTGGCCTTCAATCGTTCCAGCGAGTCCGGGTCTAAAAGTCCAAACTTGGCGGAGAACCAGCGGAGAGTGTTCCAAATGGACTGAAGCTTGTGTGGGGTGATCTCCTGATCCCGGAGGGTATTCAGGAGCTGTCTAACATCCCCCTCTTTCCAAGGGACCTTGGTAAAGCCCAACTTCTTCAAGTTCTCGTAGCAGAGGCAGTGAATGCGGAGGGTGCGAAACCTCGTGTCCCCCAAGAGGTCGAGGTATTCCTGGGCCAAGTTCTCCGAACCCACCGCCCTCATGTATGGGACTTCATTGGCATAGGGTTCAAGCAGGCCGATCACACGCTCCGCCCAGCGGGCTCTGAGGTGTTGTTCAAGTTTTCGTTGCGTAGTGTGCGACTCCTCCTTCAGATGTCGGGGCTTCCAGTGCCGCCACTTGGCCGCCGCCGCCAAGAGCTCTGGGGGACGGCGATGGAAAGATCTCCAGGTGGCCCGATCCAGGTGTTCCTGTTGGATGTGCAGGTCTAGCATATCGGAGGAGTCAGTGCCAGAGGCCGCTGCATTCCACAAAGAAAAACAGAGGTCTTGGACATAGTCCCGCTCCACCACAGGCACAGGTGGGGGCAGGCGTTCAAGGCAGGCATCTACAAATGCCTCCATCCAGTCCGTTGTAGTAACCCATTTGGATTGCCGTTCCTGTTCGTCTGCTGGATCAATACCCTCACATTGAACTACCATGTGGATCCACCGGGTCCCGTCAAAAGCATGGCGGTGGCTTGCCGGCACCTGCTTCAGACAAAGTTGCAAAAAGAGCTCACCCTCTGTCTGGGTGGGCAGAATGTCGTGATCCAGCAGGCAATCCCGGATGTGATCCGGAAGGTGCACCATTGCAATGCCAAAAGGCGTTCGGTGGTGCAACGTGGGCAACGCCATCCTGTGGATGGTTCAAACGTTGCGGAAATGAGCTGCGGAACATGAACACCCATGCGTGTGGAAAGAAAGAAGCCGCTAACCACTCAACTTGGTCATGAAATCAGTGCCCATGGTGCCAGACAGACATCCAAAGAAAAGAAAAACACAAGAGCATCATGATCTAACCCTGTAAGTACACCTCGGTGGGGAATCCCACGGCAGCAAGGCGAGTGTAGCAGAAAACAAGAAGAAAAAGAGCATCATAAACTGACCCTGTAGGTACATCTGGGTAATCCTCAACCAGTACAACACTGCAGTGCAAGAGAAAAGCAACCGCAAAGGAAAAAGAACAAGAGAGCATCATGATCTACCCCTGTAGGTACAACTGGGTGATCCAACATCAGGCCCACCGACTGTCCCAAGTCAAAGTCAAAAGGAAAGAAGAACAAAGGAGCATCATGAACTAACCCTGTAAGTACAGCTGGGTAAACCATGCGCCACTCCCGACACGCAAAGCTGCTTTTGTGAAGCAAGACTGGCAGTGCCAGTGGTATCGCTCGGAAGCCCTGCCTGGAGGTTTCCCCCCATCGGTGCCCGGGGCTACCGAGGAGGTACTCACCCACTCGCGGCAGATAAAGGCTTCAAAAGGTATGCAAGCTGAGGCTCACAGCAAGCATCATGGTTGGGGGCGAGCATGGGCGGCGGCCATCTCGTTGATCTTCTTCAGCCCCTCCAACTCCGGGTTGCTCAGCAGGACCGACCAAATGGCATTGGAGACATTGCCCTTGCCATTCTGGATGGAGAACATCAGCCGCTGCGTGTGGTCTGCGTCCACGGTGAGTGACACGTCCCGCGGTGGTGCAGTGGGTTCCGCCCGCTTGTAGAACTCCAACCTGGACTTGGTCCAGTCCTCGTACAGCTTCTGGGGGGGCTCATCCAGGATGAGCTGCAACTTCACCTTCTGGTTGACATGGGTGCCTGTGAGCTGGACAAACGTCGTGGCACCCTTCGATTGCCTCCAGAATCCTTGGCAGGCCTTGCAAACCCATCCTCCTCTCGTGATGCCATGCTCCTTGGCCCTCACCTCCCACGGAGTGATGCTGCTCAGGATCAGGCCGCAGCATGCCTTGCCCCAAAAAGCATGGGCATGAGAGTGGCCGAAGTTGTCCCGGCGGTACTTCGGGCTGCAGATGCTCGATACGTTGTCCGGAGTCAGATCCGGGTACGTACCGGTGCCCAGGGCTACCGCCGTCTCCCGGTCTGCCCCATCCTCCGTGGACTTCTGCATGAAGGCCGCCGTCTCCGCCTCGGAGTAGCCCAGTTTCCTGTAGATGGTAACCGCCACCTGCGGAGGGACCAATGCCACCCACCAAAGATCACAGTTGCAACGCCAGGCCATCTGGACATCCACCAAGGACTTGGAGCCCAGGCGGGCAGACAACTTCTCATACACCCCGGGGAGGTCTCGGAATGCTGACATGGGCAAAGTGACTCGCTCATCGCAAGTCGCCCTGAAGCGCATTGTCTCCTTGCTGTCCTGGATGGGGGCCTCATCCAAGCCCATGACCTCCGGCGGAGTCCTGGCGATGAACGTGGAGGCTGCCAAGAACGATCCAAGCTCTCGGTACAACAACTTGATCTCCGCCTGGGACTTGGGGTGACGGAGCCCGATGCCGTTCAAGAAGCCTTTGATCTGGCGGACTTTGTCCTGCTGGGCCTTCATCTCAGCCGCCTTCTTGGCCTGGATGCCTTGCCCCTTGCCGCGACGAGCTGCCGACATCACCAAAGGCATCTCATTCCAGACCATATAGATCTCCTTGAAGGTCCAGCTCTGCCCCAACATGGTCACCATGGTAGGCAAGTCCCAAGTCTGCACCCGGCGAACATAGTGCCGTTCACCATCGGTGCCCGGCTCCCGGAGCCCAGAAAAAGCCTTTCACCATGTGCACCTGAGGGCGTAGGCCATCGTCCACCTGCTTCAACACCTCACCATGGGTCCAGGAGGTGGGCTCATAGCGGTCCTGACCAAGGGGATTGGTGCGGCACTCCAACGCCATGGCTTCCTCAAAGGGTGCAGTTTTGGCCCACTCCGGAGCATCCATGGGGCCCGCGCGCTCTTCCCATACGCCTCCCCAGGCACGGATCTCACCCATGTGGTAGGCCAAGATACTGTCCATGATAGCACACTTCCTCTCCAAGGAATGCTCCGGCAATTGCTGGGCCATCTTGCCCATGGCATCTTGGGGGTCCTCTTCCTTGAGCTCGTAGATGTCAAGGTCCGTCTCCGGCATCGCCTGGAGCAAGGTGCGTCCCGGAATGGGGATGGTATTGTCCTTGAGGAATTCTTTCATGGCGAGGTAGGTCTGCCTAAGCTGCTTTCCCTCCAGGGAGTCCGGACCATCCGGGTAGCAAGCCGGGGCGAACGCATTGTTCTGCCAAGCGTTCTGGAGGGCCACCGGCCAAGCTGAGAATGCGGGGCCCTTGACGGGCCGCAGGGCCTGCCTGCGCATGCGGAACTCCTCCTGCAGCTCCTTGTTGGCCTGCTTCGCCGACTCGGCTGTGGTCTGAGCCTGGCGCATGGCATCATAGCTGGTGCTGACCCCCGATTCCTCATGCTTGCGCTTGAGGTACTGGCGGAACTCTTTCAGGTCCACCTTGCGAAAGAAATCAGCCCCCTCGGGCTCAGCAACATCATGAGCCCCTGCTTGGATCTCGACCAGGACCTGCATCTCCTCGTCCATGGTCGCCAACTCCTCCTTCTTGCGCTCCTCCATGCGGCGGCGCTTGGCCTCTACCATCTCCACGTCCTTCTTGTCCGTGGCAAGGAGCGCAGCTTTGAGCTTGACCATCTCCACCGCCTTGGGGTGAAACACCAGGGCCGTCTGTGTGGTGTCCTCAGCGGACGGATCCTGAGGTTGGTGGTCGGCCTCTCGGCCGGAGAAAACTGGGTCTGTGCCCAGCTCCATGATCTGGGTCCTCAGGGAAATGCGGCACTCCGCCGGCACCTGTTCAGAGAAAGTGACCAGGGAGGGATCTGAGTCCACGGCCGCTTTTGACGGTGGTCTGCCTAAGTCCCCTGCCTCCACCGAAGCCGCTTCCTTAGTAGCCTGATTTCCTTGGGGCGAGGATGGACACCAGTGGGTGCCCGCCGAAGTGACCCTAAGTTCCCAAGCCTCTCCATCAATCTCCACCACTGAGAGTGGAGCTTCCGAAAGATCCAAAGTGGCAGTCCCTCGCCAGCCGAGGCACTTGGTGCCGGTTCCCCACGGCAAGGCACAGTTGGCGCAGACCAAGGAAGATGGCATCATGCCCGGGTCCTTCTCCTTGAGAGTCGACATGCCACCCCCTTTCTGCTTGGTGTGCTTGACCTTCAACATCTCGTTGTAGGCATGGGAGCGCTTGGCAATGGCATAGACCTCAAACATCTTCACCAGGACGGAAGGGGTGAGCTTCTTGGTCTTGAACGCTGACAGGAGGTCCCGGATCTCCCCGTGGTCAAGGTTACGGAACCATCTCATCGCAGTTTGGGGCAGATCTTTGAGGATGGCCTCCCAGCCGATGACGAGGAAGGTTTGGTCGGCCATGTTAAGCCGAACACCAGCAATCTCCTTCTCCTTGGAAGTAGCAGTCGAGGAAGTCGCCGCCACGAAGCCCTGCAACGGTACAGAGGATGGAACCGGATCCGTTTCCCCCTCGGTGCCCGGGGCTACCGGGGGTACTCCGTCACCGGAACCAGAGCCAGGTGCATCCGCATTCAAGCCCAGCCGGCTGATGGAGTCCTCCAAGTCCTGGAGCTGTGTGCTGAGGTCCTCCTGGGTCTTCAACTCGTCCTCCGGGACATCGGCGAGAAGATCCATGGGGGAGGCCTGAACCTCCATCTCTTCATCTGCTGCAAACTGCAGTACCACCTCATCAGCAACGCTCGAACGAGGGGTCTCAAGCATCAAAAAGTCCTCCTCTGGCTTGTAGTCGATGGGTTCGACAATTTCCAAACTCTCTTCCGTCAAGATCGCAAGATCCGATGAAGCTCCCATAGAGCGCTCAGGCGAAAAAGGCGCAGCCATGATGAAAAAGAAGAACGGGAGTACGAGTTTCAACACAAAGGACTAAGCCAGAGGGGACTTGAGCCAAAATGGCAGAGCCATTTTGGCAACTATATCGACAACACATTACTTGCTCTACACAAGTTCCGAGCAAAGAAACAATAATTGTTCCTTATCATCCCCTATTATCAACCATCAACCAGCTAGTTAGCCATTGAATCCCCATGATTCATAGGGGATTCCATCAACTTCTCCACCTTCTGAGCTCTCCGACTGTCGGCGCAGGAGCAGGAGGAGCAACTCCAGTCTGGGCACGTGGCAGGGATTCGTCAAGAGATTTCGGGTGCCGCTACATGGAGGTTTCTTAAGGTAGGGAACCCCCAAGCTATGGTTGGTTTATTGCCATAGATGGTTGATATTGGATGATTGACCTGTTTTGAGAAACCACCACACGTTTCTCAAGCATTTCTACCAAGACACCAACCAGTTGGTGCTTCCAAGCCCCTTGAAAGATCAAAATGGTCAACCAACATGAACCAAGCAACCCCAAGATTGCGGAAAACAAAACACGTTGAAAACCACCAGCCGGACAACAACTTCGTTGATCAGCCCCTAGGATCATGATGAGAACTGGTGACTGCTTGGTTCATCAGGGATCAGTTGAGAGCAGGGGAACCCACCAGTCCAACACCAGATGGTTCGCCAACATCCAAGGCTCCAAGGGTTGATTTGGTCGTGGTAAATGACAGCAACGTCGGATATGCCCGCATTGCTTTGACGATCGCATCAGGTCAAGGCACCTCTTTGAGGGATAGAAACTGCGTTTAACAACCAAGGTGAAACATGTTTGCAAACAAAGGCAGTACTTGCTTGTTTTCAACTTGGTTGCTTAATTCAGTTTCTATCTTTGAAAGAGGTGCCTTGACCAAAATTGAAATCGACTATCGGATTCATCAGTTCTCTAGGTCAATTGTAGCATCATGTGATGCTAAGTAATCTACAAGGTTCGCCCCCAACCACTTATAAGTAGTGGCTTATAACTAACCTAATTAGGGTTAACTGCCAGTTATATCCAGCTATAGGGGTTTATGACCCAACTTACAACTGCTGGGGGCCCACCTTGCACCATTCCAAAAATGGATGCAAAAACAGGTTGACGAAGAACGACCGACGCACACGAAACGCTTAGTCCCGGGCAGAAGGAGGCGCCGACCCTGCACAGGGCTCTTGGGCAAACTTGTGAACACTCCAAGCCTGATCGTTTTTTGATGTGTGTTGGTTGACTTATGGTTGTTATATGGTCAATTTATGGGGAAATCATGGGAACTCATGGTTCAGATTCACGTCTGATCCTGATTTATTTGTGCTAAATCGATCTCAGATGAGAACCATCAGTGGTAGAGGATTCCTGAGGTTTTTTTTCCAACATTGCCGGGGGCGATCGAGCTGCAGCTGTGTCTTTCCAAAACCGACTAGCTACATCCGTATACTGATAGTCTACACCTCTACATCTCATCTTGGCACAAGAATCTATCAATACGCATAGACAATCAAACATTTGTTGCTGGCAGCGAGCATCATGGTATGTAGCCAGCCTATTGATTGTTACAATGAAGCACTGGTTACTGGTGAGGCATGCCTTGCATTCGGGGTTTGTCCAATGGTGTACGCCCAAAATTGATGCTTTCCCTATAGCAATGGCTATACCATGTGCCATGCTTGGATGCTTCGTAGGTACCACCATGGCTGTGGACCAAGCCATTCAGTTACCCTGGTTGATCGGTCCCCAGCAGCCACTTCACCGACACCAGGTGGAGTCTTGGAAGATCAAGCACCGCTTGGCACGGAACCCACCATTGACAGCAGAAAATCAACAGACTTGGAAAATCTCGGACTAACATCGCTCATCACCAGGGTTTCATATCAACCAACATCTGGTGAACGGCTCCTGGGGGCCGCTCCTGGCCTCGCTTCCCCGTGTTAAGCCTCGCTACGGGATACCCTGAACAGCTCCTGGCCTCCCAAAATCCTGCACCTCTCCCAGGCTACCACACCCCCCTGAGTTCACGGCTAGAAGGCACGCTACTGAGCTTCACCTGCCATGGAGCTCTGCGCCTAGAAGTTGGGATCATCACCATCAGCTATAGCAGGGATATATCAAAACATCAAATTTTTACTTGTAACATATTGGGAACCACAGAACTTATTGCAGTTTACTATCCCTACTTTTTTCTATTCTTGTTGATACACCTGCGCTGTAAATTTGATACATTGTAGTATGCATGTGCCAGCCACTGATGTCACCAACTGCCTGATGGTGTTCAGATGGCTATGGGTACAAAACCATCGTACCCAAGTGAAAACACCACTGATCCGTTGAGAAACAGCAACGATGATCTGGGTCAAGTCGCAAAGTGTCCTCTGACAACCACGGGTTCAGAGATTTCATTGGCTGTTTCTCAAACTAGGGGACCCCCCAAAAAATCGCTGCTTTTTTGCTATGAAGAACTAATATTGGATGAATCGGGGGCATCTCCATGCTGAGAAACCACCATACTTCGCTTGAGGGTCATTGGTTCGAAGTGAAATCAATTGGTTTCCGACTTGGTGAAGATCCCAAACAAGCGGAGCTTCGGGACGTCAATACGACAGGAGGGAACCATTGCTTGCTCCATGTCAGCAGGCTAGAACCAGTGGATGTTCATCGCTCTCACGGGCATGCTGAACACTATACCATGAACAACCAACATATGGTTGGTGGTTTCAACCCGTATGAAACCATGCTTGTCAGCCAACCATTTATTACATGTGTTCATAATCACGAGGGAAAATAAAGATGTTTCAAACCACCAGCCAGTATACCTCACTGATCCTCAGTGTACCAAAAAAATATCAACATTGTCATTTAAGTTGTTTGATACTGGGCAATGCCTTTATTGCGATCATTCAACATTAACAAATTGTTTCACAAACGGATTTTACATTTAGGGGTAAGTTGCAATCACATCTCATAAATTTCTTCATTGATACATAATGGTTTCTGAATTTGTTCAAATGCGTATAAGGACCCATGGCTGCTTCATCCTGACTAGCAAATTGGTTGTTGTGCTACCTATGCTGACACAGTACGAAGCTTGCGGGGTATATTACCCGTTGGGCCCGTTGGGATTGAACCCTGGGATTATTCGCAAACTGTTCAAAATCTCCTTGGGATTGGTCGGGATCAAGGGCTTTTTGACCTCATCAACCAGGAGGGATCCGCTGTTATCATGCATTGTGAAATGGTGAAACCATTGCTCCGGTATTGAAAATAAGCAAATCTGCTATTGTAAACTTTTATGAAACAAACTCCGGAATTCTTAGCCATTGGTAAAACCATTGCTTCAACCATTCGATGTTTCGCCTATCGCTCCATGGCTACCGGCCTGTGTTGGGACGGCCCAAGCGACAGTTGACGCCATGGCTGCGAGAACTGATCTGGACCAAGTTTTGAGGAGCGCTGACCATCATCATCCCCTACACGCCACTGTAATTGCGTATATTTGTCCTGAAATAATAATGTTAATGTTGGGGATATATATTTAATCCCATCCCCATCCAGTTGATTAATGTTGATTTATCCTGAAATTTGTGCTAGGTGATGGGGATTAATCAACATTAATCAACTATGAGACTACGATGAACTATCATTTCTGTTTCGTGATGGGAATATTCATCCACTGTTGAAAAGTGATTATAGTTGATTAATTAAGGTTGATGATCTAAATTTGATGATTCTTGGCTGAGAAAATGTCGGCAAATTTTGAGAGATCTTGGTTGATTGTTATCGCCCATCGTCAACCAGAACCTATACTTAGAAACCATGAGTAAGCAAAACCAACAGTCCTCAACCATTCCTGATCATACTCACCCAGCCCTCAGCATTTTCAGGCGCTTGTAGGGGCAAAGAATTTGAAGTTGCTGAAGCTAAGCCTTATGACCCAAGCAGGGTCTTCTCATGGGATATCTGTTCCCACATGGTGGTTTCTCAAAATAGGGGTACCCCTAAATCATCCATTAATAGTCATTTATAGCAATAAAGCAACCATTTTTTGGGTCCCTTATTCTGAGAAACCACCACATTTGTCAACCGCATTCTTGTCTTTTCTGTCCCAGAACTGGGATCGGCAAGAATCAAGCTGCGCCACACATCTTCCAACAACTTTGGCAATGATGTAGATCATTTAGCTACCCGGGTAATTAGAAAGATCAACTAACAGGTTGGACGTAGGGTCACTCATTAATTCTGCCACTCAACTGCTTCTTTGTATGTTGACTTGCCAGCTCGGCTCACCAACTCTTGGATGATGACTTCCAAACGGTCACCTAGCATAGCGTTCCTGGGTGCTTCTCGCTAAGCAAGTGCTTGGTATGACTTTTTCATCGCAAGTTGATGACTTCTCGTTGGTAAACATTGGCAACATATAGCAAGGATTGTTGCGCTCCCTTGTGGGGAACGGAACTTCCCCTGCAAAAAGGTCTACATAAACTGCTTGAATCGAACATCAACCTTTGCAGTCCATTTAGAAGGTAGCAGTGGTCGATAGTGAACGGCTATTTCACTCTAGGCATGGTCATTCACTCTGATGTTTGAGCTCCCTGTGTCACCAATACACACCCTTGTCATTGACTCCAGGCGTGAGGCAATGTCACTATTCCAAATGTGGATATTTCTCCAAATAGGGGATCCTGCAAATCATCCCGTATTCGAACTGGTGATAAACCATCCATTTTTGGGGTCCACTATTCTGAGAACCCCCCATATGAATCAACATCGCTCAGTCTTCACAGCATGCAGTTGGACCAAACGCCATGCCAACATCAGCCATCAATCATTCTTTCAATATCCACGGTTGACTGCTAAGTATCATGGATGAACCATTTCAGAAATTAATCAACTATGACATCAATCGTTCATCAACTGGCAATGATACTTTGACATATATATTTGTTACTATCACCAATGTGATTCACCACCATTTAATAACCAAAACAACAGTTAGCACCAGTCAACAGCTAAGTATGACCATGGTTAAAAAATAGTATTTGTTTGAGTTATTACAAGCACCAAGTATAACAAATTCATTGATATAAGCAGTGGCTATAACCCTTCCCCAAGGCAACACAGCTCGAGGGCTCCCGTGTTTCTTCTGCACGCGCGAAATGGGCTAGCGATGCCCACGCATGGCTTGGCCAGTCGTGGGCAGTGGAGCTCCTTCAAAACCCCAGTGTTCCTAGTCTCCTGTGGTGATTTGGCTGGTTGCTTGGTTGGCTGGCTAGTTGGCTGGCAGTGACTGCTGTACCCCAGCTACGGTACTATACTGCAAACGTTCCAACGAGGCACGTGGTCAACGTCATCATGTGCAAAGCAACTTGCAGGAATCCAACTTCCGCTGGGATGGTTCCACCATCTTCCATAGGTAGCAGCGATAGGATCTGTTGCCCTACTGGGGTCGTGAATCGTGCGATATCAGCAAAGTTAGATCACCTCCTGGGTCGTGAATCATGAATCATTAGATGTTGAGATGCGTCAGGTTGGAATGAACCATCAGCAAGTCAAAGGGGCAACCCGCTGCTAGCAAGCGGTAAAAAGTGGTCCTCAAGTCACTGCTCTGAATCGCTTCTTCAATCGCTATGCCTAGCCCGGCATTTCACCACTGCAACTGTTCGACTAGCCGCCTCGCTCAGATCTGGTGATTGCTACATACCCAGCATGCTCCCGCAGTTTCAGCAGCGGTACTGTTGATTGTTCATACCTTCCAAGTTCCATCAAAGTAATATGAGTACGGAACAAGACCATGTCTATTTGAGAAATCATCTTGTATCAGCAAAGGGGCAGTGATAAAGTCGTCTACATTGATATTGCTCATTGTTTGTAAAAAAACCTTTAGCATCCTTGAGCCAATTGTTGCATGATCCTTGCTGTCTGTGCTCCCATTTTTTCCGATGTAGACTAGTGACCAATCGCACTCCAGAATGAGCAGTTCACCACACCCATAACGAGCAGTTCACCACACCCATTGATGTTTGCGTTGATGATGACGTCGATGTTGATGATGAGGACGAGAGATATTCTTACTGATCAAGAAATGATTGTGCACCGAACAACGATGAGTTTGAACAAACCATCGAGCAATACACTCAAATAAGTGAGACAACAATCTCGACAAGATCAAGATATGTGAAGATGGACGAAGATGTATGAAAATGAATGATCCCCCATGGTACGTCAGGTCACACCCGGTGAGATGTTCCCAGCCACACCAACCACCAGCGACCGGCCGCAGCACTTCAGAGCTGGGCTTCTTCCGACATCGCCGGGCACACAGCCCGCGGATGGGTGAGATGGATCAGCAGCGATGTGTCGGGGGTGGTGTGCTCCAGAAGGCATGGTGAACGGAGCTTCAGAAGGGGCAAAATTCATATTTAACTGATGCTGGATCTTGGTTTTGATGGTTAGCCATGGTCAAAAAATGCTTCAGAAATGGCTAAGTTCATGGTTGGTTTATGGTGGTTAAACCCTAGCAAGTTGATGGTAAATGGTGGTTAATGATGGTTGAATCATGGTTCTCTCTGGCCATTCAACCTGCTTGCGTGGAAAATCCATCATTTTTAGCTGGTTTATCTGTCAAAAGTGGTGATTTCTAGCGTAACTAGGTTCATTTACCCTGATTGAATGCTTGATGGTGGTTGATTGAAGGTTAATGATGGTAAATAAATGAAGCTTATTCCCAGGTATCTGTGAGCTGCTCAGGGACACACCTTGCTGTGACAGCCATTTTGGTGCCCGATCCTCACCGGAAGAACTATAGAACGAAGCCCATGGCGAATCTCACTTGTTTCAAGGTTTCGTCTCTCACTGCCTGGTGATTCATGGGGTGGCAACCCCGAACCCTGTTGGTGACACTTGGGTTGGGAAACCTGAGAACCACAATGCGCCATCACAAGGGCAGCTACCAAATCAGCGGTGGGGATGCAACATGGAAACCCACATCGCAAAGCACTGAGTGCAGACGACCACACCAGAAACAAAGGTGTATCCAGCCCATCCGATGATATCATCACCCATTTGTATCATGAGATTTTGAGGGGGAAAAGATCCACTTTGGGAACACACCAAAGTCACCGTGTTCAGTACTTGCCACTCTTAGCTTTTTCATGTTACACGACCCCATCCCAAAAACATACCAACCAAGTATCCCAGTCATATGATTGAAACAAAAACAATGTGAGTGATACATCCATAAGCAAAGCCGGTCCTATACAGAATCATAACGGACTTCCAGTATAGCAACAGTAGAGGGCCTTCCAACAGCAGCAAGCAATGTTGTAGCAGCAACAACAAAAAATGATATTGGGTGAATAAATCCCATAGCCACCATTCTCTGTCGGTTTCATCTACCATGTGTGTTATCATGCAGCAACCACTCGGTAGATGCTACTGACTCAATTTTTCCTTGACGTTGATATCCTGAGCGCCTTTGGGAATGGACTTTGGAGGACCCCATGTTCTAGAAGAACTATTTTGCTGGAGAATAATTCTGATTGAACAAAATCTGGATAATTCTGGATAGGCGTTGGAATATTGTGGCTCTATGGTGGGAAATATGAAATATGCTGGGATACTTGAGTCAATCTGGATTCTCCGCATTTTCAAAGGTTCCCCCACATTAGTAGTATTGTAACCCCAATGTATAATGTAACATTCCTGACCCACTTATTCTTCAAGAAAATGCTGGGTCCCAGAATTCCCATAGTTCCCATGAACTCCAAGACTTGGAAGCTCATTTGTCGAGGGAAAATGATCATGGGGATCTGTTGGTGCTGTTTGTTTACTTCACTTCCCTTAGTAGCGCAATGATTGTCCAATTGGTAGTTGTTTAACAAGTATTGTTGCTTGTCATCCCCATTTATTAAAGGTTATTAACCAACGGTAGTGGTATTCCACAACTACTTACTAGTCCCATGTTATTCAACCTATTCTTCACCACTATTTATGATTAACCACCAACCAGTTGTTATCTCTACAGTTCATCACTGTGCTGTTCACGCCTGTGATGAGAAGAGTTCATTCTTCATCACCAGTGGCGAAGAGAAACATCTCCTGTGGCTGCTCAACAGCCGCAGAGCTGGGGAACAGCACGCAGTTGATGATCAATGGGAATTAATTATGAATCATGAATGATGATGATTAATAGCTAGAGTCGTACATGGCGAAGGATAGTGAATACTAGCATCTATTGACAATCATCAGTATTGAGGATATTGAGATATTAAGTAGATGCTATTCAATAGGTATAGATATCAATTGTAGTTGGCCTCATCAGCATTATTCCATAGACACATCAAGACACTAAGATATTCTTTCATCACGAGGTGGTCCAAATGTGTTGTACACCCAATCTTTTGGTGGTAGCATCAAGCAATGCTATCCTTTTGTGCGAAAGCTATGGATCAACTTGGTGCCATGACTTTGCCTCAAATGGTTGGTTTAGGTGCTAGACATGTTCGCTTTTGGTGATTTGTTGAGTGCCCTCAGTTGAGAATATGCACTTTTGAGCCCAGCTGTGAATTCATCATCCGTTCATGGAAACAAACAAACAAAACATTTGCAACCCTACAACCGCGAACCATAAGTTTAGATGCCATGCTTGTCTACAACAAGAGCAACTTGAGCAGTATCACTAGCGTAGTGACTGGTGTTTTGACCCTATCCGAGCAATATCACGGTCTCTTGGCCACATGCAGGCATGATGCATACACTAATTTTGCAGATCAAGCACTGCTAGCAGAACACTTCTCTTAGATGATTGGATAGCAGTTGTCCATGACCAGCACATCATCAGTTTCTTGCCAACACATCACCCCAAAAGGTGACCCTTTAGAGATAGCTGGCCCGAAATTGATCTGCGAACACGACAACCACCTGTTTTTGTCCAAATCCAATCCAACCAACTATAGCTAGTACAGCGTGGTCGACTATGGTTTCTTTCCACTGATTTGGAGCCACCATTACATCATCGACCAGCCAACCTTCCAAACCAACCAAAACCAATCCAACCCCAAACAAATCCAAGCCAAATCCGACCAAACCAAACAACCTAACCATACCAAACCAACATCATCCATCCCAACTAATCCAACCATCCTGAGCGCACCACTTCCTTCCAAACCAACCGCCGCAAACCGCGCTGCGTTCGTGGATCCGGATCCAGGGCCTCTTCATGTGATCTCGGATCAACTCACTGACCTGTCAGACCGGTGGGTGGTTACATGGTGGTGGTTCCATGGCGGTTACATGGTGGTTACATGGTGGTTGAGGGCCAATAGAAGGCCACAGATCTCGCAAATGATGGGCAAACTGGTTGGGAACACTGGTTGATCGTGGCGAATGATTGATCGATTTTGAGAATTGATACTGCTTGATCATGGCAAAATAGGGGTGGGGTGAGTGGATAACAACTGGTTAGCAACTTGTGAAATGTCTGACGCTTTAAGTGATGATGGTTGATACTGCACCTTTGGTATGTACGCAGAAGCAGCAGATAGGATAGGACAGGTCAGTTGGCGAAGTGTAATTGTTGATGATGAGAAACACATCTGTTTCCCAAGTATCAATGGGAATGGGCACCGCTTTTCTCCAACCGCATGTCAACCTCAGAAACCACGAGCAACGGGTGTTCACCTAAGAGCTTGTGTGGTCGACCCATACCCCATATACAACAACCTCCCACATGCCACGTGCACGTCACTGGCAGTCTCTGGTGTGCAGGTCTACCGGAAAAACATCGCAGCTTGTTAAGTATACATTATTTCATCCCTAGTGGTTGTATCCTTAGTTGGCCAACTATTGTCACTCATCTCATTCCAACCATCAAAAACTACTCACTGAAAATCCCTGAAACCATTCTCAATCATCTTCAATCAGTGCTTAGCGCACTTGTGAACTAGGCACCAACAATTCACCAAACAGCAGCCCCTAACTCATCATTAGAAATGTCGTGTATGATCAGCCGTTAGCAGCAATTTGTTCACTCTCCAGGAAACAAATCCGGTTGCCTGGAAAATCAACTATTTTTGGCTAGTTTTCCTGTAGAAAATGGTCATCGTTACTAACCTGGAAGCTAAAAAACAGCATTTTCTACAGGAAAATAGGGCATAAAACCACCATTTTCGATAGGAAAGCCAGCGACAAAGTGATGGATTTTTCGCTCCCAGACTGCCAGGGGGTACGTCGCCCTGAAGCAGCAAATCGCGATGCCGTGACCTTGGGAAGTCGATGCCGCCAGGCGAAGATGTCGTCGAGGTAATCAAACATGGATTCCAAGACAGAGGTTAACCTGGCCAAAGGCTTCCAAATACCATGATGATGATTGATGATGATGATGATGATGATGATGATGATGATGATGATGATGATGATGATGATGATGATGATGATGATGATGATGGATGATGATTGATGATGATGGATGATGATGGATGATGGATGATGGATGATGGATGATGGATGATGATGATGATGATGATGATGATGATGATGATGGATGATGATGGATGATGATGGATGATGATGGATGATGATGATGATGATGATGATGATGATGATGATGATGATGATGATGATGATGATGATGATGATGATGATGGATGATGGATGATGGATAATGGATGCTTGATGCTGGAAGTCATGGATGATATGATGATTTTCAGCACCACAAACAGAGATTTTAACACTGTAATGGAAGTGATGGATGATGGCAACATGGTTTCACTATGTTTCACCTATCCCTATGCTTCCAGACACCATGAAATAGATTGAAATCGTAGGCAACCAGCTGTTTTCTACCGTTGTTGTGACTGGGGTTGGTTACCTTCTAGTTCCTGGCTCCACATAGTAATTTTTTGACCCGGCCCAAGCCTGTCAGTAGGTAGCCAGCTGGTTTGGTCCAAAGTCCTAGCCACAGAGCTACCCACCTGTTGGTTAAAAGCCTGTAATGTTTCTTGGTGTTGGTGATCAAGCTCGGCAAAACACCGTGTCTTGTGGCACCAACCCATCCACCCGGATCTCCATCAACTGGTTGATCCTAGTGCCACTTACTCTCCCCACACTTTGGTGTAGGGAGTAAGCGGCTGATCTATCCGACCAAAACATGCAGATGTATGCAATTGTGTGGTGGTCCTCCCATGAAATCTGCATGTCTTATGGCTGGATCTGCTGGGTTCTAAAGGGAAACCACCCGAGATATATCAGTGGCTCTTCGCTGGTGACGCCCTCACCACTTTGGCAATGACCAAGTAAAGCTTAGACCCAAGAAAATCAAACTGGAAAGTAAGTTTTAGCAGGTAGCAATGATCAGTGTGCTCAGGTGTACTTATAAATGATATCTGTAATATGTCTGTCTGTCTGTCTGTCTGTCTGTCTGTCTGTCTGTCTGGCTGGCTGGCTGGCTGGCTGGCTGGCT
>VSDK01019098.1:492945-512266 GCA_009767595.1 Symbiodinium kawagutii | reverse complement strand
ACCTGCCGCAACTACACAGACCGTCCGCAGCAAGGTCCGCCGCACTCGCGCCCCAGCATGCCCACCACACCCGCACCTAAACGAGCACCCACCGCAGCTACACACAGCGTGTGCAGCAAGCTCCGCCACACTCGCACCCCAGCATGTCCCCCACACCCGCACCTGAACACAAGCACCCGCCGCAGCTACACAGGGCGTCCGCAGCAAGGTCCGCCGCACTCGCGCCCCAGCATGTCCACCACCCCCGCACCTGAACAAGCACCCGCCGCACCTACAGCAACCGTCCGCAGCAAGGTCCGCCGCACTCGCGCCCCAGCATGTCCACCACCCCCGCACCTGCACAAGCACCCGCCGCACCTACACCAGAGCGTCCGCAGCAAGGTCCGCCGCACTCGCGCCCCAGCATGTCCACCACCCCCGCACCTGCACAAGCACCCGCCGCACCTACACCAGAGCGTCCGCAGCAAGGTCCGCCGCACTCGCGCCCCAGCATGTCCACCACCCCCGCACCTGCACAAGCACCCGCCGCACCTACACCAGAGCGTCCGCAGCAAGGTCCGCCGCACTCGCGCCCCAGCATGTCCACCACCCCCGCACCTGCACAAGCACCCGCCGCACCTACACCAGAGCGTCCGCAGCAAGGTCCGCCGCACTCGCGCCCCAGCATGTCCACCACCCCCGCACCTGCACAAGCACCCGCCGCACCTACACCAGAGCGTCCGCAGCAAGGTCCGCCGCACTCGCGCCCCAGCATGTCCACCACCCCCGCACCTGCACAAGCACCCGCCGCACCTACACCAGAGCGTCCGCAGCAAGGTCCGCCGCACTCGCACCTTCCCTTACCTTCCCTTACCTTACCTTCCCTTACCTTCCCTTCCCTTACCTTCCCTTCCCTTACCTTCTTCCCTTACCTTCCCTTTTCCTTAGCTTCCCTTCCCTTACCTTCTTCCCTTACCTTCCCTCCCCGTCCCCCACTCGGCAGGCAACACTCGCGAAAGGAGACTAAACGAGAACCCATCGCATCGAAGATGCTTTTGGGAAAAAACTGATTCGTGTTTGACGCATACATGGCTCGAACATGTGAAGCTTACCATCTGCAAACGACCCAGAATCTACCACGACTCTGTGCTGGCAACGATTTGACACTTGTCCAGGTCACAGTTGGGTTGAAACAATCCACCAGCAACATCTGTTTCGAGGGGTTTCCCCAGGCTTGAGACCCTATGATTCTGCCTGTGTCTGCGTCTGAGGTGTCCACTCATGCATAGGACACTTCCAACACTTCTTTCCACAAAACATCAAAGGCTCTCATGATAAAAAGTCCAGAACCACAGGACACTTCAGTCAAATAAGCTACATGTTTGGGCCAAGACCATCAGTTGGGTCTACCCACAAATGCATAGTAATACCAGCTGCCAGTACTTATATGCATCGCGGCCTACAAAGTCTAATTTGGTCTCAAAGCGAGAACCACTTTGAGATCTAAGCAAGCCAACAATGAAGCCAAGTCTATCAAACTACGATCGTAATGGCAGTTTATGATCACCCTACAAGATTTGTGTTGACAACGCGATCTGCCTTGCTAATCATCTTTGACAATGATCATCAACTTCTGTTGCGATTAGAAAAATACCAAAATGCTTTACATATAGATGTACGTGCTGTGCACCCTCCAAAGAGTACATACCCTAGAAGGAAGACTAGTCATGCACATCCCTTACATACTATTTCGCTCGACTTGTTCAACATTGGTGGACCTGTTGAATGTTTCTTGTGTATTTGATATGTCTTCCATGGGTACACCCTTGAATTATTGTTGACATCTCCAAAATGCTGGTTAAAATAGGGGACCCCCCAAATCATCCAATATCAATCAGTTCAACCAAACATTGCCATTATCAACCATTATCAACCATTCTCAACCAATTTCAACCCTTATCAACCCCTTATTAACCATCATTATCCATTTATAAATCATGAATTAACCACCATCATCAACCGTTGCTTGATCACTCACTGACCAGCTTCGCAGTCCATGGTGACCTCCGGTACTGGACCCACCTCCTGGTGAGCCCGGGCATCTTGAAAAATCTCCATGAGAAACCTGGCGACCACTGGAACGCTTCCCTAGCTATTACCGCTGCCTATAGGTAACCCTCCTAGGGCCGTCACAAGTTCCCTGGTGACCTACCAGCATTCAGAGGTAACTGGTTGCCGGTAGGGATTGACAAAAAGACTTAAATCGTCTTCCTGAGTCTTTCCAGTGACAGGAATTAGTTTTCTGAGGATGTTCATGATCACTGCTGATGGTTGATGCTTCATCGGTCATTCTCATGGGATGTTTGCCCACATCCCACTAGCAAACATGGCTGCGACAATTGAGAATGACGGTACTGAGCCACGATGCCAATCCTGCTGTAGGTACGTCGAATATTCGAACACAGGGCTGGCAACATATGGAAGAACAAATGATCTTGGAGCAAGATCCACCAGTTCAATGTTAGTTTCAAATACTGTCCTGATAGGGACACTTAACGTTCATGTGTCTATCAGGCACTACCATTTTGGGGTCCACGAAAGATTATGTTCCTGGTTGGAAGTGTGGATGTGCCGGTGATGTGAAACTCAATACGTCTATGTTTTGCATGTTCACTGGTTGACAACTAGTTGCTTAGTTCCAATCCCGCCACTCACTGGTATGAAAAACCCTAGTTCCGCAGCACATTGGTGGCTAAGTCTCGATTCAAAAATCGTAAGGTCTTACTTTGTTGGTTCATGAGCAGTCATAAAACGTGTTGTGATCACGGGCTCCAAATTCACAACTTCACAAACATTCTTGAATACAACGGTCATTGACCATCATTGCAACCATCATAAACCACCATTATAATTGACCATCCTGGACCTTGAATCACAAGTCAAGCATCATTATTATCATCAGTATTTATTAAGCATTCTTGCCGGTGATTCTTGCTGGCTATCAATCATTCTTGCTGGTCATGATCATTCCAAGCACGATGAAAAACAGCTCAAAGTAGGTTCCTATACTTAAACGTCATTGCCGGTTGTTCTTGCTGGCTTATGCATGTGGATCTTCGGTTACAATCACCAGATCTTTCATTCTTTGCTGGTCGTTATGCAAGCACTGTCAGCAGGTTATTATCAGTCTTACCATATGATTGCCGCTTCTCATTGCTGGTTAGTCATGCCATGTCATCAATCATCGTTGCGGGTTTCACACCAATGGCTCCAACCACCAACCAGGGCTTGTTCTGTAAAATTAACCACCATTAGCCATCATCAGTACTATCAATATTCATATCCAACGATCGAAAATCCTGGTTTCCCAAGTAATCTCAATCCGGAACCCCAACTGGGTGCTTCACCATTGTTGTTGGCTATTATCCCTTCTAATTTACCAGTACAACCAATATCCCCCAAAAATGCCAATCAAACCACCAAAGGCTCAAAGCAAAAATGTCAAACAACCACCCAAGGCTCCAACTGTTTGATTTGACATTCTTGGCAAATTTCTCCATGGTTTCTTCGGGAGCTGTTTCATCCCACGGCGCCAACTGCGATTTCGGCCAAGTGGCTTTTCCCATTCGAAGAAGACTTGACTGTTGCTGATGAAGTGCGTCAGGACCTGATTTTGGCTTCGCGAAGCCAAGTCGTACCGGTGGGGCCATGGTTCGTGATCGTTGACGGTTGGTGGTGGTGGTTCATGGTTGTTAATGGTGGTTGATGGTCGTTGAACATAGTGCTCAATAGTTGTTATCAAGTGAGAATGATGGCAAATAACGATAAGTAACTATGAATAAGAATAGATAATGGTAAATGATGGTAATAATGGTTGATATTGGTTGATTTTGATCAATGACCACCAGCGGGGCCAAGGTCATTAAATTAGGATGATGAGAAACGATGATTGAGAATGAAAAATCCTGCTTGACATTTTCCCATGTTCGCTGGTTCATGGTGGCTCAATGCTTGACAGTGGTGCATAATAGTGAATACCGGCAAATACTCATGGTACAGATTGTTTTTCCAGGTCAATGTCTACAATGGTTACCATGAGCAAGCCGTCTCGCCTGTACGAACCTAAAGAATCATCGACAAATATTGACATGGTGTAACCCCCACAATGGATGGTTTAATGTTTATTACTATAGATGATCAATATTGGATGATTTGGGGGGTCCCCTATTTTGAGAAACTCCCTTTTGCATAAATGATGTCGACAGATTATTCTCACAGGTTGATTGTTGATATTGAGAGTGGATGAGATTGGTGATTGGCAATGCGCAATGTCAGCAACCAAATACGCGTTCAGGAATGGTGATGATTGGTGACTATCCTGACTATCGTGAAAGAGCAGCTGGATACTACGGGATGAACAGCTGCAAAGACAAGAGCTGCTGGATACGTTCCAGTCCCAGGTTGCCTCATCTAGTACGTGATAGATTGATGACTCAAACAGGTGATGCCCAACATGAGTGGTATCTACCATTCTTGATCTGGTTGCACACTGGCTATGCCTGCTGATGGTTGGTCTTTCTGTTCACAACAACAGTTTCTATGATCCAACAGTTCACATAGCGGGCGGCTGCCCACTCAAAGTATCTCAGTCAGTGAATCTTTATGCTGTACATTGACCCCCGTTCACTTTGCTAGTGCGAGCACCTTGGGGACAGAAGTGAATCTTTTCCATGAAATTGGCCATCAATTAATCTTGCATCATTCCACATGGTTTCCTGTCACATCTTGGGGATTCTTCTCACCACCAGCTGGCTTCGGACTTGCTCAAGCCCAGCGTGCCTGGTACATTTCGCCCGGTTTCCCTTCTCGACACTGGCACCGAACGAAGGTTTTGCACCTCGCACTGGGCGCGAGAAGTAGATCTTGGTGGTTTTTGTAGCTTGTGGTTGGGAAATGGTTGGTGAATAATGCTCAATAATTGTGAATCATGGTGAATCATGCCATGGTGAATAATGGCCAATCGTTCGTCAATTGTTGGTAAATTGTTGGTTCATAATGGTTGATAAGTGGTTCGTACAGATTCTGAAAGTCTGGAAATCATAAACACAAATGATAAGTGGTTGCTAAGTGGCTGGTTCATACTGTGAACTGTGGTTAGCAGTAGTGAGAGTGACGATACCGAATCAAGCGCAGAACAACCGATCAAATGTCCGACATTGATAAATCGACTTGTCCTAAAAGAACTGGTAAATCAAGTTGTTGCATCAAGATTGGCCCATGGTAGTCCACATTTATCAGTTCTGAATGTCACGGCTCTTGTCCAAACGGATGGTGAAGGAGTCTCTTTTTCACCCATACTTTCTGTAAACTGATCGAATCACCATTGAAAACTACTATTCTCTCGTAGAAGTTCTCAACCTGTAACCAAGCAACAAAGCCCCGTGAGTATAAGTGTAATCGAACAACAATTCACCAGCTACCATTTACAAACCAGCACAGTCAAAGATCATTGACCAAGAGCAATAAAGCATTATGAACCATTACGAGGAATCATCAACCATTGATTAACCATGCATTCCTTCTCATTGACAAAGCGTTGTCAACCAAGCACTACACCCGCTTAAACATGGATCCCCTGAAATGGTTCTATCCAATATCTTGGCTTCTCAAAATAGGGGTTACCCTCAGAATGGACAAAAATCCTTGGTTTATTGCTGTAAGAGATTAATATTGGATGACTTGGAGGTTCCCTTTGTTTAAGAAAGCAACACATGTGAATGATGAAATTCGCCCAAGTCACGCTTCCAGCAGACTTGCATTCAGCACCTCATCCTCCTGTGCAAATGGATCTGATTTCTAGATCGAGGCATTGACTGGCTTGCCAGTGGTTGAAACATTGCAATTGGGTAACTTCGAGGCAGTTAGCCGCTTGCCTCATGGGTTGGTCATGCCATGGTACATCGCCTGAAAAACATTCCAGGATCCTTGCACACCCGTGTCCAAAAGCCAGGGTTGCGTGTACGTAGAGTGTTCCCAGGTCAAATGAGCAAACTGACACATGGTTTCCTACAACAAAATGCGACCCCAAATGTGTGGGTTAGCCAAAATTGTCATGTTGTGGCTTTGGTAAGCCTTAGGTTATGGCGCATGTTGGTGCATGGTTCAGGATCATTCATGGTTTACATCATCTGGAATTGTAATTGTGATTTTTTACTAGTACTCCAAGTACTGAATAGCCTTCCTATGTGTATCTGACTTCTAAATCGCTGTTTCCTAGTACGTCTTCCTCTCATATCGTTGCTATCCATCTGACCAACCAGGAGTTTTTGCGAAACATCCAGGTTATAAGATGTTTCTATCAGCAGTGCCAACTGGCATCCACTTGGCACTTGGTGATGCTACTAGAGATGAATCCCTAGATTCAGACATCCACTCCCCTCCGGTAACAGCTCACTGCCTGGAAAAGCATCCAGTGGATTAGGCAGCGAGCTGTGAACAGTTGCAGTCAACCCGTCACCAATCAGTCATCAACCGGTCACCAACTATCAACACCAAGCACCAACCATTCAACCACCAAGCAACCTCCAACCATCAAGAACATGCATCAACCAACCGTTCAACCACCAAGCATGTGCACACGAAGTGTCTCGCCAGTCCTGTGCCACCTGGATATTTCTCTGAATTTCCAGCAAACACCTCAGGTTAGCACGCTTGTCCTATGATGAATGCTCGCTGAATGGTGCGGTTAGTGCTCGGTTGCTGGCGTTTCGTGCTTGGTTCATGGTGGTTTCTGATTGGGCAATGGTGCTTTCTGGTTGGTTCATTGTGGTAAACGTTTACCTAATGGTGGTTTGACGGCAGCGAATGGTGGGTGGAGGGTGAAGACCTACTCTTGAGTGTTTTCCAAAAAAGAATGATACTGATACAAGGTGGGCCCCCAACCACTTGTAAGTAGGCTTATAACTAACATAACTAAGGTTAACTAGTAGTTATAGGGGTTTATAACAGAAGTTATAGCTGCTGGGGGCCCACCTTGTACCGCCAAAAGTGCTGAACGAGTGATCTCAACAATAAGTACGCACCCAAACTAGCCAAAACACAATCCCCGCCAAATAGTGACAAATGCTCCCAACCAAACTGGACTAGCACTACATAGGTGACCGCAAAAAAACGCAAAGGGCTTGCCTAGAAACAAAAGACCTTTCTCTTGAAAGATTTCTTTAATGAAAAGGAACTCACCTGCGTATAGGCTAATCCTCGAGCCTTTCAGACCACAGTCAGTGCTGGATTCGCGAGATCAAAATATGGCAGACCGCACAGCTAGCGATGAATCCAACCTGCCCCATTGATGCTTCGCATTGACACCAATCTTGTGTCTGCAAATGTTCCACCCTACATCACCAAAAACCATCCCTCAATTTGAATCTGGCCTAGAATACCTTTCAAAACCATCCAATCTCCTGCTGTTTCTTTTAGAAAACCATCCACTTGGTCCTACACTTGATGATCTCTGTAAACTTCACCACATTCGAACCCAGCTTCTACCAAGGTGCAGAATGAAGTAGCAAATACTTTTGCCTTGCCTTGAAGCGGACACGTCCAAGTTTATTGCGAAAGGATCAAGATACTCTCCGACTTCAAAGCTTGCGGTTTTTGATCCCATGAAGTAGCTGGTCTTACAAGGGATTTTAATGGGAAACCAAGGGATTTTCGAAGTTTAACTATGGTCAATGAGGGGTTTTATAGAGGATTGATAGAGGATAATCACCAACAATAATGGTTAAACAACTACCATGACCAACTCCAACTTGGCTCCTACCATGACCAACGTCCAACATTTCTTTCCAGTCCGACGAAAGTGACATGCCAGCCACACGCTGCCAGTTCCAATGCACCTCGGGCCGCGAAGAAATCGGACAATCGCTGGTGATGAATGGTTCAAGGCTTTGTCCATGGTAAACAATAGATCTACCCTCTGGTGATCTAACATAGCTGGGTGGAAAATCCACCGGTTATAGCTGATTTTTCAGGGTTTTCCCTAGAAAAATGGTGATTTTCCATTGCTATGGTAGATCACCGGAGTGTAATGGTTCCATAATAATGATTATTGAGCAAGTGTAATGGTTGTTATTAACCATTGGTGACTGAGTAATAATAACCGCCCATAATGGTTGTTATCCATTGGTTAATCACTCCCTGCCCTTCCAGTTACCATTATAGTAGGGAACCAAGCCCCAACAATGGTAGAAACCAGCTGGTGACCTACGATTTCATGGTGGAAGGCTAGGGACTGACAATGGAATGTGGAATTGTCAATACCCATTCATGGTTGATATGATTAAACATTAGCCTGATCAAATATGATTTAAGGTATATGATCGAATATGATTCATAACCATTAGATACCATTGGTATAGTGAATAGGAATTAAGAATCGCAATTGTGATTGTTAGAAATCAATGCTACTGGTGGTTAATTACTCACAATCAAATGAAGGGTAAAAACAAGCAACTATGCCAAAGAACCACTGCGACCAATCAACTGTGTTTTTTGCCGCTGCTCCAATGACTTGTGGGGCACAAAAATCATCATCACCGCCACCAACAACTGCTGCTAGTGCTGCTACCACCACAACAGAGTCGTCACAAACCACGGAGTGATGCTCACATGTGTTGGTGTAGAAACGTAGTCTACCATTGAGCCGACACGACATCATTTTTTTTACCATCGCATCGCTAACCCTTCGTTACAAGCACGATAAAATATAATCAATACAATCATGCTAGCAACACAATTTCATTTTAATGGATAATGACTATAGCAAAACTGGATAGAACTGGTATAAGATCATATAACATCAACAACCATACCCACAATTTGATCTTGACATTGATACCCCATTTCGAAACACTAACATTGAGGTGGGAACCTTGAAAGGTCCACCGGTGTGAGGAGACCTTGTCGAGTTCCTGCATAGCCCGCGGAGGCTGGCTTGGTAGACACCAATGGTTGGTTGGTTATGGTTAGTTGGTGAGACAGTAATGTGTATTCAAATCAATTCATCTATCTGCCTTTCTTTTATCTATCGGTTACTATCGGCCTATGGACATGTCTAGCTACATGGCAAGCTATCAGCACCCATCAACCGACCAACGAAGCAAACAAGGAACCACCAAACCAGGCAACAAACCAAGCAAACAGAACTCGGTGTGCCATGATGAAGATCCATAGGTCACCCAATGTTGCCAACCTCGACTACATCAAACCAAAATCGTGAAGAATTTATTGACAAAACAACGGACACCTGTTGGCTATGGATTCCCCCTTTTTCATTTTCTTGACCCCACCACCATCGCTTGTTTGTTGTGGGTCAACATCTTGTTCCCCTGCACAGAATCCGTTGCAGAGTTGTTGGGATGATTGTTGGCCCGCCGTAAGGCGACCTCATCTCTGCCATATACTAGTTGACTCCGCAACAGGTAAATCTGCCTGTTTGTGCATATGTTGCGTAGTGATAGTATATCATGCAATCATAGTACATCATTTAATCATAAACATAACAGTGTATAGCATAGTATATCAAAGTATCGTTCGATTGAACAACATAAGTAACATAAGTCACATAAGTAACTATAATTACTTTGATATATATATATGCCAGAAAATTAAACCATATAACTAGCTATACATGACTATAACATGATTTGCAAAACTGGCATCATTCACATATTTACTGCTGCGAGATCTACAAAAGTCAAACAGGAAAGCAAAGCGGACAAAGCTATATCGATGATGGTCAGTTTACTAGTGGTATGGTAAGTATAGCTTGTATGGATCATCTGGTCTGCCGGAGGGGCATCCTCCATTGAAACAAATAGTAGCTTGCATGGTGGTATTGTCAGTCTAGTGCAGATTTCACCTGATCATCTCACAAGTGAATTGATGATCCATTGGATCAACCGTGCCCGATAGATCGGATGGGTCCTCGAATTTTCCAGATTGGAACCAGCAGTACTCTAAGAAGCCATGAGGTAAAACCAAGAAACCAACAGAGCCAGCTCGTTAATCATCTAAGATCCCAACATGTAAAACCAAGAACCAGCTGACGAACTTTTGCCCACTCGCAACGGTCAAGACTCATGGCTTCATGGGCCCTTTCAGCCATCAAACAGCATCAACAAGGATGGGCCTTCGTTTTGATTCGTACTGAACCATAAAATTAACAACCGTCACTAGAACCATCATTATCACATCAACCAACCATGGTTCACCATCATTTGTTGTCATTAACCAACAGTGAACCATTGTCACTGTCATAGATCATCATAGTCCGTTGGTTTGTGAAGCATGAACTAAGCACAACTCCAAATCAATGGATCGACGACCATCGCCAAGTGATAATGTATCAACCAACTGTTCGCTGTTTCTAATCGTGATTGCTTAGCACCAACCAGCCTTGAACACTTGAATTTAACTAGGCAATTCTTAGCCAGAATTGGCCATTCCTGGCCATTGTTAGTCCACCAGCAATTAAACTAACCATCAAAGTTTAAACATCATTAAGCCATCATTCACCATCATTTAAGTCTCACTAAACCAGCATTGGCCATCAGCCACCATCAGTCTTCGTCCCCACTTGATCATGCCACATCTGACCGGTCAAGCGCTGTCCTCAGGCGGCACTGGACCCATGTCGTTCATGAGCAAGCTATACCACATCCTGGGGCTGCAGCACCTTCACCAGCAAGGCATTGCCACTTGCCTCTCTGTGATTGCATCTTTCTTTGGTACCTCCTAGGCCTCCCCCAAAAAAGTATACAAAAAATAATGGTTTTCATTTCATTCAACAACATGACCATAGCTTGGGAGATGCAGGGAGAAACGCTCTTGGGGTATCAACAGCTCAGCTGGGCGAGCAAGGGGGTACAAGATGGTGCAGTACAAGCTTAGTGAATAGACATGGATAGATGGTTCATGATAGGTGTATCAGCTGTTTTCATGAGATATCCCCAGCTTTATCAACCGTTAACCAGCCACACTTAACCATTGGTTGGATGATTTTTGTTCCCTGTGTTCATAGATATGGATAGATATCACTCAACACCACAATCCCGTATAACGCTATCTGAAAAACATTGAAAAAGTAACTGGCAACCAGTGAAACCAAGAAAAACATATAAAACCACATCATTGGATTCCCTTGTAATCCCTTACAAAACCATAAATCCCTCATCAAACCATAAAAACCATAAAAACCACCACTGGATCCCTTGTAAAAAACAAGTGGCTGAGGATAGGACTCCAAGTTCCACCCCCTGAGTTTCGGACCCCTTGGGCTCAGAGTAGCTCAGAATGGCACCGGTCAGGCCCTGAGAACCGGCTGGGGCCTGGAAGCTGTGAAAAAGCTATGGAACAAATGGGCCAAACCAAGATTTGGACAGATAATCTTAAGGTTAGTAAAGTAGGTTGGATTACTGAGATTTGGAACAAAATGTTTAAGATTGGTGGTTGATCACCAAACAATGGTTTTGAATAGAAATGATGATTATCGTAGGTCTGAATCACGTAAATCATAGGTTTTGGATAAAAATAGGTCATGGTCATAGTCGTGGACCCATCATAGGGATATGTTCAAGTTGGGATAAATCATAGGTTTTGTTCAAGTTATGGAAAGATCTATGGGCACAAACCAAATCAAACCAAGATATTTGCTAGGTATTTGATAAATTATGTTTTGATTTGTTTTCAACATATGCCATACAACAGTTTGGTACCCCTATTTGGGTTGAGGTTTGATATTTGGTGGTTTCTCAAAGTGGGCCCAAGTCATCCAATATCAGTCATGTATAGTAAATAGCCAACTGTTTTTTGGGGTCTAAGGTTGGTAGCATGGGTTAATCACCAAACAATGGTTGACACGCTGTTTCAATATGTTTAGATCCCTAACCCCCCCCATCGCTCGTGGGAAAACAAATGTACCAGTAGTGGTTGGCAAGCTTTTTGACAAGTCAAAGGTTCTGGCAAAAGAAGTCAAGATAGTGGAACCACCATTAGTTCATTGTAGTGCTGCAGCTGGTTGCTATCATTTTAGCAACAAATCAACAGTTGGATGCGTTCTGAATGTCACAAGCCAAAGTTGGTTATTAGATCAGGTTCCTCGTGCCCTCGTTGATTATAACTACTGCAACACTATTGCTGGGCATTGATATTCCAATGACTCTTGGTTGATTATTTCAAGTGTTCCATAGTCAGACTCTCATTACCAGTGATGCAGGTACACTTGGGGGTATGCCAGAGCATCATCCAAAAATCTAAGAGTTCATAAACTTTGTTTGGTGCCACCTTGATGGGTCTTGATCCTGGAAGCCTGGTCAACATTTCAAGAAATGGACAAGTCTAGCTGTTGGGAGCTTCACTTACCCCATCTTGGAATCTTTGGAACTGACTCATGATTATCCATATCTCGTTCTTCGCCCATGGTGCCCTTTTTCAGAATTACATATGATGACTCAACCACACTCAGCAAATATCAACCGTTATCAAACACAAGAAGCCATTCTCCACGATGAGCCATGATCGATCATTGACTATTATCAACCACAACTAGCAATTGCCACCCATAGCTAACCGTTGAGTCAACCATTAACCACTATCAACAATCATGAAACAGTCAATAGCGGTCAAGATCATTCAGTCAAATCACATCGCACTTGGAACTCCAAAATGACCAAGAAATTACGAACTGAATATTTTTACATCTCCCAGTCTGTGACTCAAAGAATCTTATAACCTTCCTCATGCTCATGGGCCAATCTTCTCCCCATCAAAAGGACAGCACTCGGTTTCCAACGACGGGCCAAGAAACTGAACGTGGGCTGGTGGATGGAGAGAAAGGTGCCGATGCCAGAAGCTGTTGCCTGCGATGCTCATGTTGTGACTTGTGTCGCTCCGAAGCTCCTTGTCACTTGGGTATGACCCTGGTTGTAATTGACATAGCGGGTAACGGGTATATACAAATTAGTGACCTTGGTCATATTTGGTTATCAAGTAAGATTGAGATTGCGGTTCATGACATGTCGCATTTGTCACTGGCGTAGACCGGTGGCTCGTTGGAGATGGGAAAGTTCCATCCCAAAACCAGGGCCATTTCGTAGATCCGGCGTCGTCGCATGCACGTGGAGGTTTCACCCTTGTCCATCGGACATCCATGTCAATACATCCATCCTGTTAAAAACCACGATTGTTGGCATCTCCAATCCTTACACATCCCCAAGCCTCACTAACCCGAGGAGTAGTCACATACAACATGTATTGACCAACTCATTTGGATCAATCATCGCTGGTTCACTGGAATTCATCGTTGTTGACTACAACATGTTCTCGTTGTTGGTGACTAGCCCTCCGCATCAATCGCAAAGAGCCATGATCAATCAAACAGTTCATATTCCAAACCAATCTCATGCATTCATCGCAGCTAGCCATTGACAATCTGCTCATCAACGGATAAACCAGAGAACCACTATTATAGCTGGTTGATATTAACCACTGGTTGATATAGAATATTCACCGGTCATAAATTTCACCCACTATCTACAAGTTCATATCGACCACTATCCACAATTCTGCATCAATTTTCTGGTTCATACCAACTGATATTGTTTGATTCACTGGTTGATATGAACTGATCACAGGCTCAAATTTACTGCTTAATATGAACTGGTTGAAATTAAGTGGTTCATATCAACCAGTTGGGTAGCAAAGAACCTTGGCAACTCACCACCGGGTGCCCAAGTTCTTTGCCATTCAACTGGTTGATATGAACTACTGGATCCAAGCCGTTGATGTGAACCACAGGTTCCCCTGGTGCTTCCCCACTGCTGCCAGCGCCCCTTGCGCAGCCAGCCAGTCGCGATCGCCTGTCGTTCGCAAGGGGAACCAAGGCTTCATGACGCTTGTCATCCTTGGGAGCCTGGCCAGGGAGCGCGCAGGCGCAGAAGTCAGCACTGCTGCAACGCAAATCAGCGGGTGGATCATTCGAACTCCAATCATGATGATACAAATGATCACTACCTGATAGTGGAAGTAGTTATTGGAGGGTTGATCCATTATTGGAGTTATGATGATACAGATGATAACTACCTGACAACTCCAATAATGGATCAACCTCCAATACTACAGATACAAAGTAAATGATTACTACTTGATGTCTTGAGGTTGATCATTCTAACTCGAATCATAGTTGCTATATGATGCTATATGTTATTTGATTGATTACGAATGATCCACTCAAATCATAAACAATCTTGATCACAAGAAGATCTCATTCTATATCGGTGACATCCCGAATGAATCATTTTCTTAAAGCTACCAGTACTCATCCATGATCCGTTCGATGCAGTGTCAAATCCACCTGTGGGGGAGGCTGCTTACTCAGGCAGAGCCAGCTGAACGATGATGGTGATGGTGGTGATGATGATGGTGATGGTGGTGATGATGATGGTGATGGTGGTGATGATGATGGTGATGGTGATGATGATGGTGATGGTGATGATGATGGTGGTGATGATGATGATGGTGATTGTGATGATGGTGATTGTGATGATGAGGACAATGCTGAGGATGACGACCACGACGACGACGACGACGACGACGACGACGACGACGACGACGACGACGATGATGATGATGATGGTGACGATGATGATGGTGGTGGTGGTGATGATGATTATGATGATGGTGATGGTGATGTGTGTGTTGATTCTGATGAACTGATACCCCATGCTGACATCCAACATCAAACAACCCCAGCAACCATCCGAAACCAGTCTCATAAACCATTTGGCAAAAGCTGATCAACCAAGACCATGATCAACCCCGATTATTACCCATGAACCACCAGTGTTAACCACCATTGACCACCATTAACCGCCCTTAGCCACCATGGATCCATTGATGATGATCAATCACCATCAATAACCACCCTCAATGATCAACCATGAACCATGAACCACCATTAAACAACCATTAAAACCATTAAACAACCATTAAAACCATTAATCATCATTGACCAACCACTAACCATAGATTTCCATAGATTCACCCATGGCTAACCATAGAAACTCACCGACTCACCAGTGCTAACCACCCAAGGCCTTGCAGGGCGGCGCCGGTGGGCGCCTGGGAAGTCACGGTCCGGGTGGTCTCCTTCTCCTTGGTGCTGGTCACCAAGCCCAAGCAGCTCCTGACACTGCCCAACAGCTCGCCATGATGCAGCATGGAAGTTGATCGCATTTTCGGTTGATGATGGAAAGCAATCAGCGAGTTGATCAGTTGATCATTCAAGTTGATCATCCAAGTTGATCATTCATCACGGTGAATCATTCAAGTTGATCATTACGGTTCATCATGCATGTTTGACGTTGTTGTTTTTTCAAATGCTAAAGCTTGTTGATAACATGTTAGCATCAAAGTTTATCAATAGAGTTCATCATCAAAATTTGTTATCTTCTGCTCATCTAACATAGCTTGCTGGGGAATCCACAATGCAAGTAGCTTGTTATGCTGTTAGCTCATTGAAACCCCGTCCATCAACTTACCCAAGGGTACCTTGCTACGGGTCCCAACTGGGCGCCCCTGGGACGGTTGTGGGACCGAAGTCGAAAATTTTGCCGACCTGCAGCGTCACCGCCAAGAAATATCCGCAGCTGGTCATTCGCTTGTAAGTCACTATCACACTTAACCATCACTCATATGGGTTAACCATCACTAATCGTGATTTACCACCAGCTGGCTTACTGATAGTGAGTTACTCTCGCAACAACCATCACTCACTATCAGTAAACCATCACTTAACCATCACTTAGATATCACTTACCATCACTTGACCATCACTTATCCTCACTGAACCGTTAGTTTCAGCACAACCACATTGCTCGCAAATCAAAAAGTCAACAACAATCACTCGCCACACACAACATGATACATCAACCCATCATCAGTTAACCATGAAAATATCATCAGTTAACCACAACAAAATATAGCAAAAATCACTTAGATAAATAACTTGCCACATAGAACCATTTATCATCACCTATCATCAGTTGACTATATCATCAGTTAACCACAACAGAATATAGCAACAATAACTTAGATAAACAATATCAACCACAACAAAATATAGTATATAACTGCCAACAATCATCACTAATAGCAACAATCATCACTAATCACCAGCTGCACACGAAATCCACAGCTGCATTCCCACCAGCGTCCTGGCCAGATTGCCGCCAACCCCCTGACCCAGGCCGATGCAACGGTCCGGGGGCGGTTCGCCTCGGCTGAAACGAATAGGAGGAAGGCTGGTGGGTTGAGGTGAGGGGGTTGGGAGGTTGGGGTGGTGAGTGTGGTTGGTTAGGTAGTTGGTTGGTTGGTTGAGGTGGTTGGTTGAGGTGGTTGGTTGAGGTGGTTGGTTGAGGTGGTTGGTTGAGGTGGTTGGTTGAGGTGGTTGATTGGTTGATAATCATGGTTGATTTCAGATATAAGCTGATTCAGTGGTGTGTTTGGCGTGACTGGTTGGTGGATACTTGTTGGTTATCAGTTGTTACATGTCCATTAGCTCATAACCAGCTGCAGCCAACAGAAACCGATGGTGGCCATCAAGGTTGCCAAGTTCAAGGTTTCTCATTCTCAGTCAGTTGCTTGGCACGTTTGGTGGCTTGGATTCTGGTGGTTGGGTCCGGGTGGGGGTAGGTCAGGGTGCGTTGAAGTGATTCACAACTGGCACCATTTGTCAGCGGTAGCTTTCGTTGACTACTACATCATTTAACACTATTGGTCATCCTTATTAATCGAGTGGAAATCTCCATGAGTCATTTGACAATCATTGACCAGGGTCCTTCTAAACTAAGCTGTCAGAAATCACTCAACATTTAACACTGCTATCCAATATCAACCACGATCATCCATCATCAAAGGAAATGATTAGGAATGACGGCCATTTGTTTCACCATCAATAATAAAGCATACATTATCAAAATGAGGAGAATGCCATATTTAATCCACCAACCAACTATCTTTGAACCATTAAGAACCAGTGATCATTAGTCCATGCTGCCCATGCTTAGTAGCTATCTCTTCACCATGATCTAATCCATGCTTACTAGCCATCTATTCACCATTATCTCATTCATTAAGAAAACATCATTGATTTGCATCAAAAAACCATCCACTCATTATCGTCGAACCACCATTAACCAACACTAACAAATACTAACAAACATTGACCAATACTAACCAGCACTAATCAACACTGACCAACATTAACCACCACTGACCACCACTAACCAGCATTAACCACCGACCCATGACCCTTCTCATGTTCACCCAAGTCACCGCTAGGGCTCAGCTCAGTCTGAAAGGTGAAGTTCAGGTCAGGCATGGCCCTTGGTTCACCCAGCTACCTGTCCGAAACCAGGGAATGGGTCAAGCCCATGGTGGGTACCCACCGTTGAGGAGCCACCGGTAAAGCTTGGCCCTCCGTGGTTAGTTCCATGGTTGAGCATCGAGAAGCGCCCATGATGGCTAAGTTGACAACGATGATTGACACACGTCGCCATGAGAGGCTAACCATGGAAGATGTAATCATGGTTGATTGTTGATTTGTGATTAATGCTTGGTGTTGGTGGTGGATTAGTCCATATGGTTGACGATGATTCAAAAAGGATTACCGATCATAATAGGCAATGGTGGTCGATGATGAATATTCAATTGTGGATAATGATGCATAACAATGAGGTTGATAACAATGCAAATGCTAGTAATATCGCTTTATGACCATGTGTCAACACTTATCACAATCAACCATGGTTCAGCCTATGCTGTGGAAAAATATGATGATAAATTATGGCCGATGAACTGCGGTTCATATGGATGACTGTGAACGACAACCAAACATGCAGAACTGAAGATATTGTGAATTAGTCCAATCCTCTTGCTCTTCATAGCTGATTGCCGACGTCATCATAACAATCCCTTCCCTGTTATGTCAGATGACCCTGATCCCTCCCTTGCTTGAATGCTGGTCTGAAGAAATGCCGGATTCTTCCAGAGATTCAAGCACAAAACATATCCAATTCCAAATTTATCCCACTAGTTGCCCATATCAAATCTGGCTGAAACACAAACTGTGCACGAAGACAAGCAACTCTACTGGACAATTAATTGGAGACAATTCCTATGAAATGATTTCCACAGGCGAGCCGTCAAACCAACATCAATCCAATGACCACTTTGAAGGGATAAGCCTTTACAACTGAACGGAGACCTAGCCTAAGCAACGGCCAGCACCGCCCAAACCCAGCTTGCCAGTACTACAACTGTTGCTTTCCCTGAAGAAATGTGGATGATTCGATGATGCATTGTGAGTTGTCAGATGTCAGTAATCTCACTATGTGGTTGACATCCTGGCAACAACGTAACGACTCCCGAAGCGTCGGCAATCAATAAACGAACATCTCAAAGCAGTCGCCCGAAAATAGCTGGCTTGATTCGAGGTGGATTACTCCACCAATTTGTCAGGAAATCTTCAACCACTGCTGGATAAAGATACAAAACAAGTGGCTCAAGCTGCAAAAACCACATGATTTGAACGGGCTCAATAAGCAAAGCAGCTAGGGGAAATGCCAAGCTGCATGGCCATTATTCCAGGTGTACTTATGACGAAAAAATTGTTCAACAATCCCCTTGCAAACCAGGTCAACGGAGCCCAACTCATGCCCCGACATGACCCCAACCAACGACCAGCAAGCGCCTCACATCCATGGCATGTCCGATCAAGGTGTGGGAGAGACGAGTTCTGAATGTCAGTACCATGCTGTGCCATGCTGTATCCCCGCAATTTATGATCATTCTGAGATGGTGCTACCTGTCGTGGTCACTCCCCCAAAACTACATGATCTCGATTGAAACCAGAACTGGACATGTTTCCGACTTCCGATCTTGGGATGACACCAAGAATGTAATCTTGTCCATTCAGTGCTTGCACTCCTGCCCAAGCTACGTGCATTTGTCGGCTGTTTTGAGCGCAACCGGATGGAACCAGCTCTCCTTCAGGATCCTCGACATGATCAGCTTTCGAGGTCGAAAATCTTTCGCCGAGGCACCAACAACTCACTGCTTGCAGCTGATGGGCTAGCAGTAAATCCCCTGTGCTTGATCAATGGTGACACTGTTCACGTGGTCAGTGAATGCTGGAGCCACAAGCAACTACAAACAGGTCAATGTAACATCCTGAAATCTCAAGCGGCGGATACTTGGTGCACAACAATGTCATGCCAGCGGTTCA
>VSDK01019098.1:481232-492912 GCA_009767595.1 Symbiodinium kawagutii | reverse complement strand
GGTTCAGGTGACATCACGGATGGTCAAATCCGCGGAGCAGCTCAGATTGCCGCCTATGGCGGATTGGTTCTAACGGTTGGTTGATTCAGCTGATCAATGGTGAATTAACGGCTGATTCAATAGTTACTCAAGGGTTGATTAATGAGTAGTTCTAGGGTATCATCACCAACAAGTATAGGAAATATTGATATAATTAATTAATGTCAACGATGGTTCTAATTAATGGTAGGTCCAGCAGTCAATAAGTCCCCGCAACTTCAAGCATGAATATCTGGTGAGGAATGGCATGAAACATGGGAGGCTTATTCATGGCCGGATCTCCCGTTGCACGTTCCGCAGGTTTTGTATAAACCAACGGATAAACCAAGGTTTTTGCATCCGAAGAAGTTCAATCCTACTGGAGGTTAGCGAACCTACAAAGATCCCGTTGATGGTGGTTAGCAACCAAGGAGGGCTTGGACGTCCAAATCAGGATTGAAGCCAACCTCCAACTTGGGTAACCTATGAAGCACAACCAGATTGCCACTATCTCTGCCGGCAACCAAGAAAACCTGAATCAGAACTGGTTCACGACCTGATCCACTCTTGGTCAACCTTGGGTATCAAGTTATATCCATTCTTGACCCATGATCTTCCAAGAAAGGTAACGGTTCTTCTAGCTGATGCCTCCCATAAGACGGGGACTCCCGGGCTCAAGAGCGACCCCCTCAATGCGCGAGACCTTTTGATGTGGCTGAGCAACAAACGGGGCCGCAACCACAATCATCTGATGTGTACTAATGCGGTGCATCCAATCAAATAATCTACCCACATGGGTGTTTCTTGAAACGGGGAATGCCCCCAAAATGGCAGGTTTATCAACAATGATCAGTATAGGAAGATTTGGGGGTACCCCTATCTTGAGAAACCACCACATTTCGAGAGAAACAAGCAACATCAACCTAGTCACCTAGTCTTTGGCAGGAATGGTGGTTGCTTGAAATGGAGAACCCCCGAAATGGATGGTTTATGATTCTGGATCTCACATGGGTGCAACCATAACCTGTCACCGGTCGGGTTCGGAAACGGGGAAACTGAGATCCTTCAGGAGGACGGTCCCCTTTTGGCTCCCAACTGGGACTTAGACTCGTTAGACGTTGAAACAACAACTACAAGCGGCTACATCTACGCCATATTCGTTGGTAACACACCAGCTTTAAGGGTACCCCCCGATCATCCAGTTTATGCATTATTTATATGAATCAGCCAACCAATTTGGGGTCAGACTACCATATAGTTGGTAAACTAGTATATGCTTGGTAAACTATCTAGTTGCTATGGTTCTAATTATCTTTGGTCAACTATGGGTACATGCTATAACAATGGTGCAGTGCTTTTTGCCAATAGTTGGTCATCCGTATGGCAACGTCCATCATCAAGCAGGGGTTGGCTGGGGAGCGCTAATCATCAATGGCGCAACCTGGTTGAGTTTGATGATGATTGGTTGGATGCACCGGACCCAAAAATGGGTCTTTTGCTGGATCGATCACTGCAATGGAAGCTATGTAGTCTATGCACCATTTGGGTTACCCCACTGCATAGTTTTATAAAATGGTTACCATCAAATGGTGTACCCCGTAAGATCACTGCCGTGGTTACATGCATTGTTTGATGACAATTTGCTTAAGAGTAGTTGCTGTTCATCATATGGCATTATTGATGGCTCAAATGACTTGCCGATTCATAGTCACAGCAGCATTTTCAGAAGGTTTCTTCAATGGATGGTTGAATAGTTGAACAATCATTTTTTTCATGTAGAGGTAATACAGCCATGTTCAAACTCATGAAGAAATTGGATGTATAAATCAATACCAATACCTTGTGACGGTCCTGTTGTAAAGGCCAGCCAATCAGCCATTGCTGGGGAAGTATCCTAGGGGACTCACGCCCATCATCGTGATCAAGCACAAACATCTGGCCATATCATCGCTCATCATGGCTAATGCTTTCCTCAACGTGAAGTAGCTATGGAAAATGGGTCACATCCCAGCCATCACTGGTAGAATGGATATGCCCAAGGTTGACTGGCGGTGATAGCTGCTATCATGGTGATAATGATCATAGCAGCTGTATGGCTGTGGGTCAAAACCCTGTACCCCTGGCTCCCCTATCATTAACCATTGTTTTCCCTATAAAATGGTTGGTTATTATCCCCAATTATTGCTGGTTAAAATATGACCCAGCTCGCCATATGACCATTCTTTGGGTCAGAATTCCAGCCATTCTATCAGTTGCTTCAGATTTCAGCGTTGCTCCCGCCCTTGCTTGCGAATCAGCCCGTATCCACAATGAAACCCATGAAGACCTTGGCCCTTGGCTGCTAGGTGGTCGCTCGTGAGGTCATCAATGACCATGTAATGGCACCAGCATAAACCCATCATTCGCCAGTAGCCATCATCAATCAGTATGAGCGCCACAATTACCCGGTATAGGCCATCATTAACTACTTGCGCTAGTAGTATAAACCCATCATTTTATGAATCCCTGCTGTTATTGGCATCATTGGCCGTTGATCATCCATGAATCCCTCAGCTCATCAGCGTGTGATGCGCTCAGAAACTGCTCCACACTGCTCGATCCCAGCGGATGGATTGACAACCGAGCAATTTCCAAAACACAGAGGGTTGATATGATCAGTGTCGGTGGTTTCTTGAAAGAGGGACCCCCAGAAAATGATTGGTTTATTGCTATAAAATGGATATACATGGCTGATATGGGATGACTTGGGGGTACCCATATTTTCAGAAACACCCGCATGGGTGTATCCATACTGGTTGGTGGTTGAACCGCTAACCAGTGAAAAATATGCTTGTCAACCAACCAATTATCTGGCAATACTATGGAAAAGTAAACAAATGTTTGAAACCACTCACCACCAAAAATGGTGCTAGCTCCCTACCGTTCTTGAATGATCATCATGACTACATTGGGGGCTACATCATTAATGGACAAACATATATTTAACTTCGGTTGTGGAAGCATGGCTTCAGCAAAGGAAGAGGTGAGGCTTAAAATGATGTGTCATTGTCAATCATGGCCGAAACCGGTTGATGATGAATTCGGTCAATCACGGCTAATACTTTTTCAACATCATTTGTGTTGTCGTAATGGCTCACGGTCAATTTAATGGCTGATGTAGTGGTTAATGGAAAATCCTATGGCTGATATTGCGGTTGACACTCTTAAGTGTTTAACATTGTTTAAAACGTTTTGATCCGCAAAGAATGGTTAAAATGCTTCATGGTCAATATCTATGGTCAACATTTTCATAATCAGTAACATCACGATTAATGAGCATGCTTAACATGGTGGACGGCTATTCAACCGACTAAGCTTCCATTTTGTCACAATTATCTGCTTGACTAGTAAAAAAATACTTTACTTCGTGTGATCCCCACCATCACATGCAAATCTGACACAGGTCTATCCGACATAGCTTTTGGCATTCTATCTGGCAAAGTTTTTGACATTCTTTCTGGCATAGCTTCTGGCATTCTATCTGACATAGCTTTTGGCATTCTATCTGGCATAGCTTTTGGCATGGGAGTTGAGGTCCAGCCGCGAACGCTGGGCGTGGATGGTCGTGGTTGTGGTCCGGCAGCGAACACTGGGCGTGGAAGGTCGTGGTTGAGGTCCGGCAGCGAACACTGGGCGTGGAAGGTCGTGGTTGGGGGCCGGCAGCGAACACTGGGCGTGGAAGGTCGTGGTTGAGGTCCGGCAGCGAACACTGGGCGTGGAAGGTCGTGGTTGAGGTCCGGCAGCGAACACTGGGCGTGGAAGGTCGTGGTTGAGGTCCGGCAGCGAACACTGGGCGTGGAAGGTCGTGGTTGAGGTCCGGCAGCGAACACTGGGCGTGGAAGGTCGTGGTTGAGGTCCGGCAGCGAACACTGGGCGTGGAAGGTCGTGGTTGAGGTCCGGAGCTTTTGGCATGGGAGTTGAGGTCCGGCAGCGAACGCTGGGCGTGGATGGTCGTGGTTGAGGTCCGGCAGCGAACGCTGGGCGTGGAAGGTCGTGGTTGAGGTCCGGCAGCGAACACTGGGCGTGGAAGGTCGTGGTTGAGGTCCGGCAGCGAACACTGGGCATGGAAGGTCGTGGTGAGGAGAGGAGAGGCAACTGACATAAAATCTAACAACCCTCACCTGGCAGGTGGGGAACAATGTCCCAATATCAACCCATTGAGGTTGATACTGGTCAACTTAACTAGGCTCGTTGACGATGGCACTGCGGTTAGCCATCGTTTACCTTTGTCAATGACTGTTAAAGTTGACCGTTCTGGATTCATTGTGCGTTCACGGTTGTAAAGCAAAAATTCTCCATCATTGTCAAGCTGTACTATAGCACTTGCGAATCTTACAAGTTACTGATTGTTAACCTAACATTATGAATTGTAATTGTCAACTACATCTTACAAGGCAATTAACGCTTGTTAACCCATGTTCAGCTGTCATTGTCATCTTATAAGGTAATTACATAATGTTTGCAAAGCTGTCATTACTGTCAATGACAGGTGTGCGGTGTGCGTTGGCAACTGCTCACTTGTAAGCTGTACATGCCTGGCTGACCTTTTCCAGCTTCGCAACTGTGAACGGGTCTGGTCTCAGGGTAACATCGCAAGATATCGCAAGCCAGGAACAGCACATGTGGTGATGGCTAAGGATGAGGCGTTCATAGTCAATGATGGTTTGTAGTGGAAAAATGGATACAATGATCAAGAATACTAGGCATCTGGATACTGTTAGTAGTAATTTGTACACTTTACGATTAAAATACTAATTATGAACATTTTAGATTGTCACTGGTTGCCAACGGTTAGTTGAAGCGGTAACCAGCAGCTGTTGTGAGTTGGTTGCTGTGCAGGGAGAGGATCCACACGTAGATCACCGATCTACCCCATTCCTTCGCCGGAGATGGCGGGGGCTGCAAGTGTTCCTTCGCAGTGATCGGTCAGTCAACTTAGCATGGTTGACACGTGACACGGAATGATCCCCAGTCAAGAGAACATTCAATGACTGGAAAAAGGGGGCTTATTCATTTAACCAAATCAATAGTGCCCCGTAAGCAATAAAAGGGCGGAAGAGACATCTGAAAAAATGGAGATCGTCTTTCTTCCCCTTTTTCTAACATGCATATGCCTCGCGAATCATCTAGGGATGATAACATATCATAACCACATTATATCTCGCGAACCATCTAGGGATACTAACTATTTCTTCCCTGCGCCAGGTATTCACAAACAAATCGGTGGCGGGGCAAAGCAGCAGTGACTTGCGGGTCGATGTGAACCAACTGCTGGTGCGAACAACCACCCCGTCATGAAAAATATGGGCAAGTCAACCAATCAACCATTTGTGAATACATTTGGGAACGTACTAAATGATTAAAACCACCAACTGGATGATTGATGATGGCTGATAAACTGCTTTTCATGATGGTTCAAACATGTTCAAACCACCGATCAACATATCCTGTTCGGCAAATCTATCAACCATCAACTGCTGTTGATGATGGTTCAAACCACCAACCAGCACATCATTCCAAGCACCACTCCGTTGCTCACAATTGTCGCCCATCATCTGTACGCTCGCTCAGCGTCAAAGGATGGTACCCGCTGGTGTCCCCTGCCCCTGGGCAAAGCTGATGCAAAGGAAAGTCTGATGCCGTCACAAGGCAATCCAGGACATCTGAGGGTGACAATGATCATGAGGAGGAGGAGGAGGATGAGGATGATGAGATAATGAACTGATGAACTGATGAACTGACGATGACAATCATGATGACAATGATGATGACAATGATGATGATGTTGATGGTGGTGATGATGATGTTGATGATGATGATGCTGATGATTGATGGTGATGGTGATGATGATGATGATGATGATGATTATGCTGATGATTGATGGTGATGATGATGACGACAACGATGATGATGATGATGATGATGATGGTGGTGGTGATGATGATGTTGATGATGATGATGATGCTGATGATTGATGGTGATGGTGATGATGATGATGTTGATGATGATGATGCTGATGATTGATGGTGATGGTGATGATGACGACAACAATGATGATGTTGATGATGATGATGATGATGCTGATGATTGATGGTGATGGTGATGATGACGACAACGATGACGATGACGATGACGATGATGATGATGACAACGATGACGATGACGATGACGATGATGATGATGATGATGATGATGATGATGATGATGATGATGATGATGATGACGCCAATGGTAAGCATTCGCTTTTTGATCAAGAACGACTGTTGCTGTGAAGAACTGCATCAAGGACTGGTGGAAGTGTTCGTCACCACAAATGGTAACAGCTTTAATTGTTGAATTTCTAAACGTAATGATACTTGACACATTCAATACCCGTATCGTGACACGATATGATAGTGTATGACAGTGGAGCTGATAGTCATCGACAAGTCAAGTAACTGAGTTTGTGCAATTGAACCCCATCTTCTTGGTTGTAATAGGTTGCCATTGAAATCCAGCCTTACTTGGGAAACTGCCCCCCAAACTTGTAGAGCCTGTTGAAAGTATTGCATTAACTCTTGAAGGAAAAAAATAATGGAGTGTATCCTGAATGGGTGCAGACTTAAAGTTTCAAAAGCAACCAGTCGATATGCTAACTTGGCATCCATCATGCTGAAACACCCCCCCAATCTTACCATTTAGAAAACAATGCTTTGCTTTTCCATCAAATAGCATATGTCTCCAAAGGATTGCCTGTCAGCCACCCCAATTCTTATTTGACAACTTATATGGTTGGTAATACAGTTATATAGTTAGCGGAGGATGGACTGTGCATTCATCGTTAAACGGTCAAAGGGATGTTCTTTGATGTCCCGAGCTGCACATCCTGTAGGACTTTTGCAAGAAAATAATCCTATCAATTGCAAAGCGGTTCAGTTTCACCTTGAAAGCCAGGCCGACCCAAGCTCTGATATGCCGCTACCCAACCTTCATCTTCCACAGCGTCTGCATCTTCATCAAGATCCTGAGATGTGTACTTGAAGGCACGGTTGGGACACTGCAAGTACAGAATCGGAACCCAAGCAGGAATTGGGATTTACCCCGCCAGATTGACACATTCAGAAATCGCCAGCTCGAGAGTTGAATCAAATCTCAAGTATCAAGTATCAACATGATATAAACATAGCTTATCATTCATGATATGAACATAGCTGATCATAGCTGCAGAGACCTTTCCCCCCCTAACACGCACCCTGAAGTCCCTGCTGGGACCTGGCTTTGATGTATGGACCGTGCCCCCATAGTCCCTATCTGGTTGGTGGTTGAACCACCCCTATGAAAAATATGCAAATGTCAACCAATCATTTCTTGATAATTATTGGAAATCATTAGAGAAAATAACAAATGTTTCAAACCATCAACCAGCTATGGTCGAAACGGGCCCAGTTGAATGGCTACGGCGGGTGCCCGCTCCCAGCTCCCCTCTGGGGTTGGTATTGAGGACAATGGCTATGATGGCTGATGAAACCTGCTGCTTCGTTGCTAAACGCTGGTGAATGGGAACGAACCCCCAGTTTATGCTTGATTGGCTGGACACCAAGATGTTGAGGAAGGTGAAACCCCAAACCCATCCACGTGCATGGCATAAACGGATTCTCAGCTAGAAGAGGTCCCACGGAAGCTGATCTCCCCTGACGAAGGGTGGAAGCTACGTCGCATGATCCGCTGTGCGACTCCGTTCTGAAAAACAGAGCCGCGTCGTCGGAAGTTTTCCAACGTGGGAATGCCAGGGCCATATGTAGTTCAACACTGATTGACTCAGAGTGGAGAGTATTCTCAGTGTTTGGATGAAAAGTCACTCATATATCTAGAACACATATACCTTTCGATGAGAATCCAACCATTTCAAACCCCTAAACAGTTCACGGAAAGGTCGAGACCGAATTTCGACACCAGCCAAACTATGTTGACCAAGCAAGAGTGCCATTTTTACATTTGTTGAATGAAGTATAAAAGCATTCATCGATAATTGTTATTTGCCTGGTTTTGGGCCTAGACTGCATCTCAACTACACATGACCTAACAGGCTTCCTACAAACCGTTCCAAGAACAAACAGGTAACAATAATGGTAATTATAAAGCATTGATGTATCATGGTTACAATGCTCATTGATTGTACTGATAATTTTTGGTAGAAATCATTATGAACCATTACAGTATTGGTTAATTACAACATTCTGAATCATTTTGGTAACCACCTTATGAACTGTTATCATCCATTTGTTACCAATAAGATCAACAATGAGAACCAATACTGGTAACAACACTATGCACCATGATCATCAGTTTGTTACCAATTGTATTAACATTATTCACCACAATCACGTTGGCCATTTTGGTAACAAAGCCATCAATGAAAGCAGGACGAGATGAGCGGTCACCATCTCCAACCACCATCACCAACCACCATCACCAACCATCAACTCCAACCATTCACCAATCCGACACCAACCCTTCAAGCAACAACCAAGATGGGTGCACCTCAAGCGGTTGGTGGATGCTCCCAACCTGGGAAACCCCAACATCATCGCCTTTGGCGCAAATGACCTGAGGCTGATACGATGGACTGTAACCGCGCAAGCGTAGTGGATTTCGCCCACTCAAAATGTGAAGGCACATATTCGTTGATTTTTTTCTCTCAGACATATAGCAGCAAAGCTGTGGCCTATCTTCATTGAAATGTACATATGTACTTGTGTAGGCACAATAATAAATACTCATCTACAGTACAGTACACTTATCATATCATGAACATTTATGAACGGTGAGAACGGGAATCGCATAAAGCACACAAAAAATGACTGCATCTACTGGTCCATCGATATATTGAGTTTGTTTTTGAGGTGTGCAGTGAGTCCAAAATCAATCTCCCTATCCACCGTTGCTCATGTTTCCAAACTGGCTCGCTACTCATCATTGTCACTGGTGGGCTGCTCTGTGTGGAGGTAAACCTGGAGAAATGGAGACTTTTCCACTCCGCTTGGTTCAGATTCAACATCCAATCCCCAATAGATGAACTATGTTTTGGAGCCCATCTTCCATTATACTAATTGGTTGGTGGTTGAACCACTCCTTTGAAAAACATGAGTCAACCAACCAACCATCCCTAAACATTGGAGAAAATGAAAATGCTTGAAAAAATCAAGCAGCTACCCCTGTGTATTTATAATCACTTCTTGACTTGGCCGATCATTTGGAGTCACACACCTGGAATTCGACCGTCTGGGCTTTGCAGCGTTCCACCGCTACTTTCTCTGTGCCGCCACAAAAAGAGCGTACACAGCTCATCAGCAAAAAAAGGAAAGAAGCAGGATGAACCACCACCAACAACGACAGGAACGGGAACAAGAACAAGAAAGAAACATCAAGCAATGCAGCAACCTTCACTTCAAAAGCTCATAACAACCGGACCACACCCACAAGCATGGCATGACATGGCATGGCATAGGCCCTGCCTCAACTGGCAGCTCGTTTTCAGGGTAGAGCAAATCTGCCACTGCCAGGCCTTAGTGGTTCATGAATGTTGATGATCAACGTGGATGATCATGATCAACTGTCAAGTAAATATGGGTACCAATGCATTTCAACGTGCTGATATCAACTGTCATCATCGTTGGAAATTGGTTCATCATAGTATCGACGTTCAATACCTGTGGGTTCAACAATAAAAACCAGTTGGCAAGTATCAAGTGATATCAAGTGTCAATAGTTCATACTTCACGGCCATGAACCACATCTTGTGATATGTAACTCAAGCTTAATATGTCGTCAAGATTTGCGTGGCATCCCCCCTCCAACCACGCATTTTATCATCTATGCTTCAGTAAGAACCATCCCCTAAGGAGTTTGATGTTGACTACCGAGTTTCCAAGGCACCCATCTTGTGGACTCACCTGCGATTGTAGAATCGATATAAAAATGATTCACACACGAACTGGGAATTTAAGAAACTAAGGAATCATTTTTTTTGGAATATATACAATTCTAAAATTCGATTGTGGACACGAACTAGGAATTCAAAGGCAGCAAACATTGAACCCAAATGCAATGGTAATCCCTGGTTCATCTCTCTGACAAAAACGCATGAAATCTTTGAGCACAAAAGAATCCTTACTAACCACATGATTTTTTGCCGGTGGATCTGGGGGAAGGGATTCAAACTCAACTACTGGAGCAACATGGTCACTTCGATCGACTGTCTTGAGGCCAAGTCGACCAACCAACACCTCAAGAATGGCTTACTGTAAAACTATCAAGCTGTGTAGTTTGGTTTGTATATTTGCCATTGTTTGGTTGGCCTCTAAGCTTGTATGATTTGGCTGTGTTCATCTGTTGCGTATAATTGTATGTATAGCCTAGCTGTTGGTAAAACTAGTAAAAGTCTTGGAATGTTTATTTTCCATGTATCTTTAGAATCACTTACGAGATAGAACAACTATCTTGTATGAACGCTGGTAGTTGCTACAAGTTTAGGTGGCAATCATATTGGCTATCCGTGGCTAGCTCTGGCAAATCATAGCCGTCATGATCACCTTGTGAGTTGTCATTATTGACCATCCTTCACCATCATCGACAATTATCGACTATAGATTTTGTGAGCCATCACCATCAAGTATCATTGACATCATCAACCAATATTAACCAACATTGATCATTTATCAACTATTAGTAGCAACCACAATTAATCATGGTTCACCACTCTTGTGGACCATCCATCAATCAAGCATCATTAGCCATGAATCAACCATCCTTAGACTTTCCCCGTTGATAACTAGTTGGTCATCAATCATTCACTGTTCCGCACTGATGAGAGCACTGGTCATGAATCATCATCAACCATCATTTTTCCACCAAATAGCCATCCTGGACCATCCTCATCCTCAGCCATCATGAACCATCAATTAAGCATCCTTTCATCAGTTGGGGTTCCCGATATTGAGAAATCAACCATGGCATCTGAGCCATAGTATCAACCATAGCATGAACCAAAGCATGACCAATAGTCAAACAAGTTCATCTACACGCGTCAACCATACTAGCATCTCCAAAAAAGATTTTAGAAGCCTCCTGGTAGCTCCAAATTGCTTCTCCTCTAAAAGCCCTTTAAAAGGCTACATGGTTGTTTCTCAAAATAGGGGACCCCCCAAGTCATCCAGTTTAACCGTTTACAATAACAAACCAACCATTTTGGGGGGTCCCTATTTTGAGAAACCACCATATTACCATATCATTAGTATATCCCCTATAACTGTTGGTATCCCCTATTCTTACCCACCAAGCAGCTATAATGCCTTGAGAAATCATCAGATTTTGAGAAACCACCATATGGTTATCGACCATCATTATTGGTCATGACTCTCTATAATCAAACTCCTTATGATGCTTGTTATCTTCATAGCCCTTAGCAAATGCTTATCAACCTATCTAACCACCTTATAAACCTATTTCACCACATTATCAACCTATCTAACCACCTTATCATGGCCCTCTTAAAGGCTATAGCAGGGCAAGTCGCTGGTGGCGCCGCTGGTACCGGCCATGGCCGCTGTCGGCCGCCATCCCCGCCCTCGCCGAGCCGCACATC
>VSDK01019098.1:467019-481165 GCA_009767595.1 Symbiodinium kawagutii | reverse complement strand
GCGCCGCGGGTCCCGGCCATGGCCGCTGTGGGCCGCCATCCCTGCCATCGCCGAGCGTCAAATCGCACGGCCAGCGCTGGCCAGGTCCTGGGCCACCAGCGCAGTCCGAGCCGAGGTGCTTAGGTGCCTTCCAAGCCAAATGATCATAGCTCTGTGACTCACCGGGCGTGATGACCAATGACGACTATGACTATCACTGGTGAGTCAGTTTGTAGTTTCTTAATGACATTTACTTATATGACATATTAGGCTTACGGGTCAGTCATATAATAGCCATAGTCATATAGATGACATTTAATTAAATATGACTATGACTATTATATGACTGACCCGTAAGCGCTTCAATTCTTATGTCATGTGAGCGCTAGTGATCACCAGTGATGATCTATGACTATTATATAATCTAGCTTTTCCAAAAGATGATCACTAGTGATCATCTCTGATGATGGTAATCAAAGATGACTAGTGATCACAACTCAATGTTACCATAAGACTAGTTAATGGTCATCATGGTCAATATGTTCATCATGGATAAGAGTGAAAAAATGGTTGATAATGGATAATAACAATCATTATTGACTAGTGATCATTGGTCAAAGATTGGTTGAAGATGGTAATCATCAACAATACTGGTAAAAAAATGCAATCAATAACTTATTGGATAATGCCTGGTTAAGTCATTAACAATGGTGGCTGCTAATCGAATAGCAACAATGATAATCATAAACATGACCATTGATTGGTCAATAATGGCAAATGATTAATGACGAATGGTTATCATTAGCAATGATGGAGAAAATGGTTTAATAAGTAATTGGTTGATAATCCTGATGCTTAATGATTGACGGCAAAGAAAGAACAATTGATGGACAAAAAATGGTTCATGATGGTGAATGAGCAGCTAGATTATCAACTAGGAATGGCTCATGATGCTAGACTGATAGCTAGTAGTGGTTAATGATGGATGATGATGGCAAACGATAGTGTAACTATTGTGTTTTTGGTTCATCATGATGATTCAAAATGATTCATGTTGTTATCACTATGATTGGTCTTATGGAAACATAGGGCGAATCAACTTCTATAGAGACTATAGTATAGAGCTTATTACAGTAATTGGATTTGCACGGTAAGAATGACCAATATGATTAATGTTGCTATAAACATCATCTCATCACTGTTGAGTATTATCTTAATCAAACAGTAAATAGCATGGGTTGAAAAAGGATTCATGATAGTTCATAGCGGTTGATACTTGCAAAACAATGGTTGATAATCCTTGCAAAATCTTCTGGGATGATGGTTCACAACCCCTTGGTTCTTACCACCCCCACTGATAGACCCATCAACGATCCAGGAGTGAACCCCAAAAGCAGGCGCTATTCTGTCTACTTTGGCGATCTTTTGCGCATATCAATTCGTTAGCCATTAAACCTACTCACTGGAGGCTAACAATAAACCTATCAATAGTACATCAAACTTATCCCGCAAATCTCAAGCATTATCCTTTAGTAAACCAACCTGGAAGTGGAAAAATCATGAAAGATCCACCATTATCAAGCATTCAACCTACGTAAAAACAGTGGATTTCAGCTTCCAGGTTAGTTTACCAAAGGTTCCCCAAGAAATTTTGCCAGGACATGGACTACCAGTCCTGGAGTAGCAGGTGCTCGCCTCCAATCTCCATGTGTCTGGCCTTGGCAGAAGGTGGGCGTCAAGTAGCTCCAAGTGTTGGTGGTAAATCAGCTGGTTCGTAATAACCAAACTATGATTAACAGTTGATAGCCAGCTGGTTCACATTTTCCAACTAGTTCCAGCTGTTGGCGGTAAACCAACTATGAATTTGTAACCAAATATTGATTCTCAGTTGGAAAATGTTGGAAATGAACGTTCAACTGGTTACATCAACCACGGTTTAGTTGGTTGTTGGCTCTTAGCACTGACCAATGACAGTCAACCAGCAGAAGTAGGATTGGTTGTTGACGGTTTAACACCAAACAACCAACCATTTACAGTCAACCAATAGGCACCAATCAACTAAATAGAAATCATGCATCAAACTCATATCCAATCATGACCTGTTTGTTCTTTTTTCATCTCTACTCAATAAGTTTAAGAACCCGTTTGAATGGATTGACGAACATCATTGAACATCCCTGACAACGTTGAGCAATCACAGAATTTGATCACTTCACCCAAGTTATACTAACATCCTCTGATCATTTGCTACGCCTACAAGTCATCTCATGTGCTAATCCAGTTGGTGGTTGTTGAACCACCCCATGAAAAAAAGTCAACCAACTGACCATCTGTTCATGTGGGAAAATAAACATGTCAATCAAACCACCAACCAGTAGTTATTTAACCACTATTGTTGGTGATTGTTCCCTATCATTAACACTATGAATGGTTATAAACCCTATAGTTGCCTACTATCCCCTATTATTATCTATTCTTAACCATCTAGTTGGTGGTTTGAACCCGTAGGAAAAATATTAGTCAACCATTTTATTTTATTCACCACCCGTCGGCCCATCCACGCGCCGACTCTCGTGCTTCTGCAGAAGCACAAGAGGCATTCGCCGCCACACAGGCAGGCGCTAAAAAGAAACTAGGTGAACAAAGCTCTCCACTCCCCCAGAGATTGACCACGCCTAGAAGCGTGGATTGCAAGAAGCTTCAGCGAACGGGGCTCAAATCGAAGAATGGCATGATTGATCAAACCACTCGGAAGTGTAGTTCCCTCAGATTTACACTTAGGTTTGACTTCTCCAGGCACTAAAGATTGCTTGGTGATTTTATGGTAGACATTCACAACTTTACGGAGCAACGAAGCATAGTCTGCAGGTGATTTGGGAACACCTGAGAACTCATACCCCAAGCAATGGAACTGGTATGCAAGCTCGATGAATGCCGTGGAACTACGATTAGAAATGCACCAAGATTGTCTGGCAAAAAAATTCAAGGCAATAGTCCAATCATCGGGTGTAATGGAAGCACTAGTAGAATTTGTTGTAGTGATGTCAACCTTAGGAATCCAGGAAAAAGAAGCGGGATTTTGGTCCCATTGCCATTTAGGGAATAGATCACGAAAGGCACTCAAAGGATGTTCAACCGTGAGGAGCTCTTTAACTACCTGTGTAGGTTGAGATGGATCACCATCCGGTACCGGAGCCTGTGGCACAGCATCCTTGTCATTATAAAGGACAGCATGGAGCTCAGCTAACCAAGTCTGCCACAAAGAAATGGCCTTTAGGTCCGAAAGGAAAGACGGGTTTTGATCACATTTTGACAGTGCCTGCTTCGCCGCCTGGTCCGCAAGGCGGTTGTGGATAATGTCAACCTTTGTACTCCCAAGAGAAGCTGCTAGGGTTTCGGTTATTTCATGGATAGGGACCTTAGGCGCAAGATGTGACCTACACCATGAGATAAGCAAAGGCTGCTCAGCGAAGGATTTCCTAAGATCAACGATTTGCAAAAGAAAATTAAACCAGGAGCCCAAAGCCCATGGAGTAGGAACCCAACCATGGTGAAGTACAAACTGAATCTGATGAACCACCGTTTTGCAATCACAGTGAATGTGAACACACGAACTGGCCCGACAAAATGCTTGTAGAACCGCATGGAGTTCACAAGTATACGGGGAAAGAATGTAATGTTCAACAGGGCCTGAACATAAACAATTCCCTCCTTCCTCAACTACTGCGAAGGCTCCAATGGTATGCAACGGATGCTTCACACGGTCACAACTGCCATCTGTCCACAGGTGTGAACACTTTGAACCGGAGTGCAGGTTCCATGCTTTCACTGGAATATTGGAGATTGGGGATGATCGGAAACGTCTACGAACTAGGTCACAATTGGATTCCACAAGGCCTAAAAGATTGAAATTAGGACCCATGTTCGGAGGACATGGGGGCTTAGAAACACTACATGGAAGTGATGGGCAATCGTTCACTAAGTGTGACCATGTTTCTTTGACTTGGCTGCAGAATCTGCAGAGGTTGGATTCCTTCATGCCAGCTTTGGCCCGTCGGTCGTTAGTGATGTAGCCACCAACTGCGACACTATCCCGAAAAGATTTAAGTGGCAAACCTCTGCGCACAATGGAAGCAATGTCCGGGAGACAAGCTTGAGAAAGTGAAAAGTCCAAAAAGCCGGTAGGTGTACCAACATCCTTTCGATTGGTTTTGGCAGCTCGGGCATACGACTGGTGTCGTGAGACCAAGTCAAAAAAGATCATCAGCTCCTTTTTCGAAAGATCCATAAAAGGAATTGGGGTGTCACCAAGAATGTTAAAATGCCATGGATCAACCAGGTGAAGTCCGAGCTTTTTTAAGGCCGCAATAAAAACATGCAAAAGGGCGTTAGGATCCTTCTTGGCCAGGTCAATCTCCCAAAAACGTTGCCACATCGATCTATGTTCTTGTGAGGCAGTCTTGAGAAACATGATAGTATCAAGAATCGCATTGTATGCACGTGCAGCATCAGGTTCAACACGACAAGGTTTAGAGATAATGGAGAAAACCAAATGACGGGATCTCCACATAGGCTTTTTTTCCAAAGCACATCAACAATGGCTGACTGAACCTTAGCAACCACTTGGTTGGGAATCGCATTGAGATGAGAAGCAAACGCTAACTGGGGGAGAATCTTGGCAGCAACCAAATGTTCATGAATATCCCGACGGCAAGGAATGGCCCGAATGAGCAGGATCTCCCGGAGCACTTTCTGAGTTTTCTTTTGGGGCCACCCAAAATTTTTTGAGTTGGTAGTTTGAATGCGGGCACCAAGAATTTCTATATTGGTTTCAAGCTTCATTTCCGGAAAAGAAGCCTTTGCAAGCTTCCTGGCTTTGGCACTAGTACCCCAAATGGTGGATTTGGAATGATTTGCAAGTTGGCCAACCAGCTCATCCCACCAAGTTGTAACACGAACCGCAAGCTGAAGCTTCGAAAGATCAGCAGGAGAGCTCCAAAGGTAGGAGTCGTCCATAAAGGCCGCTGCCCTAACGCCGACCCGCTTAATCAAAAGGGCCCAAATTGCCATCAAGGAATTAATGCACAGAAGGGACAGAGAACAACCCTGTATTACTCCGTTTGCACAGGATGTGGCCACAGGCGAGGCCCAAGTTTTATAAACAAGATGCCTTTTCAAACCAGTGTATAGGGCAAGAAAAAATGTGATCACTCCGGGGGGAATACCCAGTCCCAAAAGAATAGCTCCAGCAATGGAGGGAACTATACGGTCAAAGCACTTTGATTTATCCAACTTCACACCAATGATATGGTCACCTGAAGACTTTGCATGATCAACTTCCAACCTGATAGAGGTATGAACATTAGACAATGACCGATTGGGGATGGCCCCTTGAAGAGTGGTGGGCATGGTTTCAACTTGCCATTGACGAAGTTGGTTAAATCTGCAGCCAGTGTAGGCAATAACAAAAATGGGAAGAATGGAGATCAATCGCTTTTGCAATGGAGAGTCATCTCCACATTTGTCCAAAATGATCTGTTTAACAGTGACCAAACTCTTCGGAAGTCGGATGGTTCCATGCTCCACAGCTCGAAAAAATTGTGCGACAATGTCATAAAAAACAGTCGGTAGGGTTTGGGCTTCAACAGTACGCCATCCGTCTAACCCTGCAGCTGCAGATTGCTTCCTGGCCATAATCTGATCCTTGAGCATTTGTCCGGTAAGAGCCGGAAGAGAAATTGGATTGCGCAGCTCTTCAACAAGAGGCCATACACAATGCAACACCTTTTCAGGACTTTCATGCAAAACATTTGCAGAAAAAACATCATCCCACTGCGAATTGATATGAGAAATGGCATCACTGGGATTGGCAATAATGTTCCCATCTTTTGAACGGATGAGATTTGGTGTAGGTTGAGAAACCTTACCCTTGATCCATTTATAGACGAAGGAAGCTACTTGCTTGGAAGAGGTGCCAAAAGCCATCCGTTGCTTCCAATTAAAAATCCGTTGTTTTTTAGAGCGCTCCCTCTCAGCAACAATGTCATCCTGCAACATTTTCTGAATGCTTTGCATGATTTCAACTGAAGAATGTAAATCGTGCCTCCACCTTGAATACTTTGGTAAGGATTGCAACTGCTTTTGGAGTCTGCACTGCAAGTTGAATGTGTTCAAGAAATCACTTTGTGTGGAAGCAGGTCGGGATAGCCTAATCCTCAATTCTCGAACCAGCTTAAACGTTTTCTGCAAAAAGGACATCTTGGTATTCAAGGCACACCCTGAAGGATCCTGGCCCGGTGCAATCATCTTCTTTGAGAATTTCGGTTTTGAAGCACGGGATTTTGGTCCTTTGGAAAACTTGGCACCTGAAGCAAGCAGGATATCAACAGCAACCTGATTGATACGCTGCCATAGGGATTCTTCGTCCTGCTCAAAGTTTATAACATTGGAGTCAAGGATCTCTTTCGCAATGTTATCAATGGCAGAATGATCAACTTTACCATTGTCCAAGGGAATGGAAGTAAGATCAAAAGCAGCAGGTGGTTCGAGTACAAACCCCGTTAGAAAAATCTTTGGCCAAGAAAACTTTGCTTCGATGGGTGCATGCATTTTTGACAAGTCGTATCGAACCTGGATGTCCACCAAGGCAGCCAGAGCAACATTGTTTACAAGAATCCCATCTATCGATGAGAAGTGGGAATTCGGATTATCAAAGTTGCCATTCCTAGAAAAAGTGATGGGCCTAGAAGGTGACCCATGTGCGTCAAAATCCACCAATGGATCAGTCCATGACCCATCCTGCTTCGCAAGCACAACTGCTTCGTAAAGATCAGGGTCGCACTGAAAATCTCCCGCAAGGATGATTGGAATTGGTCCAAACTGGCATGAAAAAGCAAAAATCTTGGAAAGCAGGTGATTATTGATCTCCTGGTAATTTTCGCCGCTCGATTGCCCATAAAAATTCAAACACAAAAGACGAATCTTTGGGGTCACTTGAAACCAGGAGGCACAAAATCTGGTTGTGTAAATAAGCTCATGAAAAAGGCCTGTGGAATCCTCATCCATTGAAAAAGGACAACAAATCTCTGGTGCAGCAACATTGCACACCCCACCATGAGGGGTACGAAAAACACCCTTCTTATCCTTACGAGCTTTGAGAAGGTCCCCAGGAAAAATCGATTTACCAAAGTTCTTTGCGGAGGCTTTGTGAGCATCAAGATTGGTATCAGAAATTCTGGTTTCCTGCAAAAGTAACAGCTCGGCATCCCAGGATAAAACATCAGGATGAGAATTGAGGGAGTCGATATTAGCACAGCGGCACACCCAAAGTTCATCAGGGGGTCCCTCCCCCGGATAGCCAAGGGTAGCGTCAAAAGTGCGGCATAGAAAGACATGGTGGGGAAAACATAGAGCACCGAAAGGCATGATGGAAGGCAAAAGATGGCATCCAAAAGAATGTGATGGATGACAAAGCCCAAAATGCAAATGACCCGAGGAGAGCCCAGCTACATCCAAAGTACACACCAGCGGTCGTACGACATGGGGTACCATAGATGAGCAAGGCAACCAAGGGTCTGAGAAAACCTGAAGGGACAACACAGCAGAATTTGCAGAAGGCATCCATGACCCAAAAACCGCAATTTTAGAGGGTGTCCCAAAAAGAGGGTTTTGGAGCCCCAAGAAGGCAAGGTTGGGACACCCTGTCAAAAGGGTGGCTTTGAGGATCACGGAGACTTTTGCGAACCTAACAGACAACACAAAACAAAAAGAAAGCAGCTGAAGCATGTGAGCAAAGAAAAGGTGGAGAGATGCAAGGTCATGAGCAAAGCACATGGAACAATGATGCGACAACAGTGCACCAAGCAAAAGACAACCAAAACTGAGGAGGGTCTCAGCAGACCCAGCAACTTTGCCAAAGCGAAAACACTGGAACATGGCTTATGCGGACTTGTGTGCTTTCGGAGGAGGCGTATATCCTGTCTTGGAAGGACTCGCAGCTCGTGGTTGGATGGTATGGATGATCTGTCGGAGCTGATCTGAAATGGATTCAAATTTGGAGTCAAACTTCGTATCCAAGGCATCTTGTCTTCGTTCCATGATGGAAAAACGGCTTTCAAGATGAGACAATCGATCGTTCGTGTTTGAAAGCAATTCATCACGTGGCTGGGAGCCCTGGGATGATTCTGCCCTTCCATCTTTTCCACCGTCCTTCGATGAACCTTTGCCTCCCGCTTTACCATTGCCTTTCCTTGTTCCATTGGCCTTGGCTGGTTTGACCTTGGATGGCATAGGCTGCTCAACTTTGGTCAGCAAAATCTCGTGGCTGATGTCGTTGAATTTGACCACAAATTTCAATGGGGATGGTTCGCTCTGGAATGAAAGGGTCCAGGATGTGACCCCCAAACTTCGGTAACAACGGCCTGGCAATGGTGGTTGTCCACAGGCCGATTTCACAGCTTTGATGACGTCACCAGCAGTGGTGGAAAGTGGCCAACCAGTTGATGTGAAGCTGCATCGTGGAATGACTGAAATGTTGTCATCTGAAATTCTCTCATCACAAGGTAAAAGGGCACGCCTCATATCAGCAACTTTGTCACACCAGGATCGCACCGTGAGCCCTTTCCTGACTACTGCTACTCCGGCAAATCCACGAACTCCTGCAGCTGCCCTCAAAATTTCAGCCTTGCTGTTGCGCTCACACGGCCAAAAACGGGGGATGATCGTCAAGTCAGAGATGGTCTCGCCCTTATTGACGAAATCCCGCGCAATCAAATCACCGGTGCCACTATGCTCTAACATCGACTTTCGTTGGTTGCCAGAGATTTTGCATAGGGCTTGAAAGGCAAAAACCGGGGAAGTTGGTCCACCTTCTCGAAGGGTGCGTATTCCATAGATCTGATTGGCTGCTACAGTGACATGAGAGAATTGTTCAGCAACTTTACTACGAAAAGCATCAAGAGGCTTGTCAGCAAAAAGAGTTGCAACTTCTTTGGAAACCAGCTTCACATGCAATTCAAGGACAAGCTCACACATCACCGTCAGAGTGGCACTGTATGATGGTGTGGGTAATGAAAACTTGACGCTGTCTCCCTTCTGTAGCATGGTGACTTGACGCTTATACACTGCACCGGTGCATGAGTCAGCAACAATGGTCTCAATGGGTTCACTGGCTTTCAAATGCCATCCTGGATCAAGCTTAAACTTGTCATTGGTGGGAATCAGCAAAGCCCAAGGTTCTTTGGGATCCCGTTGAAGGATTTCAGGGATGGCCGATTTTGTGCAAAAACAAATGCCAGCAACATTGGAGTTGAGTTGATGGCGGTGAATGTGTTTCATCCTGGTTTTGTCACAATAAAACCCATGATCCTCAGGTAACCGCAAATCATCCCAACGGCATTGTTGTCTTTGTGCAACAGCCCAAGGATCATTGTGGAGCCAGGGATCTGAAGCCGAAGCTTGTTGCATGACTTGGTCTCCTTCTGTTCCACATCCGAAAAGGACTCTCCAAGGATATGGTGTGGAGATGAGAAACTTCAAGCGAATCCAAACAGCGATTTCCACAAAGGCATGATCAACATCAGGTGAGTATAAGCTGTCACGAACGATGGTGGTGATCGAGGTAGAAAGCTTGTGACAAGCATGGTACAAAAAGGGCCCATCAACACCATTTGGTTCAAGGAACAATTGAAACCATCTTTCAATGAGAGTCCAGCCGCACCACCTAAAATTGAAGGGAATGTCAATGGTTTGACAGTGAATGGTCAAACCGAGCTTGGTGCATTCAACTTGAAAACCACGAAGAAAATCATGGTAGACATCATCAGAGATGTTGATCGAAATCATGTCAATGCAGTTGTTCTTGGTAGGATGCATGGAGGCTTCGATGGCGCCCCAATGGTTTCGACAAAGAACCGGAATCAGCACTGGTTTTGCAATGTCCCTGACATTTGTTGCAAGGTCACCAAAGGAGAAAGGGCACCCATTGACTGAAACAAAACTATGGTCGGCAATGACAGGTTCACATGGAAAACAATCGCCGTTGGCTTTTGAACTCAGCAAGTTCATGAAGGTCCACATTTCATCTGAACCAACTGAAGCTCGATTGATGCTCATCAAATCAATGCGGGACCGATCACAATTGGGTGTGATGAGAGATGCCAAAATCCTTGGTGTGACAGGGAGCCCGTCATCATTGCAAAGCTTGATGCAATCACCATGATGGAATCCAATGACTTTGAAAGGGTCAACCTGCACACCGTTGCAAAGGACACGATGCGCATGCGAACAAATGCCAATGACTTCCGCAGGGGCAATCAATTGTTCAGTGACAACCCAACGAAGCTTGGAACATCCTGGATCAACAATGCCAATAAAGGTTTCCCCATTCTCCAGCAGGCCATGTGGGTGAACCAAAAAATGCCTGTCAACAGTACGATCCAAAATACTCCTTGATTCAAACCAGAACGGGATACCAGATTGAAGTGGTGAATTGGCAAGAAAGGCAATGCGTAACCCGATCTGGTTGGTACCAATTGATGCAGGCCACCACACAAAAAACTCCTGATTCGTCCCCAAAATGGTAATCTTGCAGCGAAGGTGATCAGCAGGAGGGGGAGAAACCGGGGCAATTGACAACACAGACGGCTGCTCATCAAAGTCTTCAGTTGACTCATCGGAGGAAATCGAAATCGGGGAAGGCACTGCATTGCCAACGTGCAAGATGGTGATCGTGTCAAGGAGCATTCCCTGAGCAACCAGGATAAACTCGCCAAAACACTCATGGACAGGCCTGCCCCAGTCAATGAACATGCCTGATTTGTTCATCAGGGACACCTTTTGCACTGTTGGTTTCTCAATGCCCAAGGAGGCAACTAACCCGAGGATGGGGTCGTTGAGATTCCCATGGAATGGAAACCTGCAATCACCAATCAGCACACAAACATCCGTGCCACCATGAGAAAAGGAAGCCAAAAATTTGATGAAGGACACCACAAGTTTGAGTGGGCAAACAAAGATCCAGTCCGCATTCCTCAATACTACGATCTGGTTCGCCTTGATTCTATCATGCCAACATGCGATGATTGCCTGCATGATGTTGCGATCATTCGATGCGACTGCAGCTGCCTGGATCATGATGCACAAAAGAGCGTGTGGTACCGAAATGCTGTTACCTAAAAAAGCAAATGCCTTGGTAATCTTTGTTGGAATGACGGTGGCCTGAGCATGATTTGCCCCCAACAAGTTCACACATCTCATGGGGTCAATGAAAGCAACACCAAGTGTGGTTTCAACCAATGAGGCGAAGATGCCTCGTGACCTCAAATGCTTCTTGCTCAGTGTGTGCTGTGATCCGTATGATGCACACAAGGTCGGCATGGGTGCCGAACCGTCAATGCATCTGGCCTTCAAGGTCGCTTCGATGCTTGCAGGATTGGTGCACTTGGATTTCATACCCCGGGGGAGGAGAGCAAAACTTCCATACACTTGGGTCAGAACGTCATTCAAAAGCAATTGGTGCTGAACCTGGTCAGGAACAAACAAATCACAAGACGGATGATTCCAAGGAACAAGGTCACCATCAAACAGCTTGAAACGACCAAAAGAACGATGGATCAAACAATCATTTCTGACCCAAACACTCAGCCAACGCGTTCTGTACATGTGACTCAGCTCATGCGAAGGGACAATCTGCATCCAGGCTTGTGTGTAGCCCAGCATCTTCAGGATTGCAGTGACGATCTTGTAGTGAGGGTGCTTGACAATGGCATCAACACATTCAAGGGATGCTGAAACCGGTCGACACTTCCCAATTGCCGCCAATGCATGGATCAGAGTCATTCCGTTCGGATGGTCCAGACCTTCTCCCAGTCCACCTTGACTCCAGCTCTGACAAGGAGGGCTGAGAGTAAAGGAATGGTTGGAGAAGCAAACGCAAGCATTCATCCAGCTAGCATCTGCAATGTCCGAAACCAAGCCAATCTTGACATCATTGAAGGTATCGTTCGGAGTGAGCTTCTTGTCAACAAAAATAGCCTGGGGCTGTGATTGCATGGTCCATGACTGCACTGCCTCATCGTCAGCATCGATGGCCATCCGAGTAGTGGCCACTTCATTCCCCAACCATTCAATGGCTTTGTCCCAGCCACAGAATGCCCCAGAGAAAACATGCGTGAACTGGAAGCTGCAGCCAGCCTCAAAGTGCGGGATCACCCACACTGCCTTTGCTCGATCAAGGTGAACTCGTCTTGAACAAAACATCGAGATGGGAGCATCTTGGAATCCAATCCAGGTGCCAAGAGGGACCCCTTCAAGATTCATGCATGGAGTAGCCCGAATGATAAGCTCTGGGTTTGTCAGCTTCAAACCCTCAAAAGCCACACGTACAGCGACATGAATCAGCAAAACATCGTCTCGAGCTGCATGCACCAGCCCAAAGCCAGTGAAGGAATCCAGGTTGTGAAGTCCTTGCAGCACATGGTCTTCCTCAAAAATGATCTGATTCACCTGAGCCGCAGTGCCCACACTGAGCTCATCCTTGATCATGCAATGAAGTAGCTCCATGGCTTCGAGAGCAACGTGATCCTAGAAACCAAAAGCCCGATGCCAAACGTAGGTAGTTTGGCTTTTTTGACGACCCACCCCCAATGGGTAGCGGGTCCCTGGGGTCGAGCACTCCCTGAACTCAATGGCAGCCTGGGCCAGAGAGCTAAAAATATTAGTCAACCAACCATTTGTTAGTGGTTATTAGAGAGAATTTTAAAAAAAACACCAACCAGCCATTATTAACCACTATTAAGCACTGGTTAAACAGCCTACAAGTCGTATCATGTGCTTGTTCACTGTTCACCTCAACCCAGGTGAGTGATGGAATCCTTGCCCCACCTTGCATCCCCGTCAGCGCCCGCACGCATAGAGACGATTCTATGGTCAAACCTGCGAGCCATGACACCCCAAGCTGAAAGACTGGTTGGCGTGTCTTTCTTGCCGTGCCAAACATGGTGGTTTCTCAAGTCATAGAGGTACCCAAAAATCGTTGGTGTATCGTTGGAAAAGAATTACTAATGGATGATTTGGGGGGTCCCCTATTTTCAGAAACACGTACATACCATGTATTGAGTCAATATCAACCAATCATTCTTCCAAATATGAGTGTGCAATATAAGAAAATAACGTAAATGCTTCAAAGAACCAAGTAGAAGAGAAGAAGTGAGAGAATCTCTGATCTCATCTGTTTACTGCCCAGAAGTGCTCAAATCCTTTGGACGTTTGAGAACAGCGCGCGATTCCATCAGCCATTGTGGAGGGGTAGCACAATCAACCGTCGCTGATGGCTTCAGGACTGCTCATCTTCCGTGTCGTTCGGCAATCTTGGGCCAACGGTCTGTGATGGTTTTGCCATTGGATGATTTGCAAAACAAAATCAGCCTCAATCACATATAAATGAGCCAACATCAAGGAACATCCAGCAATATCAATCAATATCAGCCAAACATCAACCAACATCAGCCACTCAACCATAGAAAATCCCATGGATTCCCTGTATATCTCATAGTTATCATCAGCCAATCAACCCAAATCCACTGGCAACTCCGTGACCGACTTGTCTTTCCACGTCCGTCATTCGCCGAGGGCACTGTATTTGTAGCCCTGCGCTGCAGCAGCCACTCGCCCCACGCCCGCCTCGTGTTGTCGGAAGCTGCCACAGCATCGTGTAATCATTGTGACAAGATCATCACCACCACCACCAGCATCATCATCATCATCATCATCATCACCACCACCACCATCATCATCATCATCACCACCACCACCATCATCATCATCATCACCACCACCACCATCATCATCATCATCACCACCACCACCATCATCATCATCATCACCACCACCACCATCATCATCATCATCACCACCACCACCATCATCATCATCATCACCACCACCACCATCATCATCATCATCACCACCACCACCATCATCATCATCATCACCACCACCACCATCATCATCATCATCATCACCATCATCACCACAACCACCATCATCAACCCACACTATACTTCACACCATGCAAAGCAACCAGCATTGCCAGCTGTGTCACGTCTCCAACAGCGGCACTCACCAGCACTGCCACTGCGGCTCCGCACGTCTTGGGGTCGTCGCTCGG
>VSDK01019098.1:404379-462111 GCA_009767595.1 Symbiodinium kawagutii | reverse complement strand
CCGAATCGTGCCGACCAGGTGCGAATCGGCGCGAATGGGCGCGAATGGGTGCGAATCGGTGCGAACCGGTGCGAATCGGTGCGAACCGGTGCGAACCGGCGCGAACCGGCGCGAACCGGTGCGAACCGGTGCGAACCGGTGCGAACCGGTGCGAATCGGTGCGAATCGGTGCGAACCGGTGCGAACCGGTGCGAACCGGTGCGCATCAAATAGCAGACGCACGTGATGTCGCAATGCATAAAACCCATATGGTGGTTTCTTAGAATAGGGAACCCTAAAAATTAATGATGTACTACTATAAATGGTTAATATTGGATGTTTTGGGGTACCCCTATTTTGAGAAACCACCACATATCAACCGCCATAAGCCACCATAAATCACCCCCATCTCGCCCAGCGGCTTGGAATGGCTATGGATGTCGATGAAGGCCAACAGCTCCCCCCGTCGGCTTTCCGCCTGCGGGGGCGATGGTTGATGGTTGGTTTCCTGGGAGGTAGCCATGGCTATGGACCCTCGGCAGCTTGTACAACCCGACAGGTAGCTTGCAGAATCATGGTTATGCAACCCCAGGAAGGTTGATTGGTTGGTTGGTGGTTGATGGTTGGTTTTTTGGGCTTTAACTATGATTGTGAAACCCGATAGGTAGCTGAACTAACCCTGTTAACCATGGTTAACAGGATGGTTAATGATGATGGTTAAACTTCGATTAATGTTCAATGATTGATGATGATGGTGGTGAAATGATGGTGAATGGGTGATTGTTGATGGGTGATGGTTGATGGGTGATGGTTGATGGTTGGTGCCTAGTGCCATTGTTTGTGAAGATGACGAATGATGATGACTCATGATATGATGGTTCATGATGGCCAGGGATTGTTTATGAAGGTCAATGCTTCTGAGTCATCTTTAATGTCTGCAACCAACAATGTAGGTGAATCTGTGGTTCATGGCTACAGTAATGTGGGTCAATTATTGTTAAAAGCACTTGATACTGCTTGCTATTGGTCAGAAATGATTAACCAATATCAAATCAGTATGGAAAACCACACATGAATCATAACCGTCTGGCAATCTAACATGGCAATGACAAACCACTACACATGGATGACTTGCCAGGGTTTTCGGACAAAAAGTTGGATTTTCCAGCCAGCCATTTCAGATTACCAGAGGGTAATCTTTACTGTTTACCCTTTGGTAAACTAACCTGGCAATAGAAAATCCATCACTTATAGCTAGTTTCCCAGGGTTTCCTATAAACAATGGTGGTTTTCCATTGCTATGTTAGTTTACCAGAGGGTAAACTGGTTGAACCACCCCAGCCAGTTCATGGTTGGACAAATGAAGCATCACCAAGTTTAGAATTCCACTCATCACCGCACATGATCCGCCACATGTAGCTATCATCAAACATGTTTAAGCAGCCAGCCATCTACCACAAATAAACTATCATCAACCATAATTTTGTTGCTGCAAAATATGATTTGCTGTCACTAAACCATTCAAATCAGCATTGTTGGGCCAAGTTGACCATCAGTTGCCACCAGTTACCTTCATCAAACAATTATCCACCATCTATCAAGCATCATTACCAACAATCATCAGCCGACATGTAGAGGCAAGTGTTCACGAATCTATTTCTGCCAAGGGTTCTGAAAGGGGGAGAGGAAGTTTTCGGAGGCCTGTGTGGAGTGCGCACGTCCAGTATCATCATCCTGCATTAGAAAACACACGTCTTGAACAGGTAGGCAGGCAGAAAGATACTGTCAGGCTCTTTCCATGAGCGCACAGTGTGGTTATGAAGATGTTAGTTTTCTTATCAAACATCATGAAATGTATCAATCAAGTATTGCCATTCTATGCCATTCCTGGCCATTTTATGCCATTCTGTATCGACTATTGCAATTCTATGCTAATCTTGGCCATTGAGGATTATCAACATGCACTACTATCATAAAAAAACAATAGGTGAACCATCTATGATCAACACCATTTACCATCAAACTAAATCATTCAACCATTCTATGCCATTCTTGGCCATGCGTTGAGCATCAATCATCATCAAACCTATGGGTAATCTATTCTTAATCAGGTTGGGTTAATGGTTAACCATGATCACACCTAATAGGTTCACCTTTATCAACCTTACGAGTATGGTTGATGGTTAGCCTTAATGGTAACCTAAATCTATTCTTCTATCAACACCAAGCCATGTTTGGTGGACAGCTGCTACCACTTCCTTCCCATCGCGCCTGAAGGGCTGCACGCAAACCTTTGGTCTCGGCTGCTGCATCGTCATGGTGATGCCTGCGCCAAGGGAAACAGATTGATGTGAAATCCCATGGTTCATCCGATGGTTCATCCCATGGTTAACGGTTGGTTATCCATGATGATTGACCATGGGATTAATGGCTAATGACTGGAGATTCATGGTTGATTAAAGAATGATGATCAAATTTAGATCCAGATTTTGGTGATTGATGATGATTCATAGTGGATAATCATGGATTCAAATGGTTCAACATCTCATGATTCGATTCATATTTCGGTGACTTATGATGCTTGTTCATAGCCAACTCATATCAGTGGTTGATCCGGGTAGATCCAGCTGTTACACCATAGATATCTACCCAGCGCCATGGCTATCTCCCCAGCTCCCAGTTGAACCACCCATGAGGGTGAAGATCTCCTGCTATGTTCGGCGCCTGTTGAGATCCACAGAATCCAAGTTGGTCCGGGTCCTACCGGCGGCCACGCCATCCGGGTTCAGCCTCGGCCCAGGGCCCGGATGGGACGCCCTGGTGAGGCGAGCCCCTTGGGATCCTGTGATGGGTCAGGGTTCGTCAGTCCCAGCTATCATCCAATGGCTGCGATATCATCTTCATCGGCCTGTCGTTCCCAATCCTTCCTATTGGTAGGTACAGGCATTTTTTGAACCATATGACGGGGGTTCTAAAAATAGGAACCACGAAAAAAATATGGTTTATTACGATAAGTTGTTTATGAACTGAATGATTTGGGAGTACACCTATTTTGAGAAACCAACATATGGTTATGATGGCGTATATCCCTTATAATTGTTGGTTATCCCGTATCATTAACCAGTGCCCAGCGAGTCATGAATCAGTATATAGCCACTATTAACCATATCAATATGGCAGGTGGGTCAGTTCACCCTTAGTCCCCCTGGTTCCCCTATCATTAAGCAACGTTCTCCCTATTATTGTTGGCTATTATCCACCATCATTGGTTGGTTAACATTGACCCAGCTCGCCATATAGTTGGTATATATCCCCTATAATTGTTACTTATCATCACCTATTGTTAACCATTAACCAGCCATTTTTGTAAGCTATTAGCTATTATACTATCCATTATACCAATGATTGCGCTTCACACTCCTGGGTTCCTCGGAGTCAGCTGATCCACAAAGACCCTGCACGGCTGAGCTGCCCCACATGGGAACTATCAGCCATGCCAGGTTCTCCAAACAAACGTACGCCTGGCCACACGAAAAGCAAGGTTGGGGGCTTCACTGCAGCAATCCTGGATGATACTGGTTGAAGTTGGTGAACTTGTTCTCATGGGTTATAATCGACCCAGCTACAAATCAGAATTTCTCCAATCCACTACATAGTTATCGCCGGATGTAACCGGTCAAATATTCAGGTGTAAACCATGTTGGTTAAAAAGTCCATCTCTACAAATGTTGTCGTGCACTAGCTGCTACTTGTTCACTTTCTGATGAGTTCTTGCTGGCTGCATGTCTGTGATTAGTGCGCTGACTCTGGGTTGATTTCGGAGATCTGCATGCGCAATCACAATCCTGAGCTGGTTGACACCGCAGGTGGTTGCAGAAAAACACATGCCGCACAATTGAATTTCCAACTTTGATGGCAATGTAAAATCAATGCTTGGTGGTTTCAACCCCTATGAACAATATTGGTCAATCATGAAAAGAACGACTCGTCTACCGTCTACCCGGGTCTTTTTGATTGTTTTGCAGCTTCTACGGCGTCCATGTCCCAGTCTTCCAGGGTGTACTGGTGTCCGTATCCCCCATGGTTGGCTGATGACGCTGTTTCTGTTGACCATCCCCAACCTTGCTATTTTCATGTTCACGGGTTGAACTATCCCCATCTTCGTGTTTGCTGGATCTCACCAAACCTTAGTTTCGGTTCAATATGATTGATTAAACGGTGGTCAAAAGAAAAGGTGATATCGCCAAAATGAAACAATTTAAGAATGAAAATGGGAGTTCCTAGAAAATTCAACAATTTAACCATGTTCAATATGATTGGTTAAATGGTGAGTTCCCAACCATCTGGGAAGGTCTAAGAACGACTGGAGAGACGCCTGGGATCATGCTCAACACTCATGATGTTCGATCTAGTCAATCATTCATCATAATTGCCATGATAAACCTAACGATTTTTGGGTCCAAAAACACAATCTCTAAAGGCAGTGAAGAATCAACTTACCGACTCTTGGCCGTTTTTGCTGGTCATTTACGTTTGTTCTCCCCTGCAACCATCATTCACAACCATTACCTATACGAAAGAAACCGTCATAGTACCACCTTGGCTCGCCATTCAAGGCGTGGCTAAGCCAGCACCAACACCAGCATCGCAAAAGGCGCCTCTGGGTCGTTCAGAAGGAAATCTAAGACCTGAGGAGCCAGCTTCCCGGTGGTTGATATGGGCTTCATGGCTTCATGGCTCCATTGGTTCATGTAGGCGTTTCCCAAGCCATAGGGGACCCGCCAGTAATCATCCAGTTTACGCATGTTTATTCACCATTTATAGTAGCAAACCAGCCGTAACTTTGGGCTTCACTATTCTGAGAAACCACCGTGTTGCTTGGTGATGTTGGATACTTGTCAACCAATCACTAGGAATTTGGGATGGGCTTTCAGTGGTTGGTAATGGCTCTGACTAAGAATCGTCAATACCCGTTCATGATCCTGATACATAGTTGCTGCCGGCAATTTTTCATGCTGGGTAGAACCTAAATTTCAGCTCCTAGTTCTGGGTCACAGGGGTTGATGCTAGCAACAGTAATACGGATGCGCTCGACCCCAAAAGCCCAGAATGAAACAACGGTCATTGGGTTGTTGGACCCCATCCTTAGTTGTCTCCAACCATTGGTTGTTGGAAAGCCAGTAATCAACAAATGTGAATTGGTGGTTCATATTGTTGTTTCCTCCTACATTTGTACATCTTGCTGATCTTCATCTGGAGAAAAAGCAATCAGACTGAGGTTCCAACCCCGCGCATGACCCAAGAAGCACACGTCTCTCCAGGATGCGCTCGCGCCTCACCAAAACAGAGAGGCGCAAAGACCCCAAGATTTCGAACGGCCCACAATTCTGGCACCATTGGCATTTGCGGAAGCAGGTAGGAATTCAATCTCAGGCCTTGTAAAGCGCTGTGAAATGCTTTTAGGCCTCTATTTAGTGAAATATGCTTGTAATATGCTATTTATCAGAGTTTCCATTGCATATTTCTACCCTTGGAACGGTTGGGAGGCTGGCTGATAGGAGCTTTGGTTCACCTCGTGCCATTGCAACAATCTGAAACCCGGGTTGCTATGGAAAATGGCTAGGTCCATGATGGCCTTACGACCGTGAGGTTTCATATACAGTATAGCAGGAGCACGAACCAACAAAAACATACACAAATCACCAAAAAGTGGGATATACAAACTATACGGCAGCGGATCTCGGCATTAATCCCTAGGCATTTCATGGTCTTATCTGCATGATCAACATCTGTGCAATTTAGGATGAGCAACAAAAGACTAGTGACTTCACTATCATCGGTTTGTTGATAAACCTATCGTGAACCAACGTCATAATCAGTGATCGCTACCACTTTTAGTCCAGCAAGCAGCTCAAAATCATCAGCCACAGCCAGCCCTAATCCCACTGGGATACTTGAAACACATTCTTACCCTTGGATCTCCATGCTACCACTGGGACAGAAATCAGCAGCTTCAACCAGCTTCCAAGATCCAACTTCAACCAGCTTCCAAGATCCAACTTCAACCAGCTTCTACCAGCTTCAACCAGCCAATCTCCCCCTACTCATCAGCAGCTTCTCCCAGCTGATCTCAGTTCCAAGCATCTTCTCACCACCAGCGCCCCCCGTGATGGGCCTCCAACCAGCCGCAGCCCCCACTGGGACCCACTGGGATCCCTGCCACAATGCACACCCTCTGCGGTGCAAGTTGGTTGCCCAAGCGCAGAGCTGGCACCTGGATGATCCATGAGATGAGTTTTTTTTCGGAGATTTGGTTACCGGTTACTCATGAGATGAGATTCATATGGATGCCATATGGTTCACCTGATTAACTATATACTTGATTTGGCTAGTCAATCAGCGATATTAGTAATGATATGCTAGTTATGATCATATGGATTTATGTTTAGTCAATCATATAGTCAATAAAATCCGAACAAAATCATGTCACACATCAATTTAATCCAGCAGCTGGGAAGTTGCATTTAGTATGACTGTAGAATGCACCAATTGTGGTCAATACTTGTGACATACATGAAATGATATTGTTTAATCAAAGGTTGATACGCAATCGAAATCATGAACATTGATCTCTTGGATAATTGCTATAATGAGTATAAATTGGTTGAGTAACACGTATTGAATATCAATTGATTTAATCATATCACAATACAAGACATCAATATAGCTTTCAGATGTTCAGAATGATTCGTAAGAAATATTCAGAAAACAATTTAGCTCATCATATCGCAATGACTCTTTTTCAATCACGTCTTGACTTAAACGATCAACATTTTCTCATTATTTTCTAATTCCCCATTTAGATATCAAATAGTACATGATTTATCGTTTGTAGTCATGATGATGATGAGGAGGATGATGATGATGATGATGACGACGATGATGATGATGATAATGATGTATAATGATGATGATGATGATGATGGTGATGATGATGATGAACGATACTATATAATGCTGCTGAATAGTGGTCAATAATGGTTCCTGATCGGGGTCATGGCTATTCAAAGTTAAGGATGGGCGACACCACAGTAGCTGGCTTGGTGTCTGTGATTCCAAGAAGAATGTTAAGCAGCCAGCATCATCAAGTAGCTCAAACACCATCACCAACGATGCATTGATTGGTTTTACCGTGACGGGTTGATTCTTTTTTGACTAAATCCAGGCATGTTCAGGTCACTCTGCGACCAAGTCAAGCGAGACTGTTCATATTTGAAAGCCATCAGCAACATTGACAATCACCAGCAGCAATCATCAGTGATAATCGTTCAGCACCGGAGATGAACATTGGCAACAATCAAAAAGTATGGCTCTATCCCGCGGTCCCAGCAAATATGGTGTGGTTCATGGTCCATGGTACCTGTTCACATCCCAAAACCAGCTAGATTGATGGTAGTTGATTGTAGCTAAGGACTAGCCACAACGAACATCGAAGGGATATACCAATGTACCGGTATACCTGCAAATTAAGATTATTCACCATGGCTAATAGTCACAAAACAGAAATGATTGATGAGAAAATCTACGGTGGAAGCACCTACAACTGATGCTCAAAGTTCGTGGGTTTCCATGGTCGCTTTCAAAACACATCCATAATGGTCAATGGTGTACCCTCAAGTTAGTAGTGGTTTCCATATTCATAGTGTTCATCAACCTATGGTTTGTTTCTGTATTGCTCCCTATAAAACTAGTAGTTTCTCTATCAATAATAGCCATGAACAGCTGGATGGTTAGTCAGTACCACCATGGCTCATGCTCACCCCATATCCCGCTCCACACCTGTTTTCCCATCATTGTCGTGGCCTGGGCAGAGGCTTCAAGTCAAGGGAGTTGATCCACTGGCAGGGTATGTCCGTAGCCATGGTGGTACCACAAAAGTCTTTGGATGATTTATTACTACAAAGCAATATGTGGTTAAATAGCTGGTTAACGGTTGATAAAGCTGGGGATAACCCACGAAAATAGGGGCATACCAACCATATGGAGATTTCTCATAAAAATTGGAAACCACAAAGTTGGGGATGGTTTATGCGTACAAATGATTGATATTGGATGATTTGGTGATACTCCCATTTTGAGAAACCATCACATGTACAGTGGGTCAAGGGTCCCTGTACCCCTGGCTGTTCACACCCCAAAAAATGACCATTCGTTCATTCATTTCCCTTGTGTTGAAGGCCCACCCCCTGCGGACGAAAGGTAAGCCATCGTGTTCTCAGTTCTGGGCAGCGATGTTTCGGGATCAGTGGTTCAGTGGAAACTGGGATCCGTTTTCAGGAGTTGAGCAGTTTGACCGTTTGCCATAGCATCATTGTCACAATTACCGACGCAAATGCGGAACAAGAACAACCAGCCATTTACTTCCTAGCAAAGTTTAGCTGGTTGCCTGGAACATCCACCATTTATAAACCGTCAGTCAGATAATTGGAACAGCCCATCAAGTTAAGCATCTATAGCTACTTATCAAAAGGTATTCATAGCCACATCCACCATTTATAGCTACTTTATTTCTCCAGTTTTCTTTATAAAACTAGTATTTTTCCGTATAATACTGGTATTTTTTCAGTATAAATCTGGTATTTTTCCCTATAAAACTGTCTTTTTCTTTACAAAACTGGTATTTTTCCCTCTAAAACTGGCAGTTTCCCTATCACTATTGGCTATGAACAGCTGGACGGTGCTCACCCCATGGCGCGACACCGCAGCCAGTCACCGAGCTACGATCGACTCCCAGGGCCATGGAACCAAATCGTAAAGCCTCAAGAGCTGTGCTGCTGCGAGACCCTGAATGGTTGGTGCGCAGGGTAGTTGGCCTGGGATCAGAACCAACCATTTATAGTAAACCAACCAGTTTAGTATGAGCATTTGCACAAGTTTCTATCATGTAGTTGTGTTACTACAAACTTGTGTAAATGTTGAGAGTAAATGCTGACAAACCAACTACCTGATACAAATGCTTAGAGTAAATGCTTACAAATGGGTGGAACAAACCATTTATAAACTAATTACGATAAGTAAAGGCACCTACAGTTGGTTTGTGATACAACCATTTAGCAAGCATTTATGAATTTGATACAAATAGGTGGAACAAACCATTTATGAACTAAAATAAGCAAAAGCACATATAGTTGGTTTGTGATACAACCATTTACCAAGCATCTATGAGTGAATATGACGCAAATAAGTGGAACAAACTATTTGTGTTTATATTGTCTGATATTGTTAGATGATTACAACCATTTATGCATATGATAGCTTATAGCGAATGGTTACAAACCAACTACATGATACAAATGCTGATAGTAAATTATTACTAAAGCCATGCACCTATAGTTGGTTTGTGATCCCATTTAATGCATGCTTGCACATTCTAATGATATTGCAAGGATGCATTTGTAATCACCAAATGGCTGGTAATCACCAAATGGTTCGCATATTTACAGTATAATGATATTGTAGCCAACCAAATTGCCATAGATGCATATTGGTGATATTGATCCTTGACAAGGCTGATCGTTACAATTGTGCATATGGTTGTGGGTCAATATTGACCAAACCAAATGTTTAGGTTCACATCCCAACAACAACTAGATTGGTCATTTGCGGGATGCTCACCATGGTACTAGGGTATTGACCCTCAGCCGTGTTGATGACTGGCTGGTCATAGATAACCTATGATTATTGGAGGGCACTATGGAGTATCGATGATATCAGTATCACGGGAACAACAGTTGATGATTAATCAGCTGTACCACGATTGTAAATTGTCACTTTGTAGTTTAGTTTATCCATGAAATGCAAACAAAAACAGAATATCGATGGTGAATCTCTGCAACTATGGTTCTAGGCATGTTAAACACTGACTGAATATAATTCAATTGACTGTAAACAAGTTGATGGAAACGAATAGTAAACTGATCGAATCATTCTGAATGACTTTCACAATTGTTAATGGTTTATGGCAATGATTAGTTGATACACAGTGGTCAGTCCATAGTTAGGGATGCTTGAAGGGTTGATCACTGGTCGATAATGATCTGTATGTAACTGTTGTCTACGGAAGAATCATACAATAACGATGAATCCTTGTGGATTGATGTGTATCCAAATTTAGAAACTAGTTTGTAGTGGCCGGTGAATAACATGGTTTGCAATTTGTGTATGTATAGGCTGTATAGATATAATGATTTATCATGGTTTATCCGTATCAATGGTTGACTGATGCTTGATAACTGATACGGCAACTAGTAGGGATTGATACAGCAAACATAGGCTATGACAGAATCAGAAGGAATTATGATGATATAGTATTCACAATTCAACAATGATTTTCATCCCTGCATCAAAGTGGCTGATGTTGGTGGAGCCTGATTGATGATCATACTTCTTCCTACTCTCAGAAAGGACTGTATCAAGACCACACGCACCAATGACTGAAAATGGTTGATTGCTATCTACCAATATCTGGATAGGATCGGTTGGTTGCTACAGTATCAATGAACTGCCAACAATATGTGGAGACTTGCAAGACTGACTGCGAAGCATCAGCACTTGCAACACCCTCCAGGGACCCGGATTCAGCCTCAAATCTATTGAGGATATGCCCCCTAACAATGTATCTACCATGAACAATGTATTCCATGAACATTTCCAGGCATGGCATTACTATTGATGTTTCTTACTGATCAGTCCTGGTGATTGACCATGGCGCTTGTCCTATGCAACTTACCTACTTGGAATTGCTGCCTGTGGGGTCTAAGCCGTTCAAACAATCCATGGGACTACACAACCAGAGCAAAAATAGCAAGAATACCAAACCAAATTCCATGGTCATACCCCAACTAACACTGTGACTACCACAAGGAAGGGATGAATAAACCCTCGATGAGGATCTGGTTGTGGGTGGAACTACCATGCGTTTGTGTTCTTCATCCACCAGCTCCATCAGTGATGATGGGCCCAAATGACTAGAAATCCTTCGAGATGACATGCTGCCATCTCCCGATCGATGGCAGACTCTCTGGGACAGCCGCTTGGGAACAACTTCCATGATCTTGCTGGGGATCCAAGCAGGTCCGTGTAGGTGTAGGGCACAGAGTAAGCCAAGAAACACTCGTCCTCCAGCTGAATGCTCGAAGTGATACCCCCCAAATGTGAGTTGGTCGTGAAAACCGTTGAACATAACATTTACATTGACCGAACAATCCAATAGCCCTAATGGCTAATCGTAAGTACTCAGATGATGTCATAAAGATTCATAAAGTATTTTCCCTATCTCTAACATTGTTGTCCATTGATGATCAATCACCGAACAAGTTCTCCTGTCTATCAGCTCAACATAACTCACATTCGAACTGCAGGTCCAGGTGATGATACTGATTTCATACTTGGTTGGTCAATCGAAGCTTCCGGGTGGGCGGAGATTCAATGCCATTGTTCTGGTTCAATGCCAAGATCCCTGGTTTATGCATTGGCTTTGTGATCCACGGGTCAAACACTGACCCGAGCAGCATAACCAGCTACTTCTTAGTTCCCTCAGCGCATGGCTAGTGTATCAACTGTTCCGAGCTGACAGCCCCGACCCTGGTGGCCACCAGTTGACTGATCCTCATCCTTCAGCTACTGCTCTAACGCATTGATTGGTATCACATGCCACGGGCTATGTCTCGTTGTCACGCGAAAACCCTGCGTAGCAAACCTATTGCTGTTGGCTATTGCTGGTGATTGACCCCTGTACCGACAAGCAATGAAGCTGGCTGATGCTTAAACCTCACAAAGAAACACAAGTCATTATGGCCAGCCCTCATCCCAGTCGCATGTCCGATTTTCAACCCATTGCCACCAGCATAGGACGAATATTCAGTTGTATCATCCCCCCACATCCCCATTTGTTCTGGTCGGTCAAAACCAGCTTGTCCAACCAAAAAAGTGTAGTTCCCTACAGTATCAAAGCAACATGTCGAGATCGTTGTTGATTATGCCAATTATCATGGTTGAATATCATCGGCGGTGCTCTGCGAAGCAGTATGTGCAACATGCTTCACCATCTAGCGCGAACTATGTAATCTACATTCGTTATGTTCACGTCACCATAAGTATGCTTCACCATTCTGAATTAATGGATATTAATGGTCCGTTTCTTGGAAAACCACTGGTGTTGAGAAATGACAACCATCGATTCACACGGTGACCAGCCGATCCGGGAAAGCTGCCAGCTGTGCAAGGGCTTCTAACGACTTGCATGGCTTGGGTTGACCATAGGTTCACCAGTAGGTCATGTTAGCGAACTGGGTGGTGGAACTGTGAACCTGGTTTCAGTATGCTCGTAAATCTCCACCCCAGTCAGGAAAGTAACCTATAAGCAGAACTGGCTTAGATAACCTTCTTCTTGCAACCGTCCATGCGCTAACTGACCCCCAAGCGTTCACCACGCTGGGCTCACCTTTATTTCACTACGCTGGCAAAATGGTCATGCAAAGGAAACTCTCACTAAACGCCTTTGCGAGCAAGAGTAAATTTGGATCTGTCCTAACTTTATCACAGGTGGAGCTGCACTGGTAACATCTGGTTCCCACATGTGCTTCAGTTAACCTCATTTCGCAACTTCGTGATGTTCTAGCTGCTTTGCACTCATGGAAAGCCCAAATGACTTACGGACAGAGCCATTTGTTGCACAGCTTCAACGCAGTTCTGCAGTTCGACTGTGCCAGAATGATCTTGCCACATACTGCTTGACCAACCATGCTTAGAACGCTCAACATCTACTTATTGAACAACCACAGTGGTGATCCAATGTGGCCACTTAGTTGCCATTACCACCTTCAATGGCGATAATCATCCAAGAGAAATGCCGGCGAATTGGCTTTCTCAGTCCGTTTTCCTGGGCGCGGCACAGCATTGGAAGGATGTGTATCCAACATCCTGAGAGGAGCCTGAAACCCTTGCCTTGTTTTCTCCCTTATTAGACATGATAGTGGAAATGATAGTCTATGATTGCTCAAGAGATCCCCCCGCATGCAGTTATCATAAACAACCAAAATGGAACATGTGCATATTGAAGCAAGCCAAAATACAATTGTTGCAGCATCAGCTCGATCTCTCTGAGCTATGTCTAGCGAGATTCTGCAACCATTATATGGTGGTGATCATCAATCATGGGTTCATTGCCCTAATATCACTGATATAACGGAGGAGACTGCATTGTAACCAGTAATCTCAAGCTAAACGAAGTCGATCTAGTCATTTGACCCATGTTCGCTGCGTTGCAAAACAAATTCAACATGTGGGTGTTTCTCAAAATAGGGGACCCCCCCAAATCATCCATTACTAGCCATTTATAGTAATAAACCAACCATTTTTTGGGGTCCCCTATTTTGAGAAACCACCATGTAACCATGTAGATATCAAACTATTAACCAAACGACATCAGCTGGGTTGCCTGATCGGCAGGGCCGGTGAAGTTCCTGATAGCACAAGCGGTGAAACAAACACTGTTAAATGCTGGGTCATTTTTGCTGAGCCTTGGTATCCCAAGAATTGATCTGAACCAAGCAACACATCCTGAACAAGCAAAAAATCCTAAGATCTATACCAAGAACTCATGACTGAGTATTCATAAATACCGCTTGTTTCTCCCATGACGTTTTGACCTGTGGCAGCGGCTCTGGGGACCGCTGGCCACAGCTGTGCCACAGTGGAGCCCAAGGATCTTGGGATCCTCGTCTTCGTCGTCGGATCGGACGTCCTCCACGCCTTGTCCCTTGAGAAGCTTTACGGCCACCTGCACCGTGGCGTGGAGAGACAGCGGCTAAGACATGTTGCCACCATATACAAACTCTAGAGCCAACAACATATTAATGTTGGTTTCTGATTAGTATCTACCTGTTGGTTTCATCTATTTTCATTACTTTAGGGGGGGTTACACTAATCAGAAACCAACATTACAAAAAATATCAAGTATGGGGAGGTCATGTTGTTGGCTCTCCCCATGTTACCAACAACCTGGGGAAGCAGTATCCAAGTTGATGGAGGAGAATTACCTACAAAACTAGATGGAATACAATGGTGAACTGCTTGGTGGTTGAACAACCCCGATGAAAAATATGAGTCAATCAACCATCTGTTAATGATTACTAGGGAAAATAAAAATTAGGTTGGAAACCACCAAGCAGACATAATATTGCCAACAACATGATAACCGAGACAAATTACAGCTGTCAAGAAACATGGGCAACTTACATTTCTCAAGAAAATGCAACTCAGATTCATGTAGCAATCATCATGACGTGTAGTAGGTGAGATCCAGAAAAACACAAATATCAAAAATGAGAGTATGTTACTCCAACCAATGTTCTGTAGAAAACAAACATGAACAACCCCTGCAAACTGTTGGTGTCGTCATGGTCACTTCTACTACTCGTTTCTTTGGTGCTGAGGTGCAACGATATACGGCCAAGAACGGTCTCTTACACCTCATATTTCTGATCTTGCACCATCCAAATGTTTACGACACGAAAACATCTCCTCTCCACGACAGATCAAGAGCGATTGTAGACTTGGAACAGTCTTTTTGGGAGATGTGTCAATGTTGCGGTCGTCATAGCTCCCTTCTCTCGGCATATCATGTTATCCTGCCTGAACAGTTTGGGAACTTGCTCCAAAGCAGATTATTGAAAAAACTATTTAATGAGCTGTCATTTTCGAAAAAAAGTCAATAAATGACTACTCACAGGTATCTGATCTGATACTGATCCATCACTGATCCTACACATGTGAAACATCCTGACAGCTGTCGCAAGGGCCAATAAACTGTCATGCCATCCCCACAATTGCTGCTAGGTGAATAGTTGTGTCCACATGATACTTCCAACACATCAGCAGGTTCAATTAGCCCTCCAAGTAAGAGCTGACAATGGAATCATGTCACCCAGCAAACCCACTTTGGCTTGGTTTTATCCAACCAGCATGAATTGAGTCGCAACATGCTATAACACAACATGTAGCAGTCATCAAGTTACCGATCAACCATCGGTTTCTCAGCTGTCACCCAGAATTTCTGCACCTTCAAAATCAAGCCGAACCAATAGAGCTGCAGAACCTTGGTTCGTTAAGCTCAGCTCAGCTATGAAGCTGTTTATTTTCCGCGGCTAAGTCTTTGCGATTCATCAAGCTAGCCGCGAAAATTTCACCATTTGGTCATTGACCAGCTGTATCCAGCTGTAATGTAAGCATGGCAGCTCCTGCCGAAGAAACATCAGCCATCATCAGCCATCATCAGCCATCATCAGCCATCATCAGCCATCATCAGCTATTGTTTGTTTTCTAAGGAATTCCATACCCTGCACCCATGTTAACAACTCCTCCCTGAGAATCATGCGGATCGCAGAGTCAACGCAAGTCTTATCAACGATAGAAGCTGTATGCAGGCTGACCTCACCTGTTCACCAGTGTTAGGTTGTTGCTGAGGGCGCAAATCTATCAGGGTTGTGACAAATGCATCAACATACGGGTTATGATTTTGGATTCAACCGCTTGCTAGCGAAACCACTTCTCATGTGGGAATGAATGGACTCATGAGTGCATTTTGCTGTTGTTAGTTTCTATATGCGAATCCCCAATAAAAAAGTATGAGCGTCCATGAGCCAGTCTTGGTATATCCCGGGTTGTTGTTGGGAGTCTTCCCTACAATTAACGCTTGTTAGTTAACTAATCATGATCCATCAGTATCAACCATTGTCAGTGCATTAACGCCTACTCAATATTGTCCACCACGTGGATTAAGGTGCATGTTGGTGGTGACTGGTGCCTGCATTTTCAAGAAAGCCACCTTAAAGTATTCAAGCCATGTCAACCAACTCTGGTTACAAAGGGGTATCGTATCGACAATGAAAGCGACCTGAATGTGAATGGTTGCTGTTCAAATATGGTTCGTACTAGTTGAATGAGGAACAACGAGGATTCACAGATATGTTGTACAGTACTGCTCGTTGTTGACCAACAGGGGCACATACCGATCAGAGGTTGTAGTCACAATGACCAATGATCAACAGTAGCCATTCTGATTATTGGTTGCCATTGACTGATGAAGTCTACTGCCGAAGAATACTCATCCGGCCGTTGATTTCACACTGTGCCAAGATTTTCCTGTCAACCAACTGTAGTATTTTGTAGTTGAAGGACTAGTTATGCAGCTGTTTGACCTTCACCAAGCAGTGCTACGGGTTGACTTTTCCTGCATGGCTTGCAGCCAGCAACTCACTGTGTTCCACCCTAAGGAGTTCATTCTGGTCATGGCAGGTTGATCATAGCTCTTACTGCTGGGCTTGCCTGGTTGATAGCTGGTTGCTTCACTCAACTCATCACCCCTTGGAGTCCTCCAGTGCCAGGTTTTGCCAGGTTTTGCCAGGTAGCCATCAGTAAGTAGAGCAACAAGACGCAAAACTTTGCGGCGTAGTTCAGGGTAAAATGCTGTTGTGACTCGAAGTGAGCGGACCTGATGCCGCAGAACCACTCTGGCGCAGTGGATCTGATTTGGTTCATTAGTTCACTATGAGACTCTATAGCTCATTGGTTCATCGCAAACCATCATAAACCTCATTGTTTTATTGAATAAACCTTTGTACCCTTAGATGCGAAAAAACCTGCAAGGCTCAACAAACAACCTGTCGGTTCACACGAGTTTGATGCACACCAATGACCCGCCGGAATCATTACTACTCAGCAGTCGTGAATCAAAGGTGTGCTTATCAAAGTGGTTCATCAAACACATGCTGATCCAAACACACGAATCCATCCCAAATCCATGGTTTGATGCAGGTTTTGGAGCAATTCTTTGTTGATCAAATGCGGGGTTCAAGCATGTTGAGGCGCCAGCCAGCAAACGTACCTCAGATCGGCAGGCTGCATCCAAATCTGCATGGATTTGATATCCTTCATTCCTTCATTGTGTATCCAGTGGCAGGAGATGCAATGGCAGAGATGCTTGTAGATTGAGAGTCTCAGCATTGACCAATTGTTAGTGATTACCAATGTTCTATTCGGCTACATACTGTTGAATTGCCAAACTATAGTTGACTCAGGTTCGGAAAGCAAAATAGAGCCTCCCAAATGGGGGTTGGAAGAAGATTAGTTTCTTATTGGGATTGGTGTGGTTCATGTTAGTTTCGATGGACATAGTTGTCACCTTTGTTTGAGTAAGGCAAACTACTGACCACATTCTATCCTTCAGTGTGGGATGATGTTTTGCTACAATCTGGAATGGCAACCACTGCCAATCATGCATAGTACTATCTATCAATAAACCACTTCGTCGTGTCAATCGAATATCTTCCCGGGTCAATATCAACATAATCGTTAATAGTGGCTGATTCTTCGTTCACTATTGGTTCATGATTAGTTACAGCATAGCATGAGCCAGCAGCCACAACGAGGAATTGTGCTTATGCTGCACTTACAAACTAGTTGGCAAACAAGAAACCAGATCATATATGTTTCATTAAAGGGGTACTTGTCATTACATGTCATTATGCCTCTCTGTAATCAGTCCTCAAAGGATTGGCGAGCACCAAAACAGCAACGTACCGTTTCTGTAGCACCGTCAACACCAAAGAAGTCAAAGTCAGCAGCTGCAACCACAACAAACTAATGATAAAAGACAACTTCGTATGAAATAACTGGTTTCTGGAGAGTACAAGTCACCGCTATCGGCTACTGTCAATAGATGTACCTCTAGTAAGATTCGTAAGCAATGAAAACTAGAACCACTGAGCTCTTGATTACTATGCTGGTGTTCGCAGAGCCAAGCAACCCAAACATCACCAGCCGCGTCACAAAGAACCTTGGGTGACGCAGCTTGTTCCAACTCTTCTGGCTGATGCAAGAGGGAACAAATGGTAATGCTGTAGAAGTGGATCCACAAAGGATGCTGCCTGGTATTGTAGGTGGTACCTAGTATTTTGTCTGGTACCTGGGTTTCACCATTCGAGGTGTTCCAAAGTAACGGGCGAGAAATTCTTCGATTGGAGACTCAATAACTGACTTGAGAGTGCACCGGTTATGGACATCAGCATGTTATGTAATATATAATATGTATTTGAAGTAAGTGTCCAAACAGATTGATCTCATATAAATCATCCTCCAGTCATTTATGCATTGGTTGCCAAAGCCGAGTGGTGGCAGTTGCACAGCATGAAAATAGCAATGTGCAAAGAGCAACCGACCGGTTTTTGTGTAACCCGGCAACAAGAAACCGTGCCGACAAACTCCAATGTCTGCCTACTAAAATAAAGTGCCGAGCATGTTCCAGATTGGTCAGTGAACGGATTGCTTTGTAGCATCCCTCTATCTCTTTTGCTCACACTGGTCACTGGTGATTGAGCATTTTTTACACTTTGAGGGCAGCCAGCTTTATGCATGATAATACAAACAAACAACTAGGCATAGTGGAGAAAAGGAAAAAACTGACGTTCTGAATCCCAATCCTAAAGCAAATTGATAGCTGGCAAACCAATCATGGCAGTGTGAATTTTAGCACCTGTCCCATCGTACTGCCCCAGCTACCATCTTTCGAGCAGCCACGACGGACCATTTGCCATGCTCCAGAAAATACAATAATTAGCCCTTTCCTATGAAACCCTGGAACCCCCAACAAAAAGACTGTTCGCATCAAACCACGCTTTCCTTGGGGATAGTGCTTCCGGTTCTACTTCGACAAGTTCTGAACCAGGAGACAGCACTGCAAAGAACTCGAAGAGCCGATCTGCGAAGAATTGCCAAATGTTCATGTGGAGCGCCTCCGAGGTGTATTTGCACAACTTCCTCAGCCGGACGCGTGACATTTTTGTGACACACCAAGAGAGTTGCTGGACCGTCCAATTTGTTGACACCAAAACAGAGCAAACACACATGGTTGGTTGCAGTTTGTGAATCAAACAAGTTCATTGCCAGTATGCGCAAACATGACAACTAGGTGTAGCCCATACGTAAGCACCAAAACAAACAAAACATGCAGAATTGACCAAAACCAATGAAGATACTGATCAATAGTGATACCTGTCAGCAATCATAACAACTTCTATCACAACTTTCAGCCACCATAGAACTGTCGAGGTTGATCATGCTCAACCAACAACTAGGACCCCTACATCCAACTACAACGCGCGATATCCAACGGTGACGGCTTGCCCAGCTGTTGGGAGACCGAGGAACGCCAGGTGCAGTGGCACATCTGCAGGATCCAACAGGATCATGACCTGAAGCTGGCAGCCAGGGCACCCGTCAGCTGGTTATCCAAGGTCCAAGGTGCCAAGCCACGGCCATGCGAAGTGGTGGTGCAATCATTACTGAAAGCATCTGGGGTGATATTTTTAAGATTGTTGACTAAGTTGACTAAGCCAAGCAACATTACTGAGACTACTGAAATCATTGCTGACTAATATTTCTGAGATTGTTGATTACGTTGACTAAGATTTCGGTTGATTAGTAGTAGTCATCAGTCATTGCTGGTTGAGATTTCGTCATAACAGCCATCGCTTCTCAACTACCAGCTGGTTTCACAGGCCGGGGCGGGAATCAGAACTTACCCAGGAAATTGGTTCGACACATGTTCATAGATCTGGTTTAACTGATGCTCAACAGTGGTGTCACCACTTGCAACAATGTGGATATCATCTGCAACATGGGTTAGTGACGGTGGCTAATCTTGGCACGCTGAAGCTGATGACTGACGTCAGAACAGCAAAAATAGCTGGGAGAACAGTAGTAAAAATTGGAGGATCAAACATCCAATAGTTGCCGCATCAGTGACTTTGGCCATTGCTTTGCACATCATCAGAAATTGATCATTATCAAGCATGTTCAGCAGTCTCCATCAATCACGATTAAGGATTACCACGTAGATTGATTGGTTGATTTTGATTGATACTATTTATACACGTGATGCACAACAAAATAATGACCGATTAAAGCCGACAACTAATCATAATGGGAAATGTCACAACAGCATTGGTGGGAGGCCGACAATTACTTAAAACTACTTAAAACTACTCAAGCCCATGGGTTGGTTACTTTTTTTCAGTGTACATATCTTCTGACATGTATATCGAAGCACTTGGAACCAATCGCCGAGAGGCTAGTTTAATCACCATGTCCAATTTGCAAGCCATGGTAAAGCTCCCTAGAAAACTTCAGAAAAGTGGTAGTCTTAGTTTGGCGAAGGGGAGGATACTTGTCAGAGGTGCTCTTGGTGTGACTTCTATCCCAAAAAGACCCTACAAGGTACCTTAAAGATCCTACTAAAATCCCAAAACACTCCCAAGAAAATCCTTTGGGGATATGTGGAGGGTCTTATGGGATTTAGTTGGGATTTATTCAGGTTTCTGTGGGCTCTGGTGTTTTTGCTGACATCTGCCAGCCTCTCGCTGAGTGTTTTGGTTCGAACTAGGGTGAAATATATTACTGTAGGTTAGAACCCAGAAACAATCTGTATGTGAGAGTTGTTGACCATAGCATGAGCCTTCATCGTCTTTTTATTATTGAGTCATCATCCACAGGTTTTCGCTCATCTCAGCTTAAAGTATTCTGGATTACGATCTGTCATGAAAAATAGTGTTAGTCATCATGATGTACACCAAACGCTATCCATCAACATGTTTCCAATCATTCACTTATTTTTGTTGATTAAGAACAGGATCAAAACAATGTTTCCAATCAGTTTACCAATCATTTAACAAGTTGAACTCATCTTTAATATGACTGATTAAAGTTAACCATCATGAACCATCACTGATGGTTCATTTCTCAAAAACCTTCGCTGTAATGATTCATTCACATTGGCGTATGCCAACCCTGAGCCCCGGATCCCCCTGGTTCATCAGTACGGGCCCCCAAGTTCGCCCTTTGGTTTCCCATTCAAATAATTCCCCCAATTAATAAGCCGATGTAATCTATCAATCCGTCGTTAACATTAATGGTTATTCATTGACGAATCATGGGACACAATGAAGAACTGACCACCAGGTGACCACCAACGGAATGCATCAACTAATCAACAACAACCAGTTGATCATTAATGATAGTATTAACGATCAACAACCAACTAATCACTTATCAAAAAAACTCGTTCTTACTAATCAATAGGTGACCACCGTTGATCAATGATAACCAGTTGCTCATTCATGGTCACTTATTCATTGCTTAACAATATGACTGATAGTTAAAACAACTAATTGATAGCGGTCAATTAATCAATAACAACCAGTTGATCACTAAGGGTCACTCATTCATTGCTTACCCACCTGGCTTCACCAACACCCCTTTTTTCACAGCCAAGTCTCCACCACGCCAACGCGATTCCAACCGCCGAAGTAGGAGACATAGACCACCTCAGCAAGGACGTCACGCGTGAATGATGCATTGCGGCTTTCGTAGTGATGGTTTTAGACTTCAATGGTTAACAAAGGTTTGTTGACAAACTGGTAATAGTACTGGTAATAGTTTTAAACTACAATGGTCAACAACGGTGAATGATGGTTAATGATAGTTTGACAATGCTTAACAACGGTTAAGGGTGATTGATCATAGTTGATAATCGCTAACTACTATCTAGGAATGGTTGATACTGGTTCATAGTGGTTGATATTAGTTGATCATATTCCTGGTAAATTGATCAAGGTTAATACGGATAAACGATGCTGGTAAACTGCCAGTAGTGCGGGTCAATGATGGATCCCTAACACGGAAACTTACCAGGGTTGATCTTTATTTAGTGTAATATTCGTTTTCTCATTCAGAGGTTTTCTTTGTTTTCCTTTTTTTTGTATGTCCAGTTTGTTTCTGTTCCTTTTTTGTTGACGTTGGTGATGATATAGGAAGAGCACCACAAGCAATAGGAACTTCTTCCATCCATTGATGCAGAATTTAAGTTTGAGCATGAGAAGAGAACCAAGCCGGGAAAAGTTGAGACCAACACAACTTATACGTATATCAACTTATATCAATTTGTATCCCTATTCTTGTTGCACACATCTGTGCTTTGTTGTCGCTCCTTCACGGTTACACCCTGTTGGTCCCAGGAATGTTTGGGCCAGAAAGGTGAGATTATCACCCTGACGACTGTTGTCGTTGGTGCCTTAGGGAACTAAGGCACCAACGATAGGCCTATGACACCGCGACACGGCTATGTAACTAAGGAGGGCGATGGATTGACTGTTGGTTGACGGCGGTATACCCATGAAATCGACACACGTGTGGCACTTTGGCCAATGAAGTGGTGTAGATAGACTAGGTGGATAGAAACTTCCGTGTTCTCGCTTCTTATTTTGATGTAGAGGGAGGCACGTTATTAATCACTTCCCATATCATCTCTATTATGCAAATACTCTGAATGTCCGTTGTAAGAGAGCCGTGTCTGATATTTTGTTCAACATATCTTTGTAGGAGAGCTGTGCTTGATATTTTGTTCAACATATAATGTATGTATATGATCTATGAACGATTATGAACGTATACCATTGAATTCAAATCGAGTCGGAATCTCCTTTGTCACCCAGTCCTTTCCCAAGCTAATCGAGCAACTCCAATGGTGACGATGTGGTGAACCTCGTGCGGAGCGGCTGTGACATCACCAGCAACATCATCACTCGGCAACTGATTCTGCAAGCCCATCCACGATATTATCACTGCAGTGCTTCCGGACCCAGCATGACTTGCCTGTAGCCAAGACAACGGACCAAAAAACAGCAAAACAAAAAGAACGACCCATTGCTGCTGCTGCTGCTACAACTCCTACTCCTACTCCTACTCCTACTCCTACTCCTACTCCTACTCCTACTCCTACTCCTACTCCTACTCCTACTCCTACTCCTACTCCTACTCCTACTCCTACTCCTACTCCTACTCCTACTCCTACTCCTACTCCTACTCCTACTCCTACTCCTACTCCTACTCCTACTCCTACTCCTACTCCTACTCCTACTCCTACTCCTACTCCTACTCCTACTCCTACTCCTACTCCTACTCTACTACTACTACTACTACTACTACTACTACTACTACTACTACTACTACTACTACCACACCATACCACCACCACTACTCCAACCTGAACAAATCAAGGACACTTTCAGCAGCTCTGAGTCGACCACCATCATCTCCAGGAAGTCCTTTCTCTTGGGCTCCAACAGAACCGTCACTGCCGCCTGCATCGGGAAAGGCTGGAGGTGGAATGGAAATCTGGCCGTAGTGGTGAACCGAAACGCTTGGCCAAGGGTTGGTTCATGGAATCTTGGCAAATCATCAAACAATCGGCAAGAAGAGAGGTCACTTCGTCAAGAATCCTGCAAAGATATACGGGAATTCATCAAACATCCGACCAGATCAGAGGTGAATACCAGTAGTTGGCAATACATCGTTTGTCAGTGGCAGGTTCATGGTCATACTGCATGACAAGCAATGCGGAAGATGGATAATGGCAAAACAAAACTTGGAAGCTGTGCATGTATATGTATGTATAGGGTTGATCATCCACATAATGAGTATCATTTCCTGCCTCCAATTACATCATTTCTCTACGCAGGTGATATCATTTTATGCCTTACTGACAAGCAGCTACTGCTGGCTTAAATATTTCATTCACATCAACGATACAGTTTGTTACCATCAACACAAGCTGGCTAATGTTAGCATTATTTCAACTGATCGACGATCACAGTAGCCACGACGAAAAACACCGGACGCAGGTTGGCCATATCGATGAGACCCTTTTAATCATCACAACTTCCACTCAAAGGTTGGCTATCATTGTGATTGAATATATCCTCAAGAGTTCTTATTCCTGCTTAATTTACAGCTCACTATCGCTGATTGAATCTTGGCTGATTCGCGGTCAGTTCTCAAGACAAGGGCTCAAGGTCAGTTCTCAAGACCATGGCTGGAGAGCAACGGGCCCTATATGGGGTCCTCTTCAGCCAACCACTTTCAACGAATCAATGATGGTACTGCACACCAGCATCAGCTTTCAGAAACTCTAACCGCTGCTGCTTTGCCAATTCATCTATGGGAATTAATGGCGATAGCCACTGCCACATTGATCAGCATTGATCGGCATTGATCACCATTGATCATCATTGATCATCATTCATCACCATAAACCCACCACAACCCCACCATATACCCACCACAACCCCACCATATACCCACCACAAATCCACCATATACCCACCACAAATCCACCATAAACCACTCCCTCCCAAACTCCCTGGCATCCCCGCGTTGCAACCCCAACGCCGGGTCGGGGTCGCGCCTGGATGTAACGTGCGGCGTACAAAATGTAGAAACATCGCAGGTCGGAGCGCATGATCAAATGATCACCTGGGAGGATGCCGCCAGGTGTTGATGACACCAATGGTTCCAAGAATGGTTGATTAATCATTGATTTATCTATAATATCTAATAATGGATGATTGATGATTGATGATGGGTGTTGATTGATGATTGATTTACTAATAGTAATGGTTAATGATAATGGTTGATTTACTAATCATATCTAATAATGGATGATTAATGTTTGAACGAATTGATTTACTAATAATAATGGTTTATAATAATGCTTCAAATGATGTTTGACTAATGATTGATTTATTGATCATGGTGCTGTTAATTGTGGTTAATAGTAATGGTCGTTGATAATAATAATGATAACGATAGTAATAACGATAGTGGTTGCTGATAATAGTAATAGCAATAATAATGGTGGTTGTTGATAATGATACTGGTTGTTGATAATGATGGCTAAAGAGCTTAGGAAAGAGACACCAACCGTAGTGACAAGCTGGTTCTAATGATGGTTCATGAGAAATGATAGGAAGTAAAGATAGTTAACAATAATGGTAATGATAGTAACAATACTACAATATATTTAGTAATGATAGTAACAAAGGCTTCAGAGATGGGTCTAATGATGGTTAAGGAGAAACCAACCATGGTAATAATTCTGTTTTTGTTTCCATTCTGATATCCCTGAAACAAACAAACGAGGGTTCAGAGATGGTTCATTTTCCAGCATGACTTCAGAGAAACCTAACACAGCTGGTTACTACCATTGGTTGCCGCCGGTTGGTGATAATGGTAAAAAAGATTCCATAGAAAACCATGGCTTCAGAGATGATTCTGATGATTACATTTGGATTGAACTGAGGTGGTTGACATTGATGGTTGATCGTCAATGGTATTAAATTCTGCAAATTGTTAGGCAAACATGTTTAATGGTAAGTGTTTCTCAATGTTTCACATTAACAGTCTAGTGACGCTTTCAAGATGGTTTGGTTCACCAACCATCATCCAATGCCGCTGGCAATTGCCGCTACCCGGGCCCCTCACGGAGCTGGTAATAGTCTTATGAAATCTTGATATCCACATGAAACAACTAGTTTATGATGGTCAAGGATGACTGTCATTGGTGGTTGATCAGTATTATTCGTGATGATTAATTACCCTATACACTGGTTTAGAATGGTGACCATGGTGATTATTGATGGTGAATGATTGCGGCGGTGATGATTGAACATGGGCAACTAATGATAGCCAACAACAGCCAACAAGCAGTTGTTGGCACACGGCCTCATCCCATTGTTGGTACATATAGCTATTATCTTAATGTGCATCCCCCCTGCGAAGCGAACTAGTGACACCATGCTCAACTGAAGGTGGATGAATAACCCACCTTCTGGACTTCGCTTACTACGGTGAGCTATCACAGGGAACTAACCAGCACCAACCACCATTATCCCACCGCTTTCATTATCATCAACCGCCATGAGCCACCATTATCTGCCACTGTCATTCACCACCATTATCATTCCTCAAAATTCAGCACCACTAAGCATCATTTACTAGTTTGCCCACCGCAATAAACGATCACGAACCATGATATTCTCGAGGCTATTGGTGGTTGACCCGGAATCTTTAACTATGATATTCCCAGGCCACTGAACAATGATGGCTATTTTTGATGGTTATTAGCTCATATGGGTGTTTCTTACAATTGGGAACCCCAAAAATGGATGGTTTATTGATCACTAAACATGACTATGATAAGATGATTTGAGGGGTACTCTATTTGAGAAACTCCTATATGGGGGTTTCTCAAAATAGGGGGTTACCCCCAACTCATCCAGTTTATCAACCATGCATAGTACTAAGCCAACCGTAACTTGGGGATTCCCTATTTGGAGAAACCACCATATCACCATATCATCAGTATGTCCCCTATAATTATTGTTATCCCCTCTTATTACCCACTAAGCAGCTCTAAAGCCTTGAGAAATCATCATATTTTGAGAAACCACCATATGGTTATCAACCTATTTAACCACCTGATCAACCTATTCAACCACCTTATCATGGCCCTTGGCCCAGGCTACAGCAGGGTACCCCCATGGTACCGCTGGGTCCAACCGAGGTCGGTGCCGAGTCACCGCTGTCGAAGCCTTTCCACCAGTTGGCGCTGGGCCAGGCCCAAGGCTGGTTGGGCACCTCGTGGCCGGGTCAGCCTGGCCTACGACCATGGGCCCATGAGGTTCCTAAGCTTTCGTGACGGGCTTAGTTCAGCTACCTTGTAGGGCTTGTAACCATGGTTGTAACCCCAGGTGCACATCCAAGTAATGATGGATGATATGATGGATAAGTTGGATAATGATGGATAACATGATAATGATGGATGATATGTGGTTCCTATAATGATGGATAATATGGGTGCTATATGATGGATCTCATGGTAAAATATGAGGTGATGGTGATATGAAATTCCCATTATGATATGATGGATGATATGATGCTTGATCATAATGATTGACAATCCTTGTTAATATGATGGTTATGGTTCATATGGCTGTGGGTCAAGGCTTTAATCAACCAACTTTCATGGGAGAAGATCACCAACAATAATAAGGAAAACAATGGTTAATGATGGGGGAACCAAAAATTGTTGTTGTTATACTCAATTGTTGTTGTCATGGGGGGTTGTCTCCTTTTTTGAATCACCCCGTCGTCAAACATATGCGCAAGTCAACCAATCATTTGTTCATAATTACATTTGGAAAATAAAACATGTCTGAGACCACCAATCAGAAAACAACATATCAAAATGTTGCCCAAACATCCCCAAATCCAATGTCTTCAAAATCGCCCAGCCCACAGAAAGAAACCAACAAATCCCAGTCCTCACTACATGTTTCCTGCACAAAAACTGCCATCTTCAAACTTCGGGTGCTTCCAAGCGCGGCAAGAAGCAATGGCAATGCCAATGACGGTGAAAGTGCCATAGACCAAGGCCTCTCGACGGATGAACATCTCTTGGACCCACGGCGGCTTACACAGGCTGATGATGGCTGATTGAACCATCGTTGTGTGGTTGAGTGGTTGATAGTGGCCTAGTCATGGTTGATAATGACTGATGGATGATTGGTGATAAAAAAAGGATGATTAATTGCAATTGGCGGTCAGAGTGAACGATGAATAGAAAAATACTAATCACACATTGGCCTTGTCCGCCAGTGCAGTAACTTTCACAAGCTCACCTGAGAAATCCAAACAACCAATGCACATTCTCAGCGACAATCTGTCCTGTCCCAGCTCAGTGTGAGTTGCGTTAAGCGACCATCTGTTTCTGGCACCCTCACAGGGTTAGCCACTGCATGACATCATCAGTGACCATTCTTTCTTGGCCTTGGGGGCGACTTGGGGGGATGGTGATTAAATATAGTTTGCAGGCGCTTGTCAGGGACACCCGTCGACGCCAAAATAGTTCTAGTGATTGAAGTGGATTGCCTACGTAGCAACAAAATAGAAGAAACCAATTCTGCCAGTAGACTACCGTGGGCTTTCCATCCCATCATCTCACATTTGATTCCTTTGCAACGTGAGGTGATATACCTGGGCTGCTTGAAACAGCTGATGAAGGAGGATCATCTGCACAGTGGCGCTTCTCTGCCCTCCAGAACCGCCTCCAGAACTGATTGAGAGAACTTGATCAACCTGAGACAAGGCTGGAGCGTGTCCCAAGATATCCATGACCAAAGAGGAGTCTCCAGCAGTATGAGGACTGTGCGGTGGTAACACATCTCCTGCAAATGTTTGTCTCTAGACATTCCCAAGAGTGGCTGAACCAAATCAGGAAGTGGAGCCAGTGCCCGCTATGACGGAATGTAGAGAAATGGTTCTCAAAGTTATAGTTGGCAGCACTTGGGGACAAACAGACACGCATCTCAGTTGAACCTCAACCGTATTCTTTCGGGGGTGGGCGCGATCATGAATCATGACCTACCACCGTCCATTGGAATTCAACACCTGCCATCGACAACAAGAAACACTATGATTGTGATGCATGACCAGTTCCAGCAAACACTTTGTTCTTGGTGTGAAGCCTGCAAGGAACATTTATTCATGCATGTCGCTTGGTTCATCATTCATGCTCGAGGCCAACTGTAAGTATTGGATTCTGAGCCAACATCTCGTGATTTCAAAAAGACCTTAACAAGTTACAAGCATTGATACATAAACTCAGCAACCGTAACAACTCAACTTCCTAACATAATATCCCAAATGTACGGCAAATGTCACCAAGGAACGACAACTGCAAGCTACCAGGACAACGCAATGCAAGCATGACCCAACTATCCTCCCTACCAACCACTTGCAGGCAAGAATTGCCAACCAACAAATATGCCATGACGTGCGGTTGTATGGGTGTTTCTCAAAATAGCGGTACCCCTAAATCATCGTTTATTGGAATTTATAGTACCGCACCAACCTTTTTTTTGGGGTCCCCTATTTTGAGAAACCACCATATAACCCAAGTAAATCAAAAAGTAAGCCATGATGATAGTAGAAGCCAGGTGTATCTTCAAGCCATCCAGGCAATCCAAAATGATCCAAATAAAGCATCCCACCATTCAACTGCCAAGCGCTTGTAGATTCTGGGTGACTAATGGCGCTTGTTGTTTCCAACAAGGTATGGCTAATTGTAACGATTGCTGATTCTGGTTGAGATTCATACTCAATAGTTGTCAACTGATCAATGATAATGACAATCATCAAATAATCACTGATCAGTATAAAAGCCCCCCCTGAAAAATTAGAAAATAGGGGGGGCCTTTACTATTGTGCAAAAAACATTCAAAAACATCGACCCTCCGTCACCCCCACCATTGTTTTCTCCTAAGCATCATTTCCCCCCCATTTTTACGCAGGAACTCATGATTTCATCCCAGACACCGCTCCCCGCGGACACCAATGATGAGGCGTGTCAGGGGCTCCACCAACAGCAATCGCAAGGCCCAGTTCACTTCGAAAATGGCAACCACAAAGAAGGCCTCAGGCAGCTCAGATGATGAGATCCAGAAAATTCATGGCTAAATGATGGTGGATGGATGATATCGGTTCACCGGGTCTTAACCTCACCATGCTTAGTGAACCTTATTTCGACCATCCTTACTACCGTGAAACCTGAAGCATTCTGAGCCATCAAGGATCCTTAACCATCAATGAACAATTTTTGGCCATCCTCAACCTACCATTTGGCCACTCCTGGTAGCTCCTTAGCTCCTGCCTGAAAGGGCTATAGGGATACCCCAACCACCTGGCAGTAACCATCAACCGAGTAGCAATGACCCATGCGTCCCTCTCCGTCTCCGGCGTGGTCTGTGGCAAGGCAGCACGTTGCGCTTCTGTGCCGCCGATGGTGGTGGTCAAACCTGAGTGATGTGAGCTCGGCCATGGGTAGCCAAGGCGCCTCGACTAGTGGATCACTTGTTGTTTTGTGTTCCTCACTATCATCAGAGTGATCATTGATCAATAAGATCGAGACAAACTATCAAGAAACTATGAAACTCATCATTTTCATGGTAGTGACGTCACTATCATGTCACTATCATCAAGGATCTTGTTTTGTCACTATTATCAAACAACCATCCAACAAGATCAATCCTAGCTGAACTTGCCAACCAACATTAACCAATCCGTTTTGGATATCAGCTTCCAACTACACCGTCCCAACGCAGTGGTGATTCGCACACAGACTTTCGTGAACCGTCGCTGGCAAATACTTGATTCTGGCAACTCACCGTCATAGCATCACTAGTCAACCAACCAGCTGGCATCAACCGGCCAAGCGTCAACCTCTATCCACCAACCACCCACCCAAGCAACCAACCTCCCAGCTGGACCAACTACCCACCCACCCAACCAGCCAGTTGTAGCTGGTATATCATAGTATATCCCTATTAAGCTTTCCCAACCATAACCATAACCATAACCAGCCATTCAGCCCTTCAATCTCCAACAACTTCCCTGTAGCACACCTGCTACATCGCGCCTGTTAGGAGCACGGTGAGCTCCTTATGAAGTTCCTCCTGCACGATGCACGGTGGTGACCCTACGGGCTATCCTGTGTTTACGCTCGGTCCCCGGCTGGGTTTGGTGGGGCTTAGTATCCATGAAGTTGCTCCACAAAGCCATTTCTAAGGTTTCATGTACGGAATATCTCAGGATAACATACTGGTTTCAAGGAAAATCATCCCGAAGTGGTTGGAGGGTACTTGCCCCATCCCAACAATGCCCCATCCGAAGAGGATTCGCAAGTCAATTAGAGGTCGTCATCCGCAGGTATGTTTGAAAATCAAAACTAATGGAAACCACCAGCCAGAGAAGTATCATTATCTAGATGTAAAACCGGAGTTTCTGTGGCTGAAACCGATAGTCAAACACTGTGAGGACATTTTCATCAAGAGGAATTTCTTATTGAACTCAACGAAAAGTGCAACAAGTACTACTGGTTGGTGGTTGCAACCCCTTTAAAACATGTTTGAAACCACCAAACAAACTATGAATTGGTTAGACTTTGCTGGGCAACGAAAAAACATCAACCGCTCAAAGAGTTCCAAAGGGTTTTCACACCTGAAACTCTGCACTTTGAGTGCCCACACTTGGTGCATCTCGACTTCTCATCCCAACGGGAAGCTGCTGGGGGAGTCACCCCCACGCCCGAAAAACCACCCGGCATTTCTCGTTGCACCAGCAACTGTGAATGGCAGCAGTCAAGCACTAAAGTTGCAACAATCATCCGTGAACATATATAGAACATATCATACATGTTCCATATTTATAGGACTTTAGATGGAACATATCATGTCGACATCTACTTATAGTACTTTACATAACTTTACATTCAATGCAATTTGATAGCCAAGGGTTGCTTTATGTCTTTTTTTGCTTGGGGGAGCAAACCCATCTCTACGCTCAACCGTTGTTACGCACCCGGCCGCAAATAGCCATGTCCAACTCGCGATCCTTCTGGAGCATGAGCCAACAAAGCCCAAGCAAGGCCAGTAGCACAGGGATCCATAGGATGAGGCTTCCTGGGCGAAGGTTTATGGTGATGCATTCCTCTGTGCTGACGGTGGCTGTGGTGACATTCATGATGGCGGCCGTGGTGACATTCATGATGCGTCAATGGTGCTTGATTATGATGTTGATGGCAAATCGTGAGGACCAACATCAAGTGTGCAAAACACTTCCATGTCGTGATGCAGTTGTGAGTGTATTCCTATCAAAAGCCTACTGAAAAAAAACAGAGCCACTAGATGATGGCCACGCCGAAAACAACCATATCGCTATCCTGCAAAAAAACAAAAGGAGACCCCTGAGGGAGTGATTGTTCATCAGATATAGTCATACGACACAACAATATTTACAAGGTTTTCTCTCAAAAGAGTGGTTAAAGCATGTTGAAACTATGGAATAAAACCAACAAACAGGATTGCAAATGGATGTAAAACAGTGCATCACCTCCTTTGCTGAGCTGATACAGGGTAGCAACAACTAATTATTCATCAACAGGTAGGAAGGACACCAGGCCATACTTGAAACGATCACTTTTGCCGACAGCAATTTCTGTGTTTAAGGAGCTGCTTTGTTGATGGGTGATATAACAATACAAATGAAGTCATATACATCATTTGTTGGATCATGCAGAATCATGTGATATCGATGACCTGCCGTTGGTATTTGCATTGATCGCGCTTAATGATCTACCAAGCAACTTACACAAAGGGGTGTCCCAAGTTTCATAGCTATCATCTCCTGCACCCCTGGCTGATCAAACTCCCCTGGGCATTCCAGCAAACAAAATCAGGATACTTAGCCAATATTGATCAATGGCCTTGTGTTGATCAACCCGTTCATAGTTGGCCCGACAATCCGTGGAGCAGGGTTCCTTGAGCAAAAGAAACATCATAATCTACTGCTGGCTGGTTGAACCCGTCATGAAAAATATGCGCAAGTCAACCAACCAAGCATACTACAAGTGGGAAAATTAAAAACTACTGACCACCAACTAGTCAAACAATAAATCTAGCAATCAAACTAATCTATCAAACTAATCAACCTAATCAAGATAAAATCAAACTAATCAAACCACCAACTAGTCTATCAAAGGTGTAGCATCTATACAGGTTGACCTCCCACGGCAAATTCAACGGAACAACCTCTGTTGCACGGCAAGAGTCCATGCGACGCTGCTTTCCCCGCCATTGCGACCAGCCAAGAAGTGGTGCAAACCACGTTCAAATGTACGGATATCCCACCATCACCAGTGCTGAAACGCGAGTTTCGACAAACTCCAGGTGATTTGACAGCAGTATTGTGGACAAGTGTTTCCAAATTTCATGTTAGTGCTCCAAACATCAAATAAATCCCAGTCATACAGGAGTACTTACCCGCGTAAATTCGTCGATACTTGTGCATTGAATGTGTCTGACTTCATTGAGCCGGTCGACCATGTTGGCAGTACGTGGTGGATACACAATTATCTGGTAGGGACCCTCTCGTATCCAACATCGCTAGCGGGAAAATCCACCAATGAACTGATGTTGCTGGTTTCCCAGGGTTTCTCTGTGAAGTATGGTGATTGTTCATTGCTGCCTTTGATTGCCGGAATGTACCCATCATCTCTTTTGACCCACTTGAAAGTTGTTTGCGGCTTTCTAAAGGAGGCACACCCGAATCACTCCTCTTTGGGTTCAGACACCATGTTGGATTCCCCAACAAAATGGTTCAAGTCTACCATCTTCTAATATAGATGATTATGCAAAAATGGTGGTAGTTTGTGGACGGTAAACTGGTATCCCTTACCGTGGCTTTGTTGAAGGATACCCCCCCGAGAGATGATTTGCCAATGACGCAGTCATGTCTTGGCTTCCACCATTTAACTTCGTTGGAAGGCGATCCGCTATTCACCGATTTCGTGAACATTAACAAAGGCTTTGAACAAAAAATGATCCATCAGCATGTCATTCACTGCCCCCATTACAAGCCAGGACAAATTGAACGTTCAATAGTTTTTCAATTGCGTTTGCCCCATCCACAAATGATAGGTTTTTGTGAAGCGGCTTCAAATAGTCCCGATAGTTTGTTCATGCTCGATGTCAGAATAATGTGGCAGGCTCCTGATTAAAACACATCCCAAACATGTGATCAAATAATCATCTCCAAGAATACTTCCTGCTTCAATCAATTATCATCTCCGATTTTCAAGTCAAGCAACCTTGACCCATCCCCAGGTATGGTAGAATCTATCAAAATGCTTGAAACCAGAAACCACTTGGACACATTTAACCATTAACCATAGGATTTAACCACCAGGGAGAAGTAACCCCTTGGACCATCCAAGTGAAGTGATTCTCCCTTGCAGCCAGGGGTGCTCTGGGTGCCACCAGCATGCGCCTCTTCAAAGGGGAAGCAAACGTCAAAGGAAACACGGTAGACTTTTCGAGCACCGAAACCTGATTCAGCGCTGGGTCTGTGATACTGGGACCTGGGATCCCAGGTGGAGTTCACTTAGGGTAAACCCTGAAGTAAAAACTCACCTGGAAGTGGAAAATCGCTAGTTTTAAGAGGGAAACCAACTATAAACAGATATAAATGGATATAAATGGTGCTTTTCTCCATGTCAGTTTGCCAGGAAGTATGCACTCTTGGAAACCAACAGCCGCACCGTCCAACAAAAATATCCCACGAGAAAACTGATCATCCAACTCTCGGAGGGCCTATGTGAGAACTTCCAGGAGTGGAATTGTGACAAACCACAACATATGGTGGTGTCCGAAACAAAAGAATTCGTAGTGGTTATAGCTTCATAGTTTTTGTTACAGCGGTTATAACTCCATTTTGCACCAATCGAGGGGTTATAACTCCGTACATAGAAGTTATATATCTGAAAAACAAAAAGTTGTATAGGGGCTATAACTGATGGGTGATGAGTTCGTACATCACTTATTTGATAATGCCCATATACATCCTATATAACCTCTCTACACCACCTGCCAGGGTGATGATTTTGCACATCAACTGTTGGAGTTCGAATGGCTTGACCTCCCCGGATGCCACCGAGGCGCCACAAGGATAGTACGCCACATCTGCACCTGGCGGGTTCCCCATGAAAAAAAGGCGAACTTAGGGAGAACAAGGGTCCATGTAGGGCGTCCATGATATGTCTCAATGTAGATTATATGCAGTACATTACAGTACATCTAATAAAAAAGTAAACAGCAATAATCAAGTGCACTGTATGTATATATATATATATGAATGTATATGTACTATATTTATGTATTGATTAGATGTATTAGATATGTATCACTGTATCAATATGCACCTACGTGCAAAAAAAGAGGAAAAAGGGGAGTGAGACTCAGGCTATGCAATCATTGAATCATTGACACATACTTGTACGTGCATTTTGCATATTCAACACATGTGCAGTACTGTCGTCTGGATCCAGCACAATTACCAGTCACAAGCTATTGATATACAACAAACATAGGAATGGCTGGGATGCTTTCTAACTTCTACCAATTACATGAGCCATTGCTGCCTTTGCTTTGTGACCTGTCCCATGTTTTCAACCCAAATCTAGTAGCGTTCATCAAAATAGCTCCAATAGTCCACAAACTATGTGGCTCAATGTAACCATATTATATACCACCTTACCACCTACGATTTGAATCCCTGGTACCTAGGCAGTGTCACCATCTGTTGTCATTACTTGGGAATTGGTTGAAAACTTGACCTTGGCACCCCCAAGGTCCTAATCATGCCGACCTTGCTAAGCACCCCCAGGCTTGCAGCGGCGAAGCCGCCTTCCCTGGTCCACGCAATGCCGCTCTCTTCCATTCTCCGTTTGGAGAAGAGAACGGGCTGACAGCCATCTTCCTCGGCAGCCACATTGGCATCGATCAGTGAGGTTCATCAAGCGAGGGCCGAGTCATTGAGGCAACATGATGAGAATGATGAGAATGACATGGCAACCATGACCAGCACGGTATCAGTGGAAACCGGGAAGGTGGTGGTGCGAACTCCACTGGGACCTGCCCTTGACTGCCTGTTGTTGGGAACTCGTCATGGTCGGGATATCTCCAAGGGCGACCAGCACTCCAACGAGGTGAACTCTGCAGGTATGGTGAACTCCCCAGAAGTAACCAACGGTAACTGGTTGGTGGTTGAACCGTCCCTATGAAAGATATGCGCAAGTCAACCAACCATTTGTCCATTATTACTAAGGAAAATGAAAAGATGTTTAAAAACCACCAGCCAGGTAACCAACAGATGGCTCTGGGTCAATACTCACCATCAATAATGCTACATAGGGAAAACATGTGAAAACAAGCCGCTAAATGACGGTAAACCACAAGTATAGGGCGAACTGACCCACAGCCATATACCCCCCAAGTTGTTGCCGAATTCTCCAATAGCTGGTTACAAATGGATTCTCCAATAGCTGGTCATTGATCCTGAAGAGTTTGCTGTGTTTCTTATGGTCCAGCTGGGACCAATCCATTGACACCATCCTTAGGCTTGGGCGAAAAGACTTCCGGGCTTGATGAGATTTGTGAGGTGAAAAGTGTATGGCCTCAGGCATGCTGTGGTGCCGGTGGATCGTTGGCGGTAGGGTGTGTTGGTTGTGTTGGTTACTTGGTTGCTGGTCAGATTGGTTGGATGGGTTGGTTGGATGGGTTGGATGGATTGGTTGGTTGGGTTCTGATGGTTACGACCAGACATCTGCGATCGATATTTGTCACCTCAAAAGGACCCGATTGGTTAAACTACTACGCAATGCTGATTAAACCCGATGAGTAGATGCGAGACTTTAATCTCAACCAGGTTGCAATGAAATCCCTGTATCACTAGGAACCCAAGCATCCACTTCGAAGTGCAATCGGAACTCTGACTGGGACATAGCGATAGCAGTCAAGCCCAAAAACCATTTCAAGCATAAGTTGCGTATGGCATTGGGTTTTGTGCCAGCTTTTAACACAATGTTCACTGGTCAAGTACACACAAGCACAAGTATACGCCAATGAAAACCAGGTGCAAAGGGTCCGATGCAACCCTCATTGGTGACCCGTGCGGAATCTTGGCAAAGCCACTCTCCTTGACATTGGCAACAAATGGCCACAGGCTGTGTAGCTCTACTCCATCAGGCCCACAGATGGTTCAGCTATGTTCAGCTGCCCTCTGGTTGTTCCTAAACACTTGGATTCTCATTGTATTTCTAGGGAAACCTGCTTAGAAAGCACCTCAAATGGTGGATTGTCCATTGCCAGGTTGGTTTACCTAAGGGTAGGGAAACCATTGTTTCAGAGGCATCCGCAGGTTGGTCCCAAGATGTCTACGCATCGTCAGCCAACAAAGCCGGAGCCAAAATGGAACTGGTTGGTACATGGTGGTTTCTCAAAATGGGGACACCAACAAAAATTGCTCAGAATATGGATTAATTAACAGGGGATGCGGATAATCACCAACAAAATGGTTAAACAATTACCATATGATGGTTTTTCAAAATAAAGGACCTCCAAATCAAATCATCCTTTTTCAATCACTTCTAGTAATGAACCATCCATTTTTGGGGTCCCAAATTTTGAGAAACACACACATAGGCAATCACGATCTTAAATGGATTCGTAATTTGTGCAGGATACTACGAAAGATAGGTTCGTCATCGTCGCGGTCTCAGCAAAGCTCTAACCATCTTATTTGATCCACGCTCAGAATCCCCTAAGCCTTAGACACAGTACATCTGAATTGTAAGTCTTGTTTTGCCAATCAGCACTATTTTTGTTGTATGATGGTTTTCCCCATCACTCAAGGTCGTTTTGGTTTACACATGTAAACAAAAATCACAGGATTGTTTCACATAGCTTGGCATCCAACCATCATAGCTGCGCACCAGCTACTGGTTGGTTGGTGGTTGAACCACCCCTGTGAAAAATATTAGTCAACCATTCCCACATCCATCGGTCAGTCCGCCGACCACACAAGCGCTTCTGCACTTGCGTGAAAAACCTCCTTTTGTCTGCAGCACCAGGCGTCTAAGAAACATAATATTAGTCAACCAATCTATTGCTGAACAACTACAAGAGAAAATAACAAATATCAATCAAACCACCAGCAGTTCGTTAACCATTGGTGATGATCCCCTATTCTTACCCACTAACGGTCATAAACACTATAGTTGCTTGTGTTCCCCTATAATTATTCATTATCAACCACTATTACCCTCCTGTAAACTAACACAGCAATGGAATGTGACAATATTTTACAGTGAAACCCCGGGAAAACATCAATTAATGGTGGATTTTCCATTGCCAGATTAGTTTCATTACGAGAGAGAGTAACAATTATAAACATTAACCAATTTGTTATCAATCATTAGCCATAATTAACCACTACTGTATAAACCACTGGTTGAACCCACAGAAAACCATGCTAAAAACCAGAGAAAACCCGTTGAAACAACACCCCGACCTGAGGAAACTTCACGGCTCAGTGGCAATCCAACCTTCATCTGTCGGACGCGGAAGCAAAACCTGGGCGAAGGTCCGTGGTGCACTTCTGGGTTTAACAAAGATGAAACGATCCATGGTGGTTTCTCAAGGCATTGAAGCTGGTGAAGAAGGCATTTTCGGGGATACCCTCTGGTACACTAACCATGGCTGGCTGGAAAATCCACCATTAATTGATGTTTTCCTGCCTTTCACAAAAAATATGGTCAAAATCTATTGCTCTGTTAGTTTACCGGAGGGTATACAAACCAATTATAGTTCGTTCATCAAACCATGCCAATGGTCATATTGGTTCAGTGAAGCTGGTTAAGAAAGCTGGTTAATGATATGGTAACATGGTGGTTTCTCGAAAATAGGGGTGTCCAAAAAAAGGTTGGTTTATTACTACAAGTGCTTAAAATTGTATGAATTGGGGGGTACTCCCAAAGTTCTGAAACCCCCAAATCACCAACCAGTCATCAAACATGAGGAACCAACCCAGCAGCTTGTTGTTTCGGTAGGTTTGAATCACGAATAAGTGAGACAGAAAAAGAAAGACAAATGAAATCATGACTGATCATAAAGGTTTGTCAATGTTTCAGTACTTTTCAATCATGAACGTCGGATTATCTCATTTCATCATGGTTCATTTATAATCATGTTTGTTACACATCTAAAAAAATCAGGTTTGTTACACGTCAAAAAAATCATAGTTCATTTATAATCATGAAATGACTATCACCCTAATTGGACCGTGCTGCTTGTTGCTGTGATGGCCAAGCGCTGTACCATTGGACATAGCCTCCGTTGGCATCCGAAAGAAGTTGAACCTCGTTTCCGTTTCCACGCGGGGTCCGAGCGAAGAATCCGTGGCAAGAATATGCATATGGCATTGGAATTTCTGGTTGGCGGTTGTAAGCCATGGTTAATTCGTGATTAACAATGGCTGATGATGCCTGCATTGGTTAATAATGATCATTACTCATTACTAGTTACTGATTGGTGATAGCCCGATGAAGCATATTAGTCAACCATCCAATCATCTCAAAGAATAGCGAAAAAAAACACAAGTGTTCAAAAGCACCAATGAGAAATGATACAATTCTCCGCTGTTGTGAAGCACTGCTATGGCTGCCAGGGTTGATGTTGGTCAAACTCATTGACCGGATTGGATCACCCAATTTTGACCATTTTTGACCGCCATACTGACCGTTAGCAAACGACTGTTAGCCATTATTGGCCATGTCTATATTTTTGCTAGCCATCACTACAAGCTACTGTACCAACCACAAGCAACCAATCACGGTTAACATTCAAACAATGTAACAACCATCATTGCTTGGTGGCTTATAGATCCCTTGCTAAAAAAATATTTTTAGTGGTTATATGGTAAACCAATCAAATCCCAAAAACACTAAACACCAAAGTTAGTGGGTATAAGCCATCCAGTTTGTTATTTTCGCGCACAGTTCCACTGGCCGCTGTCCTCATACTCCGTTTCGCCCAAACGCGTCACAGGACCCAAGCCTTGCACAGGGGTCACAATGGCTTGGTGCTAGCCATGATGAACTGATGTAATGGTTGTAAACTGTATGATCATTATAATTAGTTATGATTTATTATTATTGCTAACCATAATTATGGTTTGGATGATTTATTATTGTTAACCATAATTATGGTTTGAATAATTGGTTGTTCACCATAATGATTGGTTGTCAATATGGTGGTTTCTGGAAATAGGGGTACCCCTAGTTAGCATCGTTTACATCAATCATTTATAGATATTAGAGTAGTAAACCAACCATTTTGGGGGTTCCCTATTTTGAGAAACCACCACATGGTAAATTATGATTCTGGTATGACAATTAACCATGAGCCAAAATGACTAACATTATAACAATGGTTAATCATGAACATCTTAACTTATGTAATGGTCGTTTGAAAATCATAGTTTATTATGCTTAGTTATGGCTGATTATGATGTTATGGTTAATCATACATGATTATGGTTAATTATGGATAATAGTGGTTAGAAGATTTACAATATTTTACAATGATCAAGTGGTAAATGGTCGTGAAATTAAACATGCGAAGAATCACCAACTAGATGGTTAATGGCTAATCAAAAACAAATCATGAGGAATAATCAACAACAAGAATAGGGCAATATACCAACTATGTGATCACGCGATATCACCTACCAGCCCCTAAATAGCACAAAAACATCCCAATAGTGGGACTGCTTGCTTCATTTTCGGAATGGGAACAACAAATGTACACTGTCGACCCGCCGCCACACCATACTTCCGCTGCTATCTTTGTTTTTGACCAACCATTTCCAACAATCATTGATCGAGAGACTACCATTTGCATCAAAAAAGCCAACTATTTGACCAACCATGTGCTTATTTTTGACCAACCATGTGCATCAAATCAGTAAAAGCCAACCATTTAGAAGGATTATCTGATAGATGTTCACCTGGCAAGGGAAAATCTGACGTAGAAATGGATAGTGAAACTTAGGGTTTTCCGTAATTTTTGTATGTTGATTTTCCAGCTGAGTGAGGTCCAAAAGATGAACCATCATTAACCATCACAAACCATCATCACCATCATCAAAGCATCATCAAAGCATCATAAAACTAGCATAAAACCATCATCAAAGCATCGTAAAACTACCATAAAACCATCACTAACCATCATAAAACCATCCACCATGGTCACCAAACCCACCATCCACCATGGCGACGCGGCGATCCCCGGGATTCCGCGCTGCCGCTTTCAAAGTCGGCATCGAAATGCAACGGCTCTCCCGGTGGTGGCACCTGAACGGCCCACTTAAGGCGCCTGCATGGGGACCCCGGCCCTGCCATGGCCGGCCCTGCGGCCGGCATCATGGATGGTTGAAATGGTTGATATCAACCATCATAGGGTTAGCTGGTTAATGTTTATATATCATGGGATATGGTTGATTTGATTGATATAGATGATATGGTTCATATCATGGTGATATAGGTTGATAACTCATGGTTAGCTGGTTAATGTTTAACTAATAGGGATGAATAGGAGATAATCAGCAATGATGATAGTTGAAGAACTACTATATGCTGGTTTCTCAAGCCATTAATGGTGGTGCCTCTTAAACCAACTAATAATGATCATAACTGATCAGGAAACCAACATTTTCGGACAGGATTAAACCAACTAATAATGATCATAACTAATAATGAAACATAACTAATCTAAGAGGGTACAGTCCTGTTGGACAAACCCCGGGATTGTGGTTACTGTCTTGGATGGTGAACAACTGCCGAACTCCCTGAGACCGAGTCGAAACTGCCCTGCGCACCTCCCCTCCCGTGCAGGCTCGGGGAAAGGGCGCCACAGCCCGAAACTGGCGCCGCAGCGTGGAATCACGCAACGGACAGCCGTGGGTGCTTAGAAGGCAGAAGAAGGATCTTGGTTGGTTGATGATTTAATTCATTCAAGTAATGATGTCAATTACAGGTGATGATGTTCATTAGTTGATGATTGAGTTGATGATTGAGGAGTTAAGGCAATGATAAATGATGTTAAATGATGCTCTATATGGGCTGATTGGGATTAGTTGCGATTAGTTGTTTGTTCATGTTTAATTCATGATGAGTCGTGTTGAATCTAGAAGGGGTATGAGTTATGAATGCCTACTAGTGGAAATGTTTGGTTGCAACCGGTAGCAACTTCTACCCGACATTCCAACACAATGTGCTTCCCACAGCTTTAAGTGGGCATTGGTTGCCCACACCTGCAGCATCATTTGCCATTTTCACCTATCATGTCACATATTCTCATCCACTGTTGGTCATGAAAAGTGCAATGTTTGGCTATTCTTGGTACTTTACGCATGGAAGCTGATGAAAATTATGCTCCCAGAGATCAGTTGCTGATTGCACATGGAGTTTCATGAGTAATTTGGAAGTTGTCGGGTCAAAATGATTGGCGACTCCCCGTGCACAGACCGCTCCATATTAGTCATGTTCACCCGTCCCAACTGCTTGAGATCGAGTTTCCCACCAGTGATCCCTGTCATGAATTCAACTCAGCAAAACTCAACGAACCAACCCAACTCACCTCACCCAAACCCAAGCAACATCAATCAACCATGCCACCAAGCAGCCCCAACTGAACCCCGTGCCCTCCCAGGTGGTGCCTTCCAGCTCTCTAAGCGCCGCTTCAAGGCACTGGCACCTGCACTGAAACCACTTCATCACTCAGCACTTGAACCAGTGAATTACTGAGTTATAACTACTACTAAGAGTAAGATTAAGTAGTAATCTTAAGTAGTAATTATTAGCAATTTAAAAGTTTTACTGATTATAAGCAACAATAATTAGGTATCATTTAGTGACTATAATTATCAGGTATTGAAACCACTAAATAATTCCTAATAATTAGGTATAGTAATCTATAAAACCTAATAGTAGCACTAATAATTAATTAGGTATCATAAATTACTAAGAGTAAAGAAGTAGTAATTCCATGTAAGTCCTTCCATTATTAGAAAGCCCTGGTCGGCCCTTGTTGTTTGAAACGTGTATGACAACACCTATGTGACTCATTGATGTTGTCATCGGCCACCAGCAAGAAACTAGCTGGTTGGTGGTTTCAACCCCTCTGAAAAAGTTTAGTCAACCCATAATTTGTTAATAATTACTAGGGAAAATAAAAAAATGTTTGAAACCACCAACCAGAAACTAATGACCGCTAAGTTTCAAACAACACTTCTTTTTCCTCAAACCTTCGGAATGGGAACTTTTGGCTGTGATTGGCAGCTGTTGTTCTTGTTGCTTTTTTTACATGGGATCTCAGTCCCGTCCTGGAGAAGCTACCGACGATGTTTTTCAAGACAAAACAATTGACCCATATGGTACGAGTACCGTTTACCCATATGACATGTGCTGTTCGTTTGGGTTGGCACATCGATTGCGAAACGAAACATCAATGCGATTGACACTATTCATGGGTAGCTCCATAGCAATCTCGGCCCTCTGGTAGACTACCCTAGCAGTAGAAAATCATCACCATGATGGGTCAATCCTCTAGACATACCTGGCATTCGCAACTCCAACTACGAAAAAACAACCCATATCCACCTTCCTTTCAGTGACCATCAACTGCCATCCACAATTCATTCACCATCAACCACCAGGACTCCTCATGCTTGTTACCCTGGGGTTGGCACCCTGGCACGCTGAAGCATCAACCCCTGGACCAGGTGCGATGCAGCTGAGTCCCCAAGCAGCTGGACTGTTCCAGTGTGACTTGGGGAGAAATCATGCTGTAGACTTCTGCCTGGTGGCTGGATGCCAACGGTGAAGTTGATGGACCTTTGACCATGGTCCATGTGATTGGGTGGGTTGGGTGGGGTGTGGGTAGGGTAGGGTAGGGTTGGGTTGGGTTGGGTTGGGTTGCTTCCAGGTTTTGGTTCAGCCTTTGCCTATGTTGTTTGGATCGCCCCAAGCAAGTTAACTGTGGCATGGATCATAGCTACTGGGATTATCGGGCAAATATCCACTGACTGCACTAGTAGGTCGATATTGATGATTCATGAGACCAATGATAATGAGTAATTATGGCTGATACATTGGTTGTTTTGATTATGTTACACCAACTGATTATATGATCATTGGGTAGATAGGGGCTAGTTGTAGTAGTTGGTGAACTTTGTCTTATGATGCGGCAAAGTTCAAAGACCTTTTTACAGTAAAAAACGCAGTGTTAAACGCATCTTGAGTACGTTATTGAGGTATCAAATGAGTCGCTTAAATTGGTTCAAAAGGACATCCCTCTTGCCAATTGAAGGCCAATATTCCAATAAGCATGTTGTCTCAACAGGGTTGTTATTCCTATATATCATAGGATACAGTAGATGGAATCAATTGCAATCAAGAACCCTATTCAACCCTTTCAATACTCATTAATATCATCATCTGATCCCAATCAATCAACATAATCAGTATACTAGCATACCCAATCCCCAAACAGCTACACATACAAAATTATCTACAGATACCTACATGTGTATATAACTGAATATATATATATATACATAAATAAATAAATAAATAAATAAATAAATAAATATATATACACATATACAAATAGAAGCACACCTATATCATCCCCTACTACATACCGTTGGTCATCCCACTATCAGCATCACCGTGCCGTGGCTCAGCGACTCGCCTGCCATGCTTCCACAGCTCTGGGGAGCCGATGTTCCTGGGGCACGCAACGCGTTGCGTTTCAAGGCGCTGGCGACTCATCGTTCGGTTGGTGCGACTCATGATGGTTAAACTCGTGGGTGATGATCGTTGACAATCTTTTGATGCTTGGGATGATCTTTGATGATTGTTGGTGGTTAAATGATGGTTACCTAATACTTAAATGATGGTTAACTAACGGTAATGATGTTACTACTCATTGGAACACAATTCTCACGCCTATGTAAGGTGACAGCAAACAGTAGCTGCTGGATATGGTGCCATTGTGAAAAGTGGGGAATTCTGCGTCACCTGCTATCATTCTCAACCATCATTCTACCCACTACCAGTGCTACCACCGGTCACGCAGCATCTTCAACCAGCATCGATTGACACTGCATGGCGAATGATTGTTGATCCTTTCAATCAATTGTCCCTCATGGTCACTCAGCACTATCCACGGTCTTTAAACGCTTTCATCTACCAATCCTTTGGCAGTACTCGTCATGGTTCACCACATCAACCAATAAGCCTCACTTAACCAGCTGATGCATAAACCATCATCAAAAACCGGCATTGTTCAGCATCATGACACACCATCGTTAAGAACAATGATAAACCAGATTAATCATCGATAATACTAAACAACTATCATTATTAAACATGACACACCATTATTTCAAACCATATGAATAGTCATTGTCAAAAACCGCTCTGAGTAACCACGGTCAACAACCCTCCATTGAAAGCCACCATGAATCACCAATATTGAAAAACCCGTTATCTACCATTCATGGTTAATTACTGTGCTATTGTCCACCATTGCCAACGTGATGGCCATCATTGATACTGTACCACACATTGACCATCATGGCAACCCACTAACCGTCACCAAGCTTTATACAGCCACAATAAGCACACTTAATGGTTGTTACCCACCATTAACTACCGGACCTTTACGCGTAATACCAATTATCATACATAACAATACATTGCCATGCATTATCAAACATGATCATTAATAAGCATTAAACTCATTGTGAAAACCATCATCTAAAAACAATCCATATATCATCATGAATCACGTTAATAAATACAACATAATTACAAAAAAACACAATTTCAAACATTGTCATCAATAACCACTATCAACTATAATTCAAACAAAACACATATCATTAATAATGATGATTAATAACCATTACCAATAACCTTCATTAAAACCACCGTCCAAAGAACCAAATCATTTCCCATAGCAAGGTGATTCAAACAATCATCTCGATGCTTGATCATCATTAACCATGATTAAACAACACATCTCATCACTATCATTTCAACCATCTTTATCAAAACAAGCTTTTCATTAGATGATATCAATGACCATATATTGAATGATAAAAACATCTCATCTAGTCATTGATATAAATAATAGATATCATATATGGGTATTATTTGAAAACTAAACACTCATTGGTATTATTTAAAAGGGCTATCATTAATAAAAACATCTCATCTACCATGAAAATAACCATCATTCACAATCATTAACCATTTTTAACCATCATTATTAACCCAAAATCATGGTGATTCGATCTCTACCTGAAAAAAAATCTCATGGCTCCCACACCTAGAGGCCCCTCATGGGTGGCACCCCAGCTTCCTGCCCGACAACGCCGATCGCGCGCGGCTCGCCTTGAAACGATAACCGGCTGTAGGGCCTGGACCTGCCAGGCATCGTTTCGGCGGTTGCAAGCTGGGGCTCCGGAGTTATCAGCTGCCTGAGAGGCCATTTGACTATGGTGAACTTTGGTTAACTATGGTTATTACATGGTATATATATGGTTAATATATGGTTATATAATATATGGTGAATATGTGGCTAATAGTTGGTTGGCTATGGTTAAGTAGGTGAATACACTATCTAACGGCCAACTATGGTTTATAATGATTATGGTGAATAATGGTCGATAATTGCTTTAGTGATCATTGTAAGCTGCCCATGAGCCGTTTAAAGGATGGTTAACTATGGTTAGTAGTGACTACAAGCTGCCTATAAGCCTAGAAGTAGCTGTAAGTGGGTGAATAAGGCATCGAAAATGTTCCCAAGCAAGTGATGAAGTATGGCATCAAAATCAGGTTGAAAAAAAACACTGGTGGGTGATGGCGGGTGGTTTTTCCCCCTTTCATTAGCGACTACAACCCCCTTCAAAATTTGTTCAAGACCACCAACCAGTAGTTGATTAATTGCTACAGTTGATTTTTGGTTCCTGTATCCCCTACTATTATCCATCATTAATTAATCATTATGAAGCCACTAACCACCAACTGGCTGGCAGTTTCAACGAAAAATAGTCAACCCACCAATCATTTGCAAATACTAGGGAAAACAAAAAAAATTCAATCAAACCACCAACCAGGACTAACCAGCCACTTAAGATAACCCAAGCACTTTCCAAGTAGTCAAAGAGGACACCCCACCACCAACTCGCTCAGATCAAACGTGGCCGGTCGTGCAAAGCGCTGGTGGCTGCGAACTTTGTCGTAGCCGACCTCGTAGCCAGTGATGAAGTAGGGAACTGTGACGGCGAGTTGGGTCAATGATATAACCCCCTTAGGGCAGTTGCTAACCATGGTTACTAACCAGTTACTAAGTGGGGATGATCATCCAAGTCTGGGCCAATATTAATCAACCAACTCATGGGGGATAATCACCAACAATAATACTGGGAAAAGAATGGGCAATGATCGGGAAACTGTATCACAATAGGTTGTTGTAGGTGAGCACAGTTTGCTACATCTACACATATCGTTTTTGCCATAGTAGTAGTTGACTCTATCATAGCATGTTATATAGATATAACATAAAGACATGCAACATATGTCTATATGGTTCTGTATGTATTGACATATCAATGCCATACAACTCTTTCTGGGTCTGGCAATGTCTCGCAAAACTCGGATGACAAAAGGTCCGGCGGACCAAGTGCTGATCAGTCGCTGGTCGGTGGGCTTCACTGTAGAGTGAATCCCCTGGTCTCCCGTGGTGAAACATCAACGCTTAGGCATGACATCCAACTCTCGACCAACGACCCTCCAAAAACTAACCATGCTGTGCTTTCAACCCCTCTGGAAAATATGAGTCAACCAACCAACCAGCCGTCTCTAAATGTTGGTTTCTCAAACTAGGGGGACCCCCAAATCATCCTTTATCAACCATGAGTAGTACTAAAGCAACTATTTTTGGGCTGCCCCCATTTTAAGAAACCCCTCAAATGTAGGGGAAATTACCCAACATGTTTATTCACGAACAAGATCACCTTGGGTTAAGCGGCAGAAACATTGCCGCGAACTCCCCTTTCAGCCATTGAGTTGCCCAACTTACGCACATGCTTTTCATGGTTACATAAGTTATATCCCTACTAGTAGCATCTGGTAGCTGGATATATCAAAATTTTCAGGGTTATATTTATATACACATAAAACTGCTTGGTGGTTGAACCACCCCTATGGAAATCATTAGTCAACCTATCATTTGATACTAACTACTTGGGAAAACAACACATGTCAATCAAACCACCAACAGTTGTTCAACCATTATTGTTGGTGATGATCCCTTATCATTAACCACCATTAATGGTTATCAACCCTAGAGTTGCCACCAACCAAATAGCTTGTATCCCTGGCATCGGTGAGATATGCCACATCCCTGCTGACAACTTCTTACCATTCGTGGATCGCAGGCCTGGTACTGCGAAGGAAATGGTCTTAACCAACACCTGGTCGCCGGTGCAAAATGCTTCAGTTTCAATAAACATCTGAACTGAAGCATCGTTAAGGATCATGAATCATCTTAACCATCAATAGTCTATATCAATCTTAATGGTTATAGTAACTAATATATCATCCCAATAGTTACCTAGTGGTTGATAGTGGTTACTAAATGGTTAATGATGGCTGACGACTCGTAATTATGGTTAGTGATGATAGTTGATGGTGGTTGTTTGATGGGTGATGGTGCAGGTGGCTGTTTGATAAAGGTCAATGATGACGCTAATTGATGACGGTGAAAAGGACAAAGATGGCTCACTATGATTCTTTGGGTGTTTCTCAAAAATCAAGGTACCCAAAAAATGGTTGGTTTATTACTATAAATTACTATTACGGATGATTTCGGGGTACCCCTATTTTGAGAAACCACCACATGGCTCACTATGATTCTTTACAAACAATAGTTAAGAATAGACAATATATAATGACCAGTGTTAATGATGACCAATAGTCGCTGATGAATGTGGTTGAGCATGTTCGCAACAGTGAATTGTGCTTCATAGAGAATGTGTCACACGGGTACAAAAGTATGGTAAAGAATGCATTGTCGCGGCAAACAGTTTCATGGTTGGTTAGTAGTGAATGACCATCACGCTTGATCCTGAGCAACAATGTTGCATAATAAGAGTTGATCAGAATGGCTTTGTAATAAGTATTTATTGCAGTATTTTTTGCTATCATAAATATGAGGGTTATGCAATTAGTCTCTAAAGAATGGCTTATGACAATAAACAATGGTCGTATGATACTTAACACAAGAATGGTATCCATAGTTGGATGGTTGGCAATGAATCATGGTGCTGACTCATCGTCAATGATTGGGAATAATGGTTGATGCTGATGGTTTGCAAATAGTCGATATACCATTGCTTGGTAATGATGGTCCGGAATTCAGAACGGATAATGACCGTATGATCAATGATGAATACATTGTATCAATACAACGATGACTTTGGCACTAACACTAATAGCAGTTGATCGATAATGATAAAACAAAAACAACGTAATTAACTTGATAAACTCATTCAATCATCAATTTTAGATGGTCAAACACTGGCTATTACTTATTAATGTTGAATAATGATCGAAAGGACTTGACAAATAGAACTGCTTCTGTGCTTTTCAAGGGTATCACCTTTTGGCTCTTCTCTATCATGTTTCGATCTAAATGCAAACGCCCTCACTCATTTGATATATCCGATAGGATTGTTGATGATTGATGAGAAGGACAAAGATGTGATCCAATGACTTTGCTAAGACTGGGTTCTAGATATTTGAAACCATTCTTTGGATCAATTATTGCAAATTCATCAATTTACTACTCAATAACTATGCAATAAAATGCAAATATGAAATAAAAAAAGACCTGGTTCAATCACTATATCACTATTACGATGGTATATAACCATGGGTAAATCATTCTTTCCTTGTATGGTCACTACGATCAAGTCATGGGTTTATCCATCCAAATTGATCCAGCGCATCACCGTTCATGATGGCTTGATAAGTAACCATCAAATGCGCCAAAGGGTTCTTAATAAGTACTATAATGATTGTATCTTTATACTGTCAGAGTCATCGTCATATATAATACAGCATTTACTGTAAACACATATCATTACTTACTATGAATACCAACTTGTGTTTTATTACCTATTAAACCATCATGAATGCTTAGTTGTTAAAGCACCTTCTGATGGTGAGTATACCCATCTATACTATAATGAACTAGTCAACCATTATCAAAACCATCTATTTTGGTTGGAGGTTTCATCCCCTTTGAAAGATATTAGTCAACCAAGTGAGTACAAGGGAAAATGAGAAAAAAACACCAAACCAGTGCCCAGCTATGGCTTTTTGAAACCATTTGGCTGATTAAACTACTTAGCTTGTATTCATGATATCATATCTGTTTGGAGCTTTCAAACAATAGTCGTTAGTCAACCAACCATTAGTTAACAACTACAAGGGAAAAGACGACCTGTGAATCAAACCACCAACCTGTAAACCGTATGATATCATATGGGGTTCTCTGAAAATAGGGGACCCCAAAATTGTTGGTTCATTACTGAAAGTGACTAATATGGGAGGAGTTATGGGTTATCCTATTTGAAGCATCAAGCATATGATCATTATCATGGGGATGGTAGGTGACCCCCCCGAAAGTTGATCCCCCCAGAAATAGATGGCTAATGGTCCCTTGTTAATGATTGATGGTGGCTATCAACCCCTTAATGACCATAATATGATCATTGCAGCTTCGCCTGTCTTTTTTTCCATTGGGTGACTGAAAAGGTCAATGCCTTGTGTCCACTAGCACTAAACTGGTTGGTGGTTTCAACCCCTATGAAAAATATTAGTCAACCAACCACTTGTTAATGATTATAAATGAAAAATTGAAAAAATTAAAACAACCAACCAGATTTTCATTGGTTATCCCCAGCTTCACCATTGGTTGTGTCCAGAAAAATTAAGGCATCACTCGCCTGTCTTAACCATCTGGTTTCTCTCCGCTGGCCAGCTGTACCTCCGCCGCCATGCGGCGCATCCCAACATCGCTGCCTGAGCTCGAGGTGTGTCCACAGGGGACCTGTGAGCGACCAACAAATGATGAAATCAAAGGGTTGATGTTCCATAGGGTTTGGCGGGAAAATCATGGAAATCAAGAGCGAAATGGATGAAAATGGCTCGTGTACTATCATGTGTGGTGGTTTTCTTACAATTTTCCCAAGAAATCGACAAATTGATATTGAAACAACATGATGATAAAGCATGTTCTCGGTCCCGAGGCTAGCAATATCGACCAATTACCAACCCTTCGATACTTGCCTAAATTATATTGGACACAATCACAAACATCCTGGTATATCCGCTCTTTAGTGATATTATGTCAATCAGCTAGTAATGAAACATGTTTCATATTGAAAAACAACCTGCAATGGTTTACCGCAATCATTTTTATCTGTATCCACCATGTTAGTACAATACTTTGTCTGAATCCATCAATGGCAATGGCTTTGTCAAAACTACCAATGTTCAAACGTGACCAGCGCGTAAGTATATGCCTGTAAGGTCACTGCACATGGCTCGCAACAACCAATCGTGGCCTTTCAGTCACTCCGGTGGTCGCGGGGGCTGACCAACAAGAGGCAGCAAGGCCAATCTAACCCATGTCATCAAATAGGGAAATCCTTTGACCAACCAAAGGCACCCCAAAAGGTTAGTAACCAACAATGAAAAACCAACCCTCTTTGCAGTTGATAACAGCATGGTGGCATCCTGTGATTTCATGGTTGGCTCATAGGCAAGTATCAGTAATGAAGGAACAAGCAGTTGGTTGCTCATAGAATATTGCTAATGAATTTCAAACATCATACTGTACAACTTTTCTGATTATGTACTGTCATCGCGGTACGCAAGGAAATCGCCAAGGGTGAGTAACTGTAAGCCTTTTATTGCAAGCCACTTTCAAAAAAACAAATAAAAGGCTTGTAATTTACCATTCATTAACATAAAATGGGCTGCATTTATTAATATAACAAAGGTTTTCAAGGTAAACAGTAACAGTAAAGCCTTTTAATGCCATCATCATCAATGAACAGAAATCACCAGATCATTCACCCCATGAAACCACAATTCATCCCAACCAACTCCTTGCCCCATGCTTCACCCTGTTAAATGGCTGTGGGTAAGTTCACCCTGTACCACACGTTCCCCCATCAACCAGTGTTTTCCCACTAGTATGGTTGGTGAACTTATCCCCTATTATTGGTCGGTTAACTGGTCGACCCAGCTCGCCATATATGGCTGGTATATCCCCATAGTCTTGTTGGGGAACTTGTCCCCTATCTTCAATCATTGACCATGGCTAATATTGACCCATAGCCATAACATGGGTGTTTCTCAAAATAGGGGTACCCCTAGATCATCTTTTTCTTCACCATGTGTAATTATAAACCAACCATTTTCAGGCTTCCCAATTTCAAGAAACCATTATATCACCGTATTATCAGTATATCACCCATCATTGTTGCTTATCCCCTATTATTAACCATGAACCAGCTATAATGAAGCAATATGACGAAACCCTCATATACTTCCCCTGATGAACCCCATGGCATCCACACCAAAACAGCAACCAGTCGCTGGCATCGCATCGAGTCGCTGAGATGATCTTGTCCCAAGATGGTCAGTAAGAGCTCGGGCTGGGCGCAGGAAGCGAGGTTCCAGTTGCAAGAGCTCGCTTTCTAACAAAAAAGTGAAAAAAAAGCTTTTCTATGGTTAACCATATAAGAAGAACAACTATCTTAACCTTAACCACAGAAAATCCTCCCCTAACCATAGAAAAAGTGGAACCATATGAGAGGAGGATTTTCGATGGTTAACTAGTTGATTTTAAACCATAGGATTTGAACCAGTATGCAATTTTGAACCATAGGATTTTCTATGGTGAACTAGCCAAGAAGAGGAGGAACCAAGCAAACCAATAGGAAACACCAACCAGCCAGTAGATGATGCATTTATCAAAATAACCATGATAATCACTGGCTAGTTGATAGCTGCTTATCTAATCAACCCTGAAAATTAACTAGAAAATGTTGCCTTTTTCCAATTACTAGTTGATAGTTGATAATACCAACAATACTGGTTAATTGATTTACTAGTTTATAGTTGATAATATCCAGTTACTAGTTGATTGCATGTTGCATTTGTATCTAATTAACTGGCTAGTTGATAGTTTACAATAGGGAGAGAATGACTAACAATCATAGCCATGATTAGAAAAACATTAAAATACCACAACAATATGTGTATCTTTCTTTTAGTATCATTATTCTATTCATAGAGTTTCTATAGTTTATATTTCTACTGAGAGTATTATTTGTACTAATATTTGCATGTCAATTTTAGCGGATATACACAATGTTGTATCCTATAGATATATGCGGAAACGTATTTGCATTTGCATCCTATTGCATTCTACTCATATACGGGATTATTGGATAAGATACTCGGTGATATTCCATGATATTACATGATATTCCCATTATTGATATGTGCTCTCTATATTCTGAACAAGGATTGTAAATGCCAAACGTTCAATATTTTGGGCTTCCAAGGAGGTTTCAATGGCTTTTGATGGTTAACCTATGAGAAATGATTTTTGGCTTCCAGAGTGGTTTCCCATAACAGCCGATTCAGATTGGTTGGATAGATGGAGACATATTCGACAGAACCTAGGTAGATGTTTATGATTCCACCGAGGTAGCGATTCAGAAAAAACAACGCCTTCCAGTTACCATTGTGGTAGGTAACCAGCTGGTTTCTACCATTGTTGTTGGGGCTTGGTTGCCTATTATAATGGTAACTGGAAGGGTGGAAAGGATAGATCCAGGGTGAGTAGGCGGATGACCCTGAGACTTCTGGGTGACATGGAATTCATGGGGACCAGAACCACCCTGCGATATCAACTTGGACCATCCCCATGGTGGGTGTTCATGGCTAAAATGTTTTATTGACCATTCATAAACCATTCATCACCACTATTAACCACCAATGACTGGTCATTTACCACTTCACTAATGAACCCGGGGAATGTTTGATCTACATAACATGACAGGTTTGCCAATGAACAGCTGGGATTCGTTCATCTACATATTTCCGTATCGGCCATCCTTATCATTCGTTGTTGGTGGCTTCTGCCTCAGTTTTTGATGGATTATCATTAGCTAATCGCGACTTCAATAGTGTGAAGCCCAATAATGCTGGATCTTGTTCCTGAACAAGTAGTCAATCCTTCATCCACCCATTGCCACCTATTTCATCAACAAACTCTCTTGCGGTCAAGCCAGACTCCAACCAAACAACAGCCACATGTTAGAGCTATCAACAAGTTGATCAACCTAAAGTGAGCCAACATGAATGAGACATCTCATAAACCGCATATAAACCGCCCTAAATGGTTCTCCCATCAATGGCAGTTCCCGGTTCCCATCCCCTGCTGGCGATCTTTTGGGGCGCAGGTCTCCGCCCAGGGTGCCAGACCAAGCCCAGGTTGAAGAGCTCAGGCCCCGATTTCGCATCTTGCGAGATCTTCATCAGAACCTCGACCCCCATCTGTGCTTCGCAGTTGCAGGTGGTTTCTATGGTGCCGTGCTGGATTTTTGTATGGCTTTTGACACATGCTTTGATGGGTGATGATTGTGATGTCTTATCAAATTCTATGACTATGAGGTGGTTAATCATGCTATAAAATTCAGGAACACATGACGTCACACAGCTTATGGCAAACACAAGTGCATTTTCAAGGTTTCCCAGTGCAGCGGACGGCTCTGTGCTGTTTTGTTGCTCTTGTAGTACTGGTAGCCGTAGTAGCAAATGTAGCAGCAGGCGCAGGTGGTAGTTTGGTTAGCCGTAGTACCAAATGTAGCAGCAGCCGCAGTATTGTCCGCAGTAGTTGTGGTTGCTGTTGCTGCAATCAGGGCTGTTGTGGTCGTAACAGCTCCAAGATTTGTTTTTGTTGTTGTTGGTGGTGGTGAACGTGGTGTACCTCTGATATATGTGCCTTGGTTGATGGGGAACAAGCGTGAAGAAATCCCACAAGAAATCGCCGGAGAACGTCATTCTTATCTGACCCTGGATCAGCCATTTCAACATGATCTCAAGTGATCAACGAACATTTTGGTGTGAACAACGGCAAACATCTACAAGGTTGGCGCCCCAACTTCTTAGAGCTGTAGGCTTATAACTAATTTAAGTAGGGTTAACTACCAGTTATAGGGGTTTCTAACCCAACTTATAATTGCTGTGGGCTGGCTGGTTGCTTGCTTGGTTGGTCAAATCTTTGGTTGGAAATTCCTCTAGTCTCGTTGCCTCCCCAGCTTGATCAACCATTAACCAGCTTTTTAACCATTAGCTACCATGGTTAAACCACTAATCACCATAGTTAACCATAGAAAATCCCCTAGTCTTGTTGGTTGTGAGGCTGGTTGGTGGGTTAACCTTGACCCCAAGAGGGCAGTAGCCTCCCTTGGGCGCGGGGGGCGCCATCCCCGTTGGATGTACGCCTTCAGCAGGGCCAAAATCACCGATCCCGCTGATGATGAGGTGGAGAAGGCGCGAAGACTTTCCTAAGCGGCGGGCAGTGGTACCATGGTACCTTGCAGGGATCGCTGACTTCGCGTCACTCAAGGTGGGCCCCCCAACCACTTAGAGCTGTAGGCTTATAAGTAACTTAACTAGGGTTAACTGCCAGTTATAGGGGTTGAATTCACCCAAATTATGACTGATAGGGGCCCACCTTGCTAAGGTAGCTACTATAATAGGATCGCTAGCCCTCACCCTAATCATTCGGGAACTAACCCGAGCTCACTAGGGATCACTATTTTGAACCCTACCCTTCCAGTTGCCATTATAGGGAACCAAGCCCCAAATAATAATGGTAGAAACAGCCGGTTACCTATGATTTCATGGTAACTGGAAGGCTAGGGGAAGACAAAACTATACAACTAGGTCGCTTCTAAACCAACTTACACCTGGTGGGAGCAGCACTCTGTATGGGTCATCAACCCTTCTTCTCCCCATTTTCGGCGGCTATGATTCCCCATTCTTGCTCGTTCATATTGACCCATAGCCCTATTGGAAACTACCAAGTCTGATAGATGGTCTATTGAATACTCCAAGCATTTTGTTCATTCTGAACCAATCATTGGTCATAACCACCATGGTTAACCATGATCACACACTCTGGCAAACTAACCTGGAAGTGGAACATGCATGAACATGCAGCTTTTATAGATGCTTCACCTATTCAAATTCTAACTTCCAGGCCAGATTCCCAAAGACTACATGGGTGACGTTGCGCACCGCAACATCAACGCAAGAAATGGGTACAGCAATTTCGACCTATCATTGGGGGGGGAAATCGAACTCGGAAATCCTTGTTGTAATCACCAAGTACAAGCTTTGTGCGCGGGTTTTCCAAGAACAAAACAATCTGGGATGATGGCTATAAAAACACGTCAGCAGACTATCTAAAATGGATATTGTATCACCATTCGATACCATACAAATTACTTATCATAAAAGGTAATACGGTTGTCAAGACAACAACAGCAACAACAACAACAACAACAACAACCACGACCACAAGGACAAGGACAACGACAACGACAACAAAAGCAGACCAGGAGAACTGAAGAATGGAAATGGTCAATTACTCTCCAGCAATCTCCTCCTTCCTAATGTGGTTTGTTGATGCCAAAAACTATGGGCAAAGGTTTACGGCTCAAAAACAATCTACTTGCCGACAACATTGACCGGTTCCGGCTGGCAAATCATACATTGACACACGTAGTTCTATCATACTCTTTTGGTGTCCCTTTGGCAATCTCCTAGCATGTCGCTAGCCTTAATTTACAAACAAGTTCCCTTGTTGGCATCGAAGAAAAACCTGGATTGAGTTGTGATGGATGCTTGAACTTGATCTGAACATGGCTCAACAACTGGTCCCCAAACAGCCAACACCTGACTAATGGCCAGTACATATCTTTTGTCATTTATGAACAGGTCTTTCTATTTCACTAGTATGAACGCATGATTTCCAATTCATGCCCAACTAACCACTACCCATCACCAATCACCATTGACATCCATTAAGCATCACTAAGCCATCAAGTAGCCCGTTCTACAGGGTCCCAATGGGTCCCATCTTTGGCGCTGAATAAACTAGCTCCTGTGCCATCCAAGTGTCACAAGCCAAGCGGGACAAGACCTGACCAAGGTCATTGGGCGACTTGCTTGGTTCATGAGTTGCATGGAATCCGGGGCGGCACCAAAGTGATGGTAGAAATAGTGATGCCTAAGAATGTTTTGAGATGACTTTTAGGTCCGTTTTTCGTGTAAGCTTGAATCAATGATACACAATATGAAATGGCTTCTCTGGAAGAAGGCAGAACCAAAAAAAGACTGAACGGAAAACTGGTTCTAGAAGGGATTGAGTGGAAACGGATGCGTGAAAATACAAGGGTTAGATCGGATGCTCATCCCAGGATATCCCAGGTTTTGATGCAATCTAATGGGCTTGAACAAACTGGAAGCGATGCGGCAGACATGATGAACCATGGAGGTCCATGTATCACCAGCATCAAGATACATCGAGATCATTGCTATCAAGCAGCTAGCGTCATACCGTACATCAACCATCAAACCTTAACTAGATCGCTTCATATCATAGCAAAATTATTGAGTCCGGACTAATATGTACGGGGTATCCCCCAAAAGCCTTGGTTACTCATTAAAAGGGTACTCACCAAATTGATCAACCTAGAGAAAACAATTGTTGTTGGTTATCATCCCTTCGTTACAAAGGTTCTAAATTATTAGAAACTATGAACCTATGGAATTTACTAAGCACCATTACAAAGGCGGCTATAACTTATTAATCACCTGGACTTGTTAATCTATGATTATCACTTATTAAGCCGGTACACAAGTTATAACGTATGAGTCTATTGATTTATTAAACTTATTAACCACTATGAACCTATGGAATCTCTTAATCCAAGGTGTCAACAATACCCCAAAAATCACATTGACACACTGGATCTCGCGGTGGCCTTCCACGTTTTCAACCCCGTGGTGGCCGTGGCCCAATGGCTGGTTGCGCACCTGCGGTCTCTCCGCCAGATATGGCATGCACAGCAGCGAAACCTGGCATGGCATTGCCATCTTGGGAAGTGTTCACCTTGGCA